>PVHT021183693.1:20325109-20437745 GCA_004024745.2 Catagonus wagneri
ACATGTGGAAACTAAAAAGACACAATGAACCTTCTTACAGAACAGACAATGACTCACAGACTTTGGAAAACCTTGGTTTTTCAAATAAGACAATCTGGGGGGTGGGGGGATGCACTGGGGATTTGGGATACAAAATCTGTAAAATTGACTTGTGATGATTTATGTACACTTATAATTGAAATAAAATCCATTAATAAAATAAAATAAAATAAAATTTTGGTTTAGGAAAAAAAAAGAAACTGATGTTTTCAAGTTTTATCATGCTCATTATTCATAGATTGAATTTGTTATATAATTTTAAATTTCTGCAATATTTTTATGTTGGTTTTCTTCTTTAATGTCTACTGATATCTATTTTATATTTTAAAGTTTCCAGATATGTCAAATATTTTAAAAAATTCAATTCTAATTTCAGAAAATGATTAATATTTAGGACATACGTAAAAAAATCTGAAATTCAAACTGAACTGGGTATCCAATATTTTATCTTGCTATCCTCCTCTCTCATTTTTTTTTTTTTTGTCTTTTTGCCTTTATGTGGAGCCACACCCGCCGCATATG
The DNA here is from genome assembly GCA_004024745.2 of Catagonus wagneri. Taxonomy (NCBI): domain Eukaryota; kingdom Metazoa; phylum Chordata; class Mammalia; order Artiodactyla; family Tayassuidae; genus Catagonus; species Catagonus wagneri. The sequence goes on from PVHT021183693.1 coordinate 20,325,671, forward strand.
GAAGTTCCCAGGCTAGGGATCTAACAGGAGCTGTAGCCGCTGGCCTTCGCCACAGCCACAGCAACGCGGGATCCGAGCCACGTCTGCAACCTCCTCCACAGCTCACGGCAACGCCGGATCCTTAACCCACTGAGCAAGGCCAGGGATCGAACCCACAACCTCATGGTTCTTAGTCGGATTCGTTAACCACTGAGCCACGAAGGGAACTCCCCTCTCTCATTTTTGATTGAATTTGTAATGAGTAGTTTTCTAGTAGGTTATTTTTTAAGGAAATTATATGGCTCTTCACTTGCCTCCCACAAAGTTTTGGCCATAGTTTTGCTTGTTAGTACTGTTTCTACTTAAACATACTATTCTGTTTATCTTTAAACACATTTTTTACTATATTACAGAGATTTTGAATGTGGATGTTCTGAAATAAAGATTTCTACAAAATTTTGTTAGTAGCTTTGTTATCATTTTATTTGATGTTATACACATTTAGATGAGTTGTGGAAATTTAGGAATGTTTCTTTGTACTTACAGAAAGATGATCATTCACGTTACACACTATTTTAAATAAGTTAGGAAGAATATCTTACATTAGTCTTGTAACAAGACTGTGAAGAAAGTATTATTTCCATTTTATAGACAAGAAATCTATGATTCAGAGTTTATTATTTAATTATTTGTCTTTTGTCTTTTTAGGGCTGCACCTGCAACATATGGAGGTTCCCAGGCTATGGGTATAATTGGAGCTGTTGCTGCCTGCCAATGCCAGAACCACAGCAACACCAGATCTGAGCTACATCTGTGACCTACACCACCGCTCACAGCAATGCTGAATCCTTAATCCACTGAGGCCAGAGATCGAACACGCAACCTCATGGTTCCTAGTTGTATTCATTTCCACTATGCCATGACAGGAACTCCTGATTCAGAGTTTAAACAGCCTGTTCTAGGTGACACATTTCACAAGTTGTTGGATTGAAACCTAGGGCTTTCTAAACACAAATGCTGAGTTTGCTTGTTGACCACAGAAGCCCAGGAATAGAGCTGTATTCATTGTCAATAGCTCAAGCTCAGACACCTGCAGTGGTTCATCAGAGTGCAAGAAGAGGTAAATCCTTACTTCTCTCAATGTTTTGCTTTGCGAGGGGTGCTCCAAGCTGAAATTGCAAGCATGCAGCTCTTAGATTCACCCCATCTACTGCCACACTGATATATAAACTGTCAACATGTTTGGGGCACAAGAAGTCTCAGCTTCTGACATCCACCAGATTGTAAACCAGAAGATAACTTCTTTGACTAATAAATGTATTCTTCTTTGACAAATAAATGTATTCACTCTAAAAACCACTAGTTTTGTCTTTACATTGATACTGACATCTTAGGTGTGTACTATTTGCACTGGGCTTTTGACAATGGGTTTTTTGTGAATCAGAGTTTACCTCTGGTTCATGGATGGAAAGCTCTAACAACTATATCCATGGCTTCTTATGCAAATCTCTCCATTCTTCAGCATTATTAATCTCTGGCAAACATGTATTAAAATTTCACCTCAAGATATATGTTATCTTAAATTATAGGATTAATCTTCTATATATTTTTGTCTATGAACAATCTTCCCTAATATATGCTTCTGTTTGCAACACTATTTTAGTGCTAGGATATTTTGTATATAAGCGTGAATTGACATTTTAATTGTCCTTGAAATTTTTATAGCTATAAAAATTGTTATTTATGCCACATTGAATTTTTGTCTTTAATTTCACTTTTCTTAATTTTGATATAATGAAATGTTTTTTTATATCTGTGTATTTTAATATCTTATTTTTAAAATGTCTATGATACACCTAGATATAGCTCTTGTGACTGGCTTATATATTTTATTTTATAAAAATAGGAGGCTATAGTCTGAAAAAAATATTTTCAAAGCTGGTTTGATGTAAAGAGTTTATATATTTATATAGTAATTTTTTGCCAATGCATTTTATTACAAATAGTAGAAGTAATTTTCTATAGACATTCTAGAATGAGACTGATTCTGGATGTTACTATTTTTTTGGCATGACTTTTAACCCCTAAGTATATACTACTTTCATAAAAGTATAGCTACTTATGGAATCCTGTCACAAGAGAGGATACTATTTTAAATACATCTGACTGGATTCTAATCTAAGTAGAATTTCATCTAAGTAAAATTTCTTTTTTACATCACTATTCCCGCTTATTCCATATCAAGTTATTCTTTGTAAATATGTTTTGCAAGTTGCTTTTATTTCTATTTTTTTCTTTGTTTAGTTTTGTTATTGCTGCTTTCTACCTTCATATGTAGGTTTACATTTTCATTTCCTTATACTAGTGACAGTTTGAAAACATTAAAAAAAAATTCTTTGATTTCTAAGATAAAACTTTAAACTGCAATGACAGGTACCACCCTCAGTTAAATGAGAAAATTAGCAAATGTTTCCATCATCCTTAACTAATTATTTTGGTTGTTACTAGATTAACATGCAATTTGATAGATTTGACTTCAAAATATACTTTAAGGGATATTTTATATTTGCATATTTACATATATTACCATTGTTTCTACTCAGTGTTTTCTGGTCTCACTGCAACTCTACTTCAATATTACTATAAAATTCTGATCCATATTGAGACCTAGACATTTTTTTTACATTTTTGTTTTTCATTATTGTCTTTATTTTTCCTTTCAGAAAAGATATATGAGTAGAAAAATTGTTGAGTCTGTGCACACTTGTTACTTTCCCAAATGTAGAATATCTTCAACTTGGGTCACAACTTCTGGTTAAGTTGGGTAAAACATTCTTGAAATATTTTGATTGTGAGAAACATGAGACAATTAAATATTGTAAGTTTTCTTAATTTTTGAAATAATGAGAATATATACCATTTTTAATACTGAGACATTTAAGCATATAATTTTGATTTTACAGTTTGTAAATAGGGAGTAAATAGTATCCTAATTTTTGTTTATAATTTTTCCAATTTCTAGAAAAAAACTAATTAAATGTATTCAAATATCCTTACCCTAAAATCATGAGACTGAATCATGTACATTTCAGCTCTGGGAAAAGGGATTCAATATTGCCACATAAATTAATCCTGGTAAAAATATTTATAAGCAATTTCAATGCATAGACATTGCAAATAAAATGAATAAAGAAACAAGCATGTAATTTGATGATACCAGGTTTATCAACTCTTGAGAAGAACTATGGAAATGGGTAAGTGGTGTCATTTTTAGGGTTAGGTTCTCACTGAAGGTTTAGAGAAGGATCTAAGAGAAGTGGAGATGAGTGATGGAAGGGTTTATTACTGCACAGGTTAGAAAAGGAGATCTACTAAGGACACAGTGCTGCCCTGAGAATAAGCACAACAAAAGGAAATACCATTTGTGTGTGTGTGTGCGCGGGGGTGTGTGTGTGGGTATTTGTGGGTGTGTAAAAGGTGCTATCACTGATAAGAACTGTTATGGTATTTTATAGCAGCCACATGACCTTGCAAGAAACTAGGTTTCTGATAACTCAGCAGCTGGCTTTATCTCTGTCCTCCCAACCTAACTGAAATACAGAACTGTGTTTTTATTTTCCAGTCTAACATCACTTTAACTTTTCAAAATCCAGACTTTTACTCTTTGAAATGTGAACATCTGACTTAGAAATTTTTAGTTCCAGAGAAGGAGTATCAACTTCCACTCTTTCAATGACAACATCTGAATAAAGAATAATTGAGTTAAGCCTGTTCTACTGAAAGTCTTCCCAAAAATTCCAGAAGAAAGAACACTCCCAAGCTAATTTTATGGGGCCACCATCACCTTCATACCAAAACCAGACGAAGATGACACACACAAAAAAAGAGAAAATTACAGGCCAATGTCACTGATGAATATGGATGCAAAAATCCTCAACAGTATATTTGCAAACCAAATACAACAATATATTAAAAGAATCACCCATCATTATCAAGTGGAATATACCCCAGGGATGCAAAGATTCTTCCGTGTCCACAAATCAGTCATTGTGATACACCACATTAACAAATTAAAGAACAAAAACCATATGATCATCTCAATAGATCCAAAAAAAGCTTTTGACAAAATTCAACACACATTTCTACTAACCTCTCCAGAAAGTAGGCACAGATGGAAGCTACATCAACATAAAGGCCATATAAGACAAACCCACAGCTAACATCATTCTCAATGGTGAAAAGCTGAAAGAATTTTCTCTAATACGAGGAACAAGACAAGGATGTCCACTCTCACCACTTTTATTCAACATAGTTTTGGAAGTACTAGCCATGGCAATCAGAGAAGGAAAGGAAACAAATGGAATATAAATTGGAAAAAAAGTAAACCTGTCACTGTTTTCAGATGACATGATACTTTACATAGAAAACCTAAATATTCCAGTACAGAACTGCTAGAGCTTCTCAAGAAATTCAGAAAAGTTGCAGAATACAAAATCTGCTGCATTCCTATACACTAATAACAAAACACCAGAAAGAAATTAAGGAAACGATATCATTTACTACTGCACTAAAAAGTATAAAATACCTAGAAATTAAGGATACAATATCATTTACTACTGCACTAAAAAGTATAAAATACCTAGAAGTAAACCTAGTTAAATGAAGCAGCAAAAGACCTGTACTCTGAAAACTATAAGACTCTGATGAAAGAAATAAAAGATGACATAAACAGATAAAAATATATACCATGATCTCAGATTGGAAGAATACATGTTGGCAAAATGAGTGTAGCACCCAAAGCCATCTACAGATTTAACACTTGCTAAATTACCAATGCCATTTTCACAAAACTAGAAAAAAATATTTAAATTTGTATGGAAACACAAAAGACTTCTAATAACCAAAGCAATCTTGAAAAAGAAAAATGGACTTGGAGGAATCAGTCTCTGAAAATTCAGAGTTTACTACAAAGCTAGTCATCAAAACAGTTTGGTGCTGGCACACAGATGGAAACATAGATCACTGAACAGCCCAGAAAGCCCAGAGTTAAGCCCATACACCTTTGGTCAACTAGTCTATGATAAAAGAGGGAAGAATAAGCAGTAGAGAAAATAGTCTTTTTAGTAAGTGATGATGGAAAAAGTGGACAGCTACATGTGAAACATGAAATTAGACCACTTTTTAACACTATACACAAAAATAAACTCAAAATGAAATGAAGATCAAAACCTAAGGCCAGATACTATAAAACTCCTAGAAAATAACATGCGCAGAACCCTCTCTGACATGAATTGCAGCAATAACTTTTTTGATTCTCCTCCTAGAATAATGAAAATAAAAACAAACAAACATATTGGACCTAATTAAATGTTTGTGCACAGCAAAGGAGACAATAAAAATTAAAGAGACAATAAAAGAAAGAGAGGAAATCTTTGCAAACCAAACACCCAACGGATTAGTTTACAAAATATACAAATATCTCATGATGCTTTGTATCAAAAAAAAATCCCAATCAAAAATGGTCAGAAGATCTAGACAGACATTGCTCCAAGGAAAACACATAGATGCCGAAAAAACACATGAAAAGATGCTCAACATCACTACTTATTAGAGAAGTACAAATCAAAACTACAATATAGTATCACCTCTCACCAGTCAGAAGGCTATAATCAAAAAGCCTACAAACAATAAACGCTGGAGAGGGTATGGAGAGAAGAGAACTCTGCTTCACTGTTGGTGGCAAAATAAATCGGTACAGCTACTACGGAAAAAGTTCCTTTAAAAAACTAAATATATAACTATTCTATGACGCATCAATCACACTCTTGGGCATACATCCAGATAAAAATCATAATTTGAAATGATAAATGCACCCCAATATTCATTACAGCTCTGTTTATAATAACCAAGACATGGAAAAAAAAACAATGTCGATTGACAGAGGATTGGATAAAGAGGATGTGTTCATATATATGCTGGGATATTACTGAGACATGCAAAGATGAAATAATGCCATTTGCAGCAACATGGATGGGTATAAAGATTATCATATTAAGTGAAGTGAAGTCAAACAAAGACAAATATCTTATGGCATCACTAAAATGTGGAAGCTAATAAAAATTATACAAGAGTACTTATTTAAAAAACAGAAACAAACTCACAGATTTGAAATCAAATTTAGGGTTACCCAAGGGGAAACTATGAGAGGAAGAGATAAATTGAGAGGATAGGACTGACACATTTACACTGCTATATCTAAAATAGAAAACTAACAAGGACCTACTGTATAGCACAGAGAGGGCTACCCAAAGTTTTGTAAAAACCTACATGGGAAAGAATGGATAACTGATTCACTTTGCTGTAAACCTGAACCTAATACAACTTTGTAAATCAGAACTATACCAATAGAATGTTTATAAAAGAATTAAATCACATCAAGAAAAACAAAACAAAAAATAACAACTTATTTAATGGAACATAGACACTGTTTTGTGTAAAGTAATGATCTCAGATAGTTTTAACAAAGAAATTAACAAGGCCAAAGGATGGGAAGGGAAAGTTTAACTTAGTTTGATTATTTGTCAAAGAAAAAGAACAAAGTCTAAGGGAAGACAAGAATAATTTTGAGAACTACATCAGTTATTTCAAAACAGGAAAAGTGACCATATTGCAGCACTTGAGATAAGAAATATGGCTTAGAAGCAACATTCAATATAGTAAGCAATAGCTGTTGGGGCACTGGGAGTATAGTTTGACTGTAAACATAAATGTGCACAGAACACAAAGTGGGAGAGTCAATAAATCAGGTATCTAGAAGACTTTTTTTAAGGTAAAGAGATGCTTAAAAGCAGAACATGAATGCAGATGATTTGTTTCCTCCAGTTTTACTGAAATATTATTTTTAGCTCTGTGTAAGTTATAAAGCATAATGACATATATATAGTATTACCTATTTTTACTTAGGCAATTTAGCATTGCTCTTTTTGTCCCTTTCTGCCATTTGGTAGTCTGAGAAATATTGATACTATTTAGAAAAGAACTTAATTATTTTGTTATGTATTATTATAGACGTATTTTTAACTGATTAGCATTCAGAGTATTCAGAGAACTTGGCTATTAATCTTGCCAATTCTAAGTCCTAAGAGTCCAATTCAATATTCTAAATACCTCACAAATTCCTTCCTGTCTTTTAATCCCCATAAGCAATGCTTTGACCCAGGTCATTATCACTAAATGCATAAAATATCCTTTTATATAGTCCTCGCCCTTGCTTTCACCCATTCCCTCTACATAGGGCAGGAAAAAGTATTTTTTCTAACACTAACAGGAAGACTCCAATCTCTTCTCCTCATGCTAAAAGAGAATTGGTAAGAAATGTTATATTTTAAGTTATAATTCTTGGTGAACATATCAGATTTTTTAAATATTTCCTAATCCTAATGATTATTGATAATTAAGGAGAACCCGAGATTTTTTTTTTTAAAGATACAGTGACCCAAACATTTTATTGTTTTTCTGTGAACTGTTTGGGATGACAGAAGACACTCAAAAGTTAACATACTATCAAAATCCATAATATATTCGTGTTTAATTTGTAATAATTATGCATAAACTTAAATGTAGTTAAAATAGTACTTTGCAATTTCACTATGTTTTCTAAGCATTTTAAATATAAGTTTTGAAGAGTCAACCTGGTTTCGCTGTTACTTATGATAGCTCTCTGCAAATGAGAAAATAAAATATGCTTAGCTGCCATGAGCAGGTTAATTTCAATGGAGTATTGGAAAATTTTCAGATGTATTAAAATGCCACAGGCATAAATACCAGCAAATAATTATTCCTCTGAAAATAAAGGGATATGAAATGTGTTCAAATTCCAGATGGTTATAACAAATAATGGAACATTAAACCAAAAGAAGAACATTATTAGCTTTTTAAAAAATTAACATATATTCTACTTTTAAGATTATATCATAATAAATGTTCTAATGAAATTATCACCCTTCTTGGATTTTTGAAACATTTGCTCATCTCTTGTGTCTTATAATTACATAGCTGTATTTCTCCAATGGCTTGTTAATAACACTATATCGTTCACTGCCCGGAATACACTGTTTATTAATCTCCTGGTATCTGAAGTATATCAATGAAAATTTTTAAAAATTTAAAAGGTTTTAAAAGTGAAATCAGCCAGCTATCTTTTAGATGGGTATCTTAAATTTGCCCCAAAACAAGATATATTCAGTTATGGGGCTTGTACTTTATTGAGAACAATCCAGCATTTAAAAAAATAAAAAGAACTAAAATTAGAAAGTAGCAGTGGGAAGTATAATTAATCCCAATGACAATTAACTTCATTAACTTGTTGCAATTATTTTTGGAAACTACACTGTCATATTTATTATAGAAATAATGAATTGATAATAGTTCCATGCGCTTTGTTAAATATTTAGCCACATAAGCTTTTGTCAATTACTCTTACCATTATCATTATTCTAAATAGATAGACCTCTAATTTTTCATACCTTGATTTACATTTCATTTTTCTGATATGATGGAATACTACATGAATCAGGCTGAAATCAGTAGCTTTTTTTTACAAGGTAGGGGAATGCTGCCCTCACTACAAAATTAACACCCTTATAAATGTATTCCAGGTCACAAGATGGACTCAGTCTAGGAGGAAGAAAGGTAAGGCATGTTTATACCAATTAGGAAATGACAGCAAACTAGGATGAATACATAAATCCGAGTTTAGGTTCTGTTAGCTTGTTAGATCATCGTTTTTCCTTATACATAAAGTAGACAGTTTGCACAAAGATGGTATAATTCTAATATTAGAATACCAGGCAGTAGTGTTTACTAATGATCAATAGCTAAAAGTTACCTTATTTCTTCAACAAGTAGTTTGGAATATTCTTAATTTGAGCTATTTTAATTTCTCCATTCCTCCATTTCATTTTATTCTTTCTTTTGTGGCTATTATTCTGATCTAATCTCTTCATATTTCCACATACAAAAGAAGAAATTCATGCAGAATAGTGAATGTAGATGCAATATGAGTGTGTATGTGGGAGGTAACAACTGGACAAGTAGCATAAAACTACTTTCCAATGTCCTAGTCTAAGGTATATGAATTAACTGACATTAATAAGACATCTAATGTTTCCTATTGAGGGATTTATTTTTAATTTCCATTTTCCAAAATGTCCTTCCATAGCTTTAAAAAGCTATATACTCCATAAATTATTGATAAGAAATCTGAAAACATACAACTATTTAAATCAACCTAGTATATACTTGCAGTTCTGTCAGCCTATTTGTAGGCACTTTTTTTTACTAAGAGCTGCATTTTTGCCCCAAAGATTATTATGTAAATGAACCCATTACTAATAAACTTGAGTATACATAAATAAAACATCTCCTGTTACACTTGGCCATTTATGTTTTACACTTTACGTTTAACCAATTCCTGATAACTTGTACCAAACCAACTCATGATATGGGCATGTATCAGTGTTTTGAGAATTACCAATTATCTCATGTTTTCTGTTGTTAGGTGCTTCTACCTTTTTCCCATGGGATACTTTGTGTTCCTGACCCTCTGATATGGCTGAGCTCACTCTATCTTTAAGTGTCATTTTATCTCCCAGTGTCTCCTAGATCTATTTGATAGTGGCAAGAGTTCAGTTCATTTTGGGAGAAACTCTCCTCATAGTCTCATGGGAGGTATTAATTTCTGCTATTAATTTCTATTTACTTCAAGTGATTGTTGTCAAGATGTATAATATTTTACAAAATTCAGGAAGACTAAAAACAAATTATTTTTGTGATTAATACTCTTTTTGTTTATATACTTCTGTTGGCACTTCTCAGCATGAAGGAAGAGGGAATACTAGAAGCGATTTTGTTTAGGTATGCCTAATATATGTTAAATGGTGGGAAGTAGCTAGGGGTAAGATAACCAGATCATCTAGGATACAGTAGGTGCTAATTAAAATGTAGATACCTGAATCCATGTAGACCCTGTTTTATTAGACTTTTGAAGGTCTGGAATCTAGCGAGTGAAATTGCTAACCAACTCACCAAGTGATTTATGTGCACAATAACGTTTTAGAGCCACTCACCTAGGTGACCGAATGTATACCACATTCATAACAATGAGAAACTGCCTAAAACATAGTATGTTTTGTTTTAGATGAGCCTCCCTAGGGAATACATAAAGGATGTAAATGAATAAAGCTAGAATAAGTTTGGTAAAATTGCAGGATACAAAATTAATACACAGAAATCTGTTGCAATCCTATACACAATGAAAGATCAAAAAGAGAAATTAGGGAAACCCCCTTTACCCTCACACCAAAAGGAATATACGTAAAAATAAACCTACTGAAAGAAACAAAAGACCTGTTTTCTTTCATTGGCATCTTATAATTTGCAATGATGACAAAAACAGATTGGAAAATATACCATGCTCTTGGTCTAGAAGAATCATATTGTCAGAATTCCCATCGTGGCTCAGTGCTTAATGAATCCGACTAGAAACCATGAGGTTGCAGGTTCGATCCCTGACCTTGCTCAGTGGATTAAGGATCCCACCTTGCTGTGGCATAGGTCCGTGACTACAGCTCTTATTAGAACCCCAGCCTGGGAACCTCCATATGCCACAAGTGCGGCTCTAGAAGAGGCAAAAAGACAAAAAAAAAGGAAAAAAAGAAAAAATCATATTGTCAAAATGACTGCACTACCCAAGGAAATCCCTATCAAATTATCAATGACATTTATCACAGAACTAGAAATAAAAAAAAATAAGTTCGTATGGAAACACAAAAGACCCTGAGTAGCCAAAACAATCCTGAGAAAGAAAAATGGAGCTGGATGTATCAGGCTCCCTGACTTCAGACCATGCTACAAAGCTACCTTGAAAATAAATTTATGATTATCAAAAGGGACATTCGCGGGGGAGGGATAGACTGGGGGTTTGGTACTGGCATATGCACACTGAGGTATAAGAAGTGATTGGTCAATGGGGACCTGCTGTATAGCAGAAAGAAATATACCCAATATTCTATAGTTATCTATGTGGGAAAAGAATCTGAAAGAGAATGGATGTATCATTTTGCTGCACAGCAGAAATTTTATCAACACTGTAAATCAGCTATACTTCAATAAACTTTAAAAAAGTGAAAAAAGCTAGAATAGAGACTGAGAGACATCATGACTGTTTAGTAGTATAGATAAAATGCAGTCACTGATTTAATTAGAGTATTAATAGCTTAAAAACCAATCAAACCTGGTAACAAAGACATGAGTTATTAACTGAAAGATAAAATTGAGATAATTCAGACTATAGTCATGTGCCTAGTATGAAAGACTAAATAAATGATAAAAACTGCCAAAAACTGGTCCAGCACTTAGCATACCAAGGTTATTTTTATGAAAAAAAATTGGTACTCTCTCGATATCAAAACAAAAAAATCACGCACCTGTGAAGTATGGTATTGTACTTTAATACATTTCAATATTGTAAGTAATCAGTTTACAAAGTTCATATTGACTATTTGATATTGTCCCCTAGAGTTTGTGATAATGGCTCATAATCCATAGGTGATGTTGTGACCTGTAATGCTTTACTGGTGGTAATGACAGCAAAAGGCCTTAATGAAGAATAGCTTATGATTATTGCCTAAGCTCATTCACCACTATATTGGAGACTGGCATAATTAAATGCAATTCAGAACTTGTTATCTGACCATTTTAACAGCATGTACACAAATGACACCTTTTTCTCTCTTTTCCTTCCATTATATATTTATAGAAAGTGCTTTTTAAAAATTACTGGATTAATATCATAGGTTGTAATGATATGCTAGATGATTGACTTATGTAGAGCTCATTTAATTACTTTCTACATTTAAAACCAAATTTGGACAAAGCATATCTACTAGTGAAATTATTTCCAATTTATGCAATTCTTCATTAGAAATATTAAAATAACATGAATTCTTTTTATACCAATACTTTTACATATTATTTGGTGTTACAAATAATATAAAGGGCCACAATTCTTATATTAGTTGATCTTTTAATATATAACTCTTAATATAACTGAAGTACTTATTTTATAACCTTATCACATTCCCTTTGCTGTCTAGATTTAATAGCATTATAATTTCAGTGATGAATTATTGCTTAGTTATTTCAGTAATTTCATATCTCAGGTGTAAAAATTGATGGGATGCCATTTTAGTTTGCTGGGTGGTTTAGACCTCTTAATTTGTAATAAAAAGTGACTCCATTTTCACTGATAGTAACATTACTACCATCTGTGATGGGATCGTAATGCTTACCAACTGTCTAGGGAAACGGCAGATAGATTTTGACCGTTAACTTGCATTTAATGTGCAAAGGTTAATTCGGGGAGCCATGAGGAGACTTTTGTTATGGACAGGGTTTTTTACAGGAGGCTATAATTATGAAATATTGATATCATTAATCTCAATATTGAGGTTTTGAGGGAACATTGTATTTCCTATACACATATTACACAAACACATCTATTTATATATATATGTATATTCACATTCCTATACATATATGTATATTTACATTTAAAGTTAACCCAATATACTAAATTTAATATGTATGTTAAATCAACCATGTTAAATTCAACCATGTTAAATTAAAACTGCATAAGAACATCCTTCTCATACATCTCTAATATTTATTTGAAAATTATGTAAATCTTATTCTTTTAAAGTGTTTATAGTTCTATGGTATTTATACCTGAAGCACTAGTATCCAGCTTAGTTTTCTAAAGTGTAGTTTGACTCATTCCTTAAGAATATAACTTCCATGAGAATGGGTTGTTTACTTTATTCACAAGTTTATCCCAAGAACTTTGTACATTCCCTGGAATTAAATATTTGTAATATGAGTGAATAAAATGTTTCACTGGAACATAAAGGGATCAACTAGTCTACAGAGTTTACACATAGACTTAAACACCTATTTCCAACTGTAAGGACTATACAATTTTTCCGTGGGAAGAGGCAATTATACAATCTTTAAAGTTTAAAGTTTAGAGAGGTTTAATGGTGCAACAATTTAGTACTTTCCAAATTAAACAACCACTCATTGGTATAGCAAGAAGGTTAAAATTGCTACTAATAAAAATGGTGACTAAGATAGGATACATGATAGGTTTTGAGAGGAGGCTATAAAATGAGGAAGAGAATTTAGATAGGTGAAGAAAAAAAACAGCAAAGATATCAGACCAGTAGAATATAAAAGCAAAAGTCTAGGGTGAGCAGTTTGAGCAAATGTTTCAAATACTTAAAATCAGTAAGCTCAAAAAGAATTGGCATGGTTTGGCAGAAATCTTTGAAATTCAAACAAAACTTAGATTTAAGTGTTTATTTACTGTGTATCTGAGCTATCAATCTAAACAGAAATGCTTAATAAAGTTAAAAATGTGGCAACATTTTAAATGGAGATAGATTCTTAAAAGTTATCTCCTGTCTCTTTAAGCTTCAGCTGCACGAGTGGGCTCTCACTGGAATATGGCACATTCTTTCAAAATTGTCATTGCTATTCCTTTGGCTGAAATATGTTTCTTTCACACTTTTGCCTACCTTCCATCACTTATCTCTCAGTTAAAATGCCACCTCTCCTGAAAGGACCTTATGAGCTCTCTAGCTAGCTAATGAACTGCAACTCAAACACCCATGAGGCACTCCCTGATTCAGTTCATATATTATTGTTTCATAAATTATGTAGCTATATGGTTAAAAATATTTAAAAATCTATTTGCATTACTTATTTTCTCCTCAATACCCTCCAAGACAAGCAAAGTTCCACCATGGTGAAAAGGTTATTTTTCCCTGCCTATTCACCACAATATTCTTGGTACCTGTAACAATTCCTGGAACATAGTTGGTATTCAATACATTATTCTTGAATAAATGAATTATTCTGAGAAGTCCATTAATTCTGGTCTCAGGAAAAGCAACCTGCCAAAATACCTTAGGCATGTTTTGTTGATGTGGTCTATGTTAATATCTTCACTCGGGAACAAAAATTTTATTTCTCTTTTTTAGAAAATATTAAATTCAAGGACTTAAATATAAAAGCTGTCCCAATTATTTATTGTGAGGTTGTTCTTATTTGTGAAACAAAAAATGTGAAATTACAAATTACCAAATATACACATTAATATTTGACTGAGTTTACTGTTTTTAACAACATGGTAAACCAGAGTTTTTGTACAGTATTCTTTCGTAGAGAAGATAAGTTAGGCAAGGTCATCCAAGTCAAAAAAATTTATAAATAACAAAGGAAGATACATCATTAGCCTGCATGTCAGTAATTATTCCCCACTATTATATGTAACATTTCAAATATTTTAGATATGTATATATAATGGATATATGATATATGCATATTATATAATACATGTGTATATAGGTTCATATGTATACACATATTTTTCCTGTTAAACATTCTTTACTCAATAGAGTTGTTCTCAACCAGAGTTGTTCTGACATCCAGGAAGCATTTGGCCACATCTGGACACATTTTTGATTTTCACATCTGAGCAATGATTCTGATATTTAGTGGCAGGGATAACACTAAGCCTTCTGTAACGCACAGAATGACCGCTCATAACAAGGAATTATCTGATCCACATAGTCAATAACTGTTATGGACTAGTTGTTTGGGTCCCTACGAAATTCATATGTTGAAACCCTCCTTAAACCCCTCCCCTACAAGATGGTATTGAGAGGTGGTGATAGTGGTAGATAGTTAGTCTATAGATCTGTCTATATATTGGATATAGAAAACTAGCGTATTTTCAGAAAAAATCCTGTGTATTCTTCAAAGGTTTTTTGATGATTCTTCATGTAAAGTTGTTTGCCTTGGTATTCTTAGAACCATCCTGGGTACCAAATATTTGTTTCTTAATCAGAGATATTAATTTGTCTTCTTTGATGTATATTTTTATAGATGTATATTTTTATAGATTTGTTATCTAATAGATGATCATGTAATGTATGATCAGTGAGTTCTAACATGATACTGGTAGATAAAAACAAATGTTCTACCACACTGATCTGCTCAGTATCATCTTGACGTATGGCCTAATCCGAGTGGTGGAATGAACATCACCTACAATAGCAGTGAAATTCAGATCGAAATATTTCACAAATCCAAACAAACAAAAAACACGAAGAAATCATCACCTTGTAACTCCTTTGTGCATTAAACTGTAAATTGCAAAATTTGAGAAATTAAAAGTGAACTAAAATTTTTTTTACAAAACATGTCGTTAATTTATACCTGGAAATACTACATTAAAAATGAGTATTTAATACTAAATATTAAATACTAAAATAGTATTTATTTAATATTAAAATATAAAAATCTCACTTTTTGAGAAAAAGAGACAATAAGAAAAAGATGACAAAATAAAAATTAGAGAATATTGAGGGTTAGTACAAGTTACCTCCGCTTCTGTATTTTTTTTCTTTTTTTTTTGGCTTTTGTCCTTTTAGGGCCGCATTGGCGGCATATGGAGGTTCCCAGGCTAGGGGTCTAATTGAAGCTGTTGCTGCCAGCCTACACCAGAGCCACAGTAATGTCATGTCTGCGACCTACACCACAGCTCACTGCAACACCAGATTGTTAACCCACTGAGCGAGGCCAGGGATTGAACCTGTAACCTCATGGTTCCTAGTTGGATTCGTTAACCACTGCACCACGACAGGAACACCTGTATTTTCTTATATATTTAAAAATGCCTTGGTTATTTATCGAAATTTAAAATTTAAATTGTCCTTGATACAAAATTTTTCGTATCTGAGTGAAGAATTTAATCAGATATCATTTTCTTGTTTCTAAGCTCTCAAACAGCTTAACTTTACACCTCAAGGAATGAGATAAAGAATAAATGAAGTTCAATATTAGAAGTAAAGAAAAAAAGATCAAATCACAAATAAAGGCTAAATGAAAATAGATGAAAGTTAAGAGCTGGCTTTTGGAAAAGACTAATAAAATTGACAAACCTTTAGTTACATTCACCACAGGAAAAAAGAAAAAAATCAGAAGTTAAAGAGGAGAAATTACAACCAAAATGACAGAAATAACAAAGGATAAGATACTACTATAAACATTTGATTATATTTCTAAAAAATTATCCATTTTCTCTAGGTAACTAGAAAGACTATCATGAAGAAATAGGAAATAACATAATTAGTTTAATCAATAATCAAAACTGAATCTGTTAAGGCAATTCAGTCAGTAATCAAAAACCTCCCAAAAAACGTAAGTCCATGCCAGATGGCTTTGCTGGTGAACTCCAACATTTAAACAAGAATATCAATCCTTCTCAAACTCTTTCAAAATATAGAGAAGGGGAAGGTTCTTCCAAAAATGCATTTCACAGGCCATGACTACTGATACGAAAACCAGAAAGGATGCCACAAGAAAATTACAGGCTAATATCCCTGATGAACGTAGACACAAAAACTTCCAACAGAATATTAACAATCTGAATGTAACGAATATTAACAATCTGAATGTAACGATATATAAAAAAGATTATACACCGTGATGAAATGGGTTTTATTCCACAGACATGACATTAGTTCAACATCCACAAGTCAGTCAAGGTGATATACTATATTAACAAAATGAAGACTGTACTATATTAACAAAATGAAGCATAAGGGTTGTATAATCATGTCAACAGATAAAGCATGTGACAAAAAGTCATAATAATTTATTACAAAAACTCAATGAAATTGATATAGAGGGAATGTACCACAGCATAATAAAGACCATACATAACAAACCTAGATATAAAATCATACTCAATGGTGAAAAGCTTAAAGTTTTTCCCCTAAAATCGGGAACACGACAAGAATGCTCATTCTCACCACTTTTTTTTTTAATCTAGTATTAGAAGTCCTAACCAGAGCAATTAGATGAAAGAAAAAGCATCTAAATTAGGAAAGACACCCCTAAAAATTCCATCAAAAGTTGTTAGCACTAAATACAAATCCAGTAAAGTTGTAGGATACAAATATCAATATCTAAAAATCTGTTGTTTTACTATACCCGAATTAACTATCAGAAGGGTAAATTTAAAAATTGCATTTATAATTACATCAAAATAATACCCAGGCAAAAATTAAGCAAAGAAGTTAAAGATCTGTACACCAAAAACTGTAAGAGACTGCTGAAAGAAATTTAAGAAACAAATCACTGGAAAGATATTTCGTCTTCAGGGACTGGAGGAATTAATATATTTAAGATGTCCCTACAACCCAGAGTCATCCATAGAATAATCTAATTGCTACCAAGTGTGCAATAAAATCTCACAGAAAAAGAATAATCCTATAATTTGCATGTGTATCCACAAAAGATTCAAAATAGCCAAAGCAATCTTAAGAAAGAACACAGCTGGAAAGATCATACCTCCTTATTTCAAACTATATTACCTTACTAAAGTTATCAAAACTGTTTGGTGTCAGCATAAAAACAGACACAGATATCAATGAAATAAAATTGAGAACCCAGACAGAAATCCACACATATACGGTTGATTAACTTAGGACAAAGAAGCCAAGGTAAACAATGGAAAAGTGAAAGTCTTTGGTAAATGGATTTGGAAAAACTGAACAGCCACATGCGGAAGAATAAAACAAGACCTCTATCTTTTACCATACACAGAAATATAACTTAAAAATCGATAAAAATTTGCACATTAAGACCTGAAACCACAAAACTCCTAGAATAAAATACGAGCATTAAGCTCATTGACATTAGTGTTGATGATTTTTTGTACATTACGACAAAAGCAAAGGCAACAAAGAAAAAAACAAATAGTAGGGCCACATACAACTAAAAAGCTTCTGCATAGCAAAGGAAACCATCACAAATACGAAAAGGCAACCTATCAATTGGGATAAATATTTTCAATTCATGTAATCTGATAATGGATGGGTTAACATCCAAGCTATAAAGAATTCATAATTCAATAACAAAAATGAACACAAAAACAAATACTATTTTAAAAATGGGAAGAGGATCCAAACAGACATTTTCCCGGAGAGGATTTACTGATAGCCAATAGGTGCACGAAATTGTGTTCAACATCATGATCAGAAATGCAGATCAGAACTACGAAATATCACTTCACACATTAGAACGGCTATTGTCAAAAAGACAAGAAACATGTTGATGAGAAAAGGGAACTTTAGTTCACTATTGGTAGGAATATAATTGGGTACAGCCACTATAGAAAACATTATGGACTGTCCTCAACAAGTTAAAAATAGATATGCCATATTAACTAGAAATTCCACTTCTAAGTATTTATCTAAAAGGTACAAAAACACTAACTCAAAAAGCTGTCTGTGGAGTTCCCATTGTGGCTCAGCGGGGTAAGAATCTGACTAGTATCCATGAGGATGCAGGCTTGATCTCCAGCCTTTTTCAGTGGCCTCAGGATCTGGAATTGCTGCAAGCTGCAGCACAAGTCGAGAATGCATCTGGAATCTGGTGTTGCTGTGGCTGTGGTGTGTGCCAGTGGTTGCCGCTCTGATTTGACACCTAGCCAGGTAACCTCCATATGCCGCAGGTGCGGCCTTAAAAAAAAAAAAAAATATCTTCACCCCCATGTTCACTGCAGCGTTATTCTCAGTAGGAAAAACATGGAAACCTAAGTGTCCATCAATGGATGAATTAATAAAGAAAATGTGATTTTATGTTATACAGTTGACTCTTAAACAATACTGAAATTAGGGATACTAACCCTTCATGAAGCCAAAAATTTGAGTATATCTTAACAGCTGGTCCTTCCTAAATTTTTATCTTTAGATTATATCAACAGGGAATTGTTTTGTACCACAGTCCATATTCACTGACAGAAATCCACATGGAAGTTTAACCTTGCAATTCAAACCTGTGTTATTCAAAGGTCAACTGTACATTATATATATATATATATATATATATACACACACACACACATATATGCACACACACACATATACACATACACTGTCGTATTATGCAGCCACGAAAAAAAAGGAAATCTTGCCTTTATTTCTGTTCTGGACTGCACCTGAAGCATATGAAAGTTCCCACAGCTACTACTTATGCCACAGCAGCACCAGGCCAGTGCAAAGACAATGTTGGATCCTTAACCCTCTTCCAGTAGGAACTCCATTTGTGACAGCTTGGATGGACCTCAAGGTATTATAAAGTGAAATAAATTCAGACAGAAAAAGACAAATACCATAAGACCTCACATCTATGTGGAACCTAAAAACAAAAAACAAACACCCCAAACCAAACTCGGATATGGTAAATAGATCTGTGGTTGTCAGAGATGGGCAGTGGGGTATGTGTGAAATGGGTGAAGATGATCAAAAGGTACAAACAAAAATAAAGACATCACCCTGCGTATATGGAATGACTGGTCTATGGGGAGCTGCTGTCCCCATAGTACAGGGTATTCTACCCAATATTCTGTGATAATTTATATGGGAAAATAACCTGGAAAAGAATGGATGTGTGTCTATATACAACTGAATCACTTTGTTGTATAGCAGAAATCATCACAACGTTGTATCTATACTTCAATAAAACTGTTTAAAAATGGAAGAAATGACACCACCCTTTTTTTAAGATGAGTGCAAATAATTTTAAGTGTAATTCTGAAACACGCCAAGTTGTTAGGTTTATTTGAATAATGAGTGCTTTTGATAAAAATTTTTCATTAAGTAGGAAATCTTAAACATCTGTGTAGCTAACCAAGGAACATGAGAGAGAAAAAATCTTGTAACACTGTAATAAATGTGTGGGCAATACAGAACTGAAAGCATCTATATCTTATGGTATGAGTTTTTTCATTTCAGATACAGTCACAACTTTTTATTAGAGCCTACTGACATCTTGCTTTCAAAGAAATTGAACCCATATAAATAATGCATCTTGATATCAATATCTTTAAGGGACATATTTATTTCATGTTCAAACATCGTAATTCTTTTAAAATTTGGAAATGTTTCATACTTGCTATTAATTTAAAGTTGACCTAAAGTAGGTATGTATACATGTGTGGATGCTCACAAATAGGGTTGCAGGATTAATAATTCTATTGATACCATAATAAATATTATGAGAGAAATTTAACATAAGAATTTTAAGTTGATGCACTACCTTTTTTTCCCAGCATCAAGTTCAATGGAAGTAATTACAGTTCTGGCTAAGGAATTCTTACCAGCTCCTGCTAGTTTGGAAAACATTTGACACATTAAATTGGATTACATATTTTACTCAGGAACTCCAACTTGATGTGCATTTTTATTTTAAAATAGATTTTTCCATTAACATTTGCTGAAAAGACTAATATTTTTCATAAAATAGTAACTTTATGTAATCATAGTATATTTTTATTTTACCAAATACTGAAACAACTTAAATCATTACATTGTAGTACCATTGTGGCATTGTTTCATTCATTTTTTTCATTACCTCTCTTTTTCTTATCATTATCACCATCATTAACTATCATCTCCCTGATAACACACATCCCATTAGATGTACAGATGTACAAATGTTGAACACAAAATGCTGTACTTACACTTCCTTAATAGCTTTGAAATTTACCTTTGCCTTCCCTTTTCTATTATGTTGAATTTGTTTAATGCTTCATCAATGATATCATGAGGTAACTAACAAGAGGGAAGCTATTATAAAGATTACTGTGTCCTTATTTGTGGAGTGATTTGATCTAAAAGATGATGCTCTTCATAGAAAGTTAGATGATGTTTACTCTATTTGTTTTTATCATACCCCCCCAACCTCACAAAATTCTAGCAACTTACTAAGTAAAAAAAAAAAAACAGCAAAAGACATTATGCCTCCATGGATTCCACGAGGAAGTAGTGCTGGTAACCCTTAATGAAATCAGAAAATTTTAATGTGTCAAGGTCAGCTGTAGAAGTGGCTCTGCCTGGGCCAAATATGCAGCTCCACAGCTGCACAGGGTTGGTGCTTACCCAAGATTGGCCTTTAAGATTCTCGACAATCTGCTATAGCCTAGACTTGTGCAGCACTCCTTTTTTTACTGTGTATACTACATCCAGTTAAAGTGTACTGCACTTTTCTCCATCAGTGCTAATAATTTCCCTCATTTCCTCATTTTCACTTATCAGTGGGATAATTTAATTTTCCAAAGTTTACTGCCAATTGAATTTCAAGCTTAAAGGGCGCCTCTATCCTGCCTTGAGTTCTCCTCTAGTGGATTTGACTTGTAACTACACTAAATCTCTAAGCATGATTGTTTCCTAAGAAATTTCTCATAAGCATTATAGGTTAAGGTTAGTATAGCTACTTGTGCATAACATACATTCTATCCAGGGATAAATTCACACACAACGATGTTTACATAGTGATTGACTGAAATATTTTTGCATGTTGAATAAACATTTTCATGGTATTTTTAATCATTAAATTGATGTTATAGGAAGCACATAATATATAGTTTATAAAATATTGCAATCATATGTCCTTTCATGGAAAAACTCCCACAAGGAGTATTTTCACCATTCTGTCATCAGGAACTGCCCAACTTTCAAGGTGAAGCCATGAGCATCTTGGAAAACAGCGAAGGATGTAGCAGGACAAAGGTAGAGGAGAATGCCCTATCCACTGTAATGAACATGGACTTTGAGACGTTCAGGCAGTAGAATGCATTCAAGGATAATGGAACTGGCTGGTATTTACACTAACACCCAGCAGAAGGATGGCAAACTGGGTGTAGCTAAGAATACAAGTCTGAGAGTCTACAGTTTAGTTTAAAAAGAGGCCCTTAGCTCTTGCAATGTGGGGTAGGACCAAATGAGGAACAATCTAAAGGTATTATTAAGATCATTGAGCTACAAAGACTATTGGATCCTTAGACTAGGTAGGTCTGTCATGCTGTGTTTAGGGCCCTTGTTGAGAAAACCTGGGTCACTGAAGCTTAGAATGGGAACATATCAGTGGATTTCTCTGAAGATTTAACTGTGAGCCCTCAGAGTCTTCAGAAGGAGCTCATTCTTTCATAATAAAGTATTAGCAATTCTTTGATATGGAAATAAGCTGCAAAGGCCTCTTCCCTGAAAGACAATAGGTATCCACTCAAGAGCTGTTCCTACCTTGTTTTCTGACTACCAGATTAATAACTAGGGTTAAATTCCAGGATAGCCCCAGTGGATATATGCCCACTTTGATAACCCATAAAGTCATCATTTAATTGGGTGGATCCAGCAATAGTTCATTGTAGGCTAGAAATTGTACATTGAGGATCACGTCAGTGCAGGGCCAGGAGGCAGAAGAAACTGCGTACAGCCTAGATTCCCATGTCACACACCATATTTTCATCCTTCCCTCACCTTTTATCTATGGGTATATGGGGGCAATATTAAAAAACAAAACAAAACAAAAAACTGGTTGATGGATAGATTGCCTCAGTATATAGAGCAAAACAAAAATAAATGGAGGTTACTTTGCAGCCATGCTCAGTGGTGATATAACAGTGAATGAGTGAAAATCTTCCCAATGGACAGAGCTTCTATTGTTACAAACATTCATATGTTCACTTTATAGGAAACATTTGCTCAAAGGTAAGAATCAGTGGATGGGCAGTGGATAGCCTGAAAGGTAAAAGATTGGAATATCAGATAGAAGAAGTTCTAGGGTAGAGGCATGTGGACAGATATAAGCAAATGGGCATCAAGTGTAAAATCTTTTATGGCAGATATAAATACTCACCATCAAGCACTCATCATGGAAAGAACACTCAACAACCAAGTAGACAAAATTAGTCAGTTGATATTAATCTTTGTTAATCACTATGCCAATGTAGCATGGCAAGTACAGGAATGGCGTAGTCATTGACTAAGACCAACAGCATGGATTCCAACAGTCTAGCTTCTGCTTTCTCAGATTTTTTTTTTAAATCAATCATAAAAAAGACCAATTCTGAAGCACCCAAATGGTACTTTCCTTGGGAAGACAAACTATCCACTGTTATAAGGGGTTAGAAGTCATTCTCACAGGAATTAACATCTATTCTGGTTATGCGGAATTTTTTTTCTTATTGACAGAGTCACAGCTAATGTCACCATCTAAAGACTTTCAAAATGTCTGATATATAGGCATGAAGTTTCACACAACATAGCATCTATCCAGGGAACACATTCACACAGAAGGAGGTACAGGATAACCTAATTTGTACTACAGTCCATAGAAAATAATTAGTATGGCTATTTCTTGAGCACGGAAGCCCAATAAAACTGACATTACCATTCACACAACTTAAGCTTTCCCAATGGACCCATGAAAATTCAGAATTATACTGAAAAGTGGCCTATACATAATAATTGCAGTAGAACTTTATGTTCTGGATACAAGGTTAAAAATAGAATCTAATGGTGTAACAGCATGCTTTCTAAACTCAGACCACAATTTAAGTATTATTTAAATATTAAATATTACATAAACATTTTAGACCAATGAGTAGAATGAAGCATATTTAAATCTATATTACAGAAATAAATATGATTTGCCTCTTCTGTCTCGGAATCTATTTTCAGTTTGGGGTTAAAAAAAGGAAACCAGAAAAGACAGGCCATCTGATTAACAAACTCATTTTCACTCTCACTTCTCATTGCTAATAATTGTGTGGCACAGAACTTGTAAACTAGACAATTGCAGACATATTATGAACCGACTAGAATTGCAAAATGTCGAATATAAGTATGATTTGAGGAAATTCAGAGAAATTGTGTTTAACCGTTTCACACAATATGCTGAAATGTTACCTTAAGTCACATCATTTGTTGTCTTTGTTCATTGCTCCCGATATGCATCCTATATTTAAGGACAAAAATTCTTAGAGATGGATTAGAGATTAAGATTCTGCTTCCAGAATGGTTAGAGCCAATCCCTCATACATATTCTTGGGAAAAATAAATAATCCTGTCAACAAAATCCTCTCCCTACCAATAGGGAAGAGGCAGAAAACAATTATGTAACTTGGTAAGTACTGACAGATTACATGCATGTAAGTAAAATAAGAGGGGCAAAGGGGCTGAACAGAATGTCTCGAAATTTCTACAGAAAAGTAAAGAGAAAAAAAAAGATCTCATATTTCCTTGAGATAATATACTTCATGATTGCTTCTAATACCTATTATGGGAACCTTTTAAATTAACATTGGAGGTGTGTGTTTACTGTACAAGAAGCAGAAGGTCCAGGACCTTGCATTGTAAAATTACATGGCCTTGTGTGGTTAATTGTGATTACAATTAGGCATGGTCCACAGTGGTTATATCAATTTACATTCCCACCAACAGTGCAAGAGGGTGGTGAAAGTGTACATCTATGTCTTGTTCCAGATTTTAGTGGAGTCACCATTTTAAACTAGAATCCTAAATTATAATTCTGATGTGTTCACCCCAGTGTTTTATTCCCACAGCTCAGAATACAGTTTACCCCCTGCCATGCCCCTAACATATACTTGAGAAAATTCTTGGGTAAAAGTGAAGACACAACCTCTTCCCACGTATGAAGAATATACCAACGTGTAGTTCTTATTGAGACATGAAAGTCCTCTACCACCAAAGTCACTGAGTTCCAATGCTAGAGTTATTACTTACTGACATGTATAGTAAGTATTTTATCTAAAATATACCCATTTCATATACTATCTGGGGCTCTGAATTTAGATAATAATGGCACACAGAACCAATATGTTAGCTTGGCATTTTTTTTTTCTAATAAGTTCATGTTCTGAGTAGTTAACTGTAGTGATTTCTGATACAGCCAACAAAGACCCCTTACTGATATCAATACTGCAAACAGAATACAGTTTTCTAGTGAGAGATCCTCAAAAAGTAGGGAGGCTCTGGAGTATTTTGCCTAACACAGCCTGAATGCATTACAACTTTAGTTTTAGTTTTAGAATCTGGCTGTCCAAGATATGCACTAATAAAAGAGGTAACTAAATTGATATAAAGCACCTACTAGAATGAAGTGCTCATTGGAGCCTTTAAGGTTTTAGTTGGCTACTCCCTAAAATAGGTAAAAAGTGTACAAGAAATTCAATAAATGTAGATTGGATTGACTGCCACCAATGACATAAAAAGCACAGAGGAAGAAATTACCATGCTAAAATTCTTGTATTACTCATTAGCCCAGAAACTGACCTCTCTAAAGAATATCTTACCTCCTATAATTTCAGGGCAAAAAAAGTGGGAGAAAAGTTTAATACTATGATTTGCTGAATCACTGCTCTATTTCAACAAACTGAAGATGCCAGTAACTATTAAAGTAATATACCATTATTTTACATATTACTGTGGAAAAGGAATCAAAAATTACTGACCTCAACTCCTTTGGAAGCCCAGAAATGAGCCCTTCAGGCACAGTCTTGGAGAAGAAAGATTCGCTGGATAGGATTCTCACTGGATATCTCAGCTACCACCATAGCACTGGGAACCAGGAGAGGCGCCTGGCTCTGAAAGTCTTCCTCCATACTGTGGCAGAGCAGGGGCAAACTTCTTAGGAAAAGCTGCTCCAATTGGCTATTTATAGGACACACAGCAACACTAACTAGCTAATTTCCTGTGCTTAAAAGGAAGGGCTTCCAGGTGTTCCTTGCCAACTGTAGCAGGAGCAGCTGAAGGAGGGCTATCAAGAGGCTCTGCTTTTCAAAAGGGTGAAGAAAAAAAAATGAAAAAAAAAAAACAGCAGAAAATGTCTATTCTGTCCAACAATAGATTGAGATATACATTGGCTGGAACTGAGAGGTGCTGAAGCGAGAGCTGATCTTAACTGGGCAGGACATCATCAACATCCTGCAGCTCTTCAAGCTCATAGGAGACCAAACAGACCCTTAAGACCTGAGCCTTTTCACAAACATGGTGTACAGCTGGTGCTGGGGAAGCACCTGGGCATCCTCAACCCCCTTCAAGTTCATGATCGATGGCTGCTGGAGCAGCTTGGCCTTCATTGTACCTTAATAAACAACTTATATCTACACATACCTTGTTGGGGATGGGGAGGTGGATTGTACACCAACCTGTGCCCAAAGCCCTTCTTCTTCAAGTGATGGAATACGGTTCCCTGAGCTCATTCCCTCTGGCATCCTCTCCCTCAGAATACTCTGATCCTTTGTCGTGTGGCACAGCAAGAGTTCTTGGGAGCATTTCATCTCCCTGGGGTCATGGCCACCCTCCTAGAAGTGGCCTGCTTCCTTCTCCTGTGCCCTGCCCTCCAGGGCCCCATTCTGAGGATCCCCAAATTAGCTGGCATTGCAAACTCAGTTCTGCTGTGATAAACTTCAATAAAAATTTAAAATTAAAAACAAAAAAATAAAAAAAGCTGACAAGATTTTGATATAAATTATTTATCATGTATTATTCACTATTATAGTCCCTAAAGAAAACTAATAAACTAGTTAAGATATTACTTAAATGTCTTTAAATGCAATGTCTGATTTTTCTAATCTCTTTTCAACTTGGCCTCATTGAGATACTGATTTTTCTATGCATTATTTTCCCTGTAGCAGGACTGTCGATAGTACAGAGGCATTTCTTTTCTTTTCTTTTCTTTTAAGTGTTCTATTATAGCTTTTGGAGTGTTCTACCAAGTTTCTGACACTCTTTTTCAAGTTTTGATGCTGGTGCATTCTAAATTTACTGAACTATTTTCATTCAGTAAATTTAATCATATGGAAGTTAAATAGCTCTCTCTAGAATGCAAATTTTCTAACAAATTGTGTGTTAAAAATTGAACAATGGTTTGGCCTGAAACATGAATCTATCTTACTAATTTCTTGGTTCTTTAAAACTTAATTCCTCTCTTTTAAAGGAACTAGCAATTTCTTCTGCCTCCAGTTGCACTGTATTTAGTTTGATAGGCTACCCTATTGCACCTAATTTGGTGCCAAAAGTCAACATAGCTTCTTCTACCTGTGGGATGCTTCATTTCAGTGGCACTTTAAACCAGTATTTTTTTATGTGCACATAAACCATGTGTGTGATGGTTAATTTTATGTGTCAACTTGACTGGGTTATGAGATCCTAGACATTTGGTTAGATATTACTCTGGGTGTATCTGTGAGGGAGTTTTTAGATAAGATTAACATGTGAATTGGTAAGCTGAGTAAAGCAGATTTACCTACAAATTATTATGGGTGTACTTCATTCAATCTGTTGAAGACCTGAGTAGAAAAGTCTGAGTGAAAGAGAATTCACTCTTTTTGGTTTATCGTCTGAGGGCTGAGACATCTGCCTTCTCCTTCCTTTAGACTCAGATTCTGACTGGAAGTATATGATCAGCTCTCCTGAGTCTTTAGCTTGTTAACTGAAGATATTCAGATATTTTAGTTTTCATAACTGCATAAGTCAATTCATTATAATAAATCCTATATATAATATATAGTAAGATGTGTTCTCTGGATAACCTAGACTAATGCAAGGAGAATCTTGTAAAAATGCAGATTCTAACTGATTAGATTCAGGGTGGAGGAATGGGAACAAAGAGTCTGTATTTGCTACAAATCCCAGATGATGCCACTACTTGATAGCAAGTATCAGGAGTGTTAAGCATTTTCCTTTTGCTCTGTAACAAAATGTGGACTTGAATTGCCCCCATTAGTAGAAAATACACACTTGCTCTGAACACAGTAAACTTTAATTTTAAAAACAAATTAGGATAACCTGTATCCCATGATATTGTAATTTGTTTGAGGAAAGGTAAATTTCTAAATGAATAAATGACTCTGCACATTGCTCCAGGAAATTCCTAAACCCAATGAGAATGCACAAAATCCTCATACACTTTGTCTAGGCCCCATATGTCCCGTGCCATAAAAGACCCATCTTAAACAACTTGAACCCAGATTCTCCAAAGCCGTTATACACATCCCACTTCTGACTTCTTCCTACTGAGATAGTTCAGGGACTCTGTCAAGGTGGTGTTTTCTCTTACTGCAGCGAGGTCAAAGAAACTTAAGTTTGCTTTTTAACAGGTTGTCTGGTAATAATTCATAGATTTTTTTTAAGTGTGGCTTAAGCTTTTGGAGGACATTTTGAATATCAATTAAGCACAATACATGTTTGGAGAACATAGATAAGAAATTAATGATGATATGAAAAGCAACGATTATCTTTGCACAAGTGTAGGTAACAGCTACTGAAATAGGACTGCCACCTGACCAATAGGTAACATAGGACAGCTTTTTTTGAAAAGCACAGGCAAATATCAGTAATGTTAAAAAATGATATTAAAGTAAGCATTTTAGAAATTCTGAAATATAGTTTTTCAAAATCCATTACTTGTTATCACATGCATGCAAGCCTTTGTATAGTAAGGAATGGAAACCTGAGAATGAAATTATTCAGGAGAATTCCAAAAGCTTAGAGCAGGCCTCAGTACATAATTTAGAAGGCCCAGTGAAAAAGATATAGCCCTTTGTTTAAAAATTAAAAAGGACCCTTTTAAGTCCAGGACCCTGTGTAATGGCATTGGGTTACATGCAATGGAAGGTGCCCCAGGTTCTCCACACTAGACACACTGAAACCTCAGAGTCCCCACTGCTAAAGTCTAGCCATGTGGTTAAGAGCACAGGCAGGGGAGCCAGGATAACTTGATCAAATCTCAGTTTTGTTTCCTATGTCTTAACTGAGCAAGTTAAGTAACTATTCTGAGACTAGTTTCCTAATCTGTAAATGGGTATGGTAGTATCTATGAAAGTTCTTGTGAGAATTAAATCAATTTCAAACATCTGAAATACTAAAGTGAGAGAAATGCTGATGCCCTGAGGAGTCTTATTCTTTCCACTCTTTTTTGTCATTTAGCAAAAAGCTAGTTCAGCAGAGCCTCTGATTGATAGCATCAGCACTGATATGCAAACTCCCTAGTTGAGATCCTGACACTTGTAGAGATTATTTCCTATGCCAGGAAGTGTCCACTATTACACGGTTCACTGTATGTTCTCCTTTGCTCTGCTTAGAGTCTGTCTTCTAGAGGCCCTCCCACATCTCAGCCAGCTATTTAAAAGCCAAAATACACCTTCGTGTAAATGATAAAAGAATGAGGAAATGCTAATTCTGTTGATTCTCTATAGTTATACATGCAATTGACCCTTGAACAACACAGACTTGAACTCCATGGATCCACTTATATGCAGGGTTTTTTTCAATAAATATATACTGCAGTACCACCTGATCCATAGCTGGTTGGATCTCCAGATGAAGAATCTTGGATACAGAGGGCTACTGTAATGTTATGCACACATTTTCGACTGCACAGAGGGTCAGTGTTTCTGACTCTGGAGTTGTTCAAGGATCCAAAAGTGTACATCCTATTGCTATTGGTGAGTGTGTACTTGCTGCTTTTCATAACAAATGCACAGAACATTATTAGGTACCAAGTATGTGCTATGTGTGTTTCTTGTTAGCATTATCTGATGAGACTATATCTACCCTGCCTTAAAGATGTGGGAATTTGCCTGAAAAATAAAATTACTTTTTATTCCTCCTTGTATTAGTTTTGCTTGTTTGTTTGTTTTGTCTTTTTGCCTTTACTAGGGCAGCACCTGCGGCATATGGAGGTTCCTAGGCTAGAGGTCTAATCGGAGCTGTATCTGCTGGCCTACCCCAGAGCCATAGCAGCGTGGGATCCGAGCCGCGTCTGCGACCTACACCACAGCTCACAGCAACGCCAGATCCTTAACCCACTGAGCGAGGCCAGGGATCGAACCCACAGCCTCACGGTTCCTAGTCAGATCCGTTAACCACTGAGCCATGACAGGAACTCCTCCTTGTATTAGTTTTGATACACCTTGCCACATAACCAAACTTTGGCATCTTAAAACTACAAATTTATTCTTTTACAGTTCTGGAGAGCAGAAGTCTGAAATCAGGTCACACCCCTTGCAAGGGCTCTAGGGGGAAGAATTAATCCCATGCTTCTTAGTTTTTGGTGGTAACCAGCCATCCTTGACATGCCTTGGCTTGTAGCCCCATCACTCTCATCTCTGCGTCCATCTTTATATCATCTTCTTCTCTATAAATATCTTCTCCTCTGTGTGTCTGTCCTTAAACTCCCTCCTCCTTTCTTTTACACAGATCAAGTGATTGCATTTAGGATCCATGCGGATAATCTAGGAAAAAAAACCTCTTCCGGGATCCTTAATTTAATCATATGTTTTGCTATTTAAGGCAATGTTCAATCTTTTCACCATATATGGAATAGACATAGGTTCTGGGGAATAGAATCCAGAAGCATCTTTTGGAGGACCAACATTCAACCTACCACATTTCCCATTTATCACTGTCTTTAGTCTAAAAGCAGCATTTCTCAGACTTGTCTATGCACTGGAATTGCCCTGGGAGCTTTAAAAGTCCTGATGCCAAAGTTCCTCCCTCAGAATATCTGGACATTAGGAATCTTCAAACATCCCCGGCTTTCTGTCTGTTTGTTTGTCTAAAGAATAGTTGATTTACAATGTTGTGTCAACTTATGATTTTGAAACTTAGCCAATGTTGAGAAACACTGCACTAGATAACAACTTAAAATTCTCTGGGAATTGTCAATTAAAGACAACTTTCAAAAGAGGAATTATACCAAGAGATTTTCAGTGTTTCATTTTCATGATTTACATTAGTATTTATATTATAAAAAAATCTGGTGACTCTAGATAAGAGGTATTCTGAATACATAATTACAGAGTGGCTGAATTAATATCAATCTATCAGCTAGAGTTTCAAAATTCACTGTGGTGCTTATAACTGCTGTGAGTGGTCCACATAATTGATCAGGTGGCACTGACAGTCAATAAACTGAATGGAAATGCAAGCAAGGGAGTTCCCATCATAGCCCAGCAGTTAAGGAATCCGACTAGGAACCATGAGGTTGCAGGTTCCATCCCTGGCCTTGCTCAGTGGGTTAACGATCCGGCCTTGCCGTAAACTGTGGTGTAGATCACAGACACGGCTTGGATCTGGCATTGCTGTGGCTGTGGCGAAGGCTGGAAGCTGTAGCTCCGATTTGACCCCTAGCCTGGGAACCACCATGTGCTGCAGGTGCGGCCCTAAAAAAAAAGGAAAATGCAAGCGAATCCAAGTGCTATGTTGAGGAGCAGCTGAAGTGAATCTACAAGGCGCACCTATTTCCTAAGGATATCCTAGAAGGGCCCAGAGGACATTCCCTCCACAAAGGGCAGGGATATACTTTCAGGAGGGATGTCATCATCTTTTACAAGTGATTTTATGGTAATTTTATATAGACTATAGATGCTGATATAAGATTCTGTGTTTGAAGTGGATTCAATTCAACTGCAATCAAGGGAATGAGAGGACTCCATGCAGGTACAGATCAGGTAGTGGCACATAGTTCCAGAAGCAAAGTGGGTATAGTTTCCCAAAGTGGGATACATTTCAGGGCTGGCATAGTCATTAAAATGGTATGCCCTAAGGGATCTTTGTAGGTTCATGCTGATCATTCATATCCCCGAGCACTGAAACACAGAGAAGCATCCTAAAGCTCATCTTTATTTTAACTACATATTATTTTTTGATTATATAACTGAAAAATATGGGTATATGTATATACATGTGTATATATATGTGTATATATATGTACACACACACACACATATATATGGTGTGTATATATATATAAAACAAGATCCTGTAAACAGATTTTGAATCAATTCCCAGAAAAATGAATTCAGAGACTCAGAACTCATTGAATGAAAAGGATATTAGATACAGTTGTAAGACTCTCCTATAATAATTTCTGATGTATGGATTTTGGTTCTTCTCTTAGCCTTTTCTGAATGAGGGCAGGAGACATTTTTCAAGGCAACTATACCTAGCGAGAGAAAAATGCCAAGATATTTCAAGGAAATTTAAAGACAAATCATCAAGTAACACTTCAAACACCGTCACATTCTTATGTCAAACAACTGTATCATCTTAAACAGCATCAGAAGTATACACAGGCCCCACTTCTCCACATACTTTTTTTTTTTTTTTGCCTTTTCTAGGGCCGCACCTGCAGCATATGGATGTTCCCAGGTTAGGGGTCTAACAGAAGTTGTAGCTGCCGGCCTTCGCCACAGCCACAGCAACGCGGGATCCAAGCTGCATCTGCAACCTACACCACAGCTCACAGCAATGTCGGATCCTTAACCCACTGAGCAAGGCCAGGGATCGAACCTACAACCTCGTGGTTCTTAGATTCGTTAACCACTGAGCCACAACGGGAACTCCAACATACTTTTAATTAGTATAATCACTATGAATATTAGTATCAATGTGTATGAATTACATGAAAATTCATGTAAAGAAAATGGTTTTGATTTACATTTTCCTCCTAAGATAGAGTATATTTTTTTATACATGCATATTTCCTTGCTTAAATATTTTTGTCTTGTCCAAATTTTGGTATTGGGTGGTTTATCTTTTTAAATTTACGTTTAGAAATTCTTACTATATGCTGGATACTAATCTTTGTTCAGTTATATTTGTGCTAATTATTTTCTCTAGATAATTTTGATAGACTATTTTTAAAGCAGCTTCAGATTCACAGCAAAACTGAACAGAAAATACAGAACTCCCAATTGCACTCACACACAGACTTTGTCACTAGCAATACCACACTAGGAGATTGCTACATTGACACATCATTATCACCCAAAGTCCATAGTTTACATCAGTATTCACTCTTGGTGCTGTACTTTCCATGGATTTTTGACAAATATATAATGACACTTTATCCACGATTACAGTAACATACAAAATAGTTTCACTGCCCTAAAAGTCCATAATCTGCTTACTGACCCTCCTCTCTCCCTTAACTCCTGCCCTAATATAGATTATTTTTCTGGTAGAAAGGAAGGAGGGGAGACAAACAATTAAAAAGTACATATAAAAGAGTAAAGTGATAGGTAATGTTTTCATCGTGTTAAAATAGAGTTGGATGAGTGGATTGGGAATGGCAGGGGGAGAGGGAGATTACATTTTGAAGTGGGGTAGTTGGTAGAGATTTGAGGAAGAACAGCAAGTGGCTTTCTAAGGAAGGGCTTTTCTGCAGAGGGACTAGCAAATGAGAGGCTCTAAGGTGGATCTCTGCCTTTATCCAGGAACAGCAAGGAGAAAAGTAGTATTGAAGCAGGGTGAAGAATTAATAGGAAGTCATATTACTCAGGTTATTCCTAACTATTCCTTGAGCTTTGCTAAGGATTTGGGTTTCCTATGAGTGAAACAACAAGACAATGGGAAAGTTTGAGCAGAAGAGTAACATAGTTTGATTTATGATTTAAAAGGATCATACAGGGTGTATCCTTGAGGACAGAGAGTAGTATGTAAAGTGTGAAAGCGAAGACCATTTAAGAAATTTGCTGTAATCAGACAAGAGATTACATCACATTTGGACTGGAGTACAGTGGACATAGTGAAATGTGGCCATTTTGTGCACATATTTTGAAACTGAAGATGACAGAATTTCCTGAAGATTAGCCATGCAGTGAGAGAAAGAGTGTTAGGTCACACATAATCCTATCTTTCTGAATTCAGCTTGTAAAGACTGATGATAAAACTTTTAATGTTCATTTCATTCTTGGGAGCACCCAATGCGCAGTAGCAGCTGTGTTGGCAGGACCAGAAATGATGATGAAATAGTGGTGACATCCAGGTTCAGTGGGAGTAATGCTAACAGTGGTCCTCAGTCATCAGCAGCAGTGAGGATGGCATTCCAACCTGCCACTTATTTTAGTATGATTTGTTTGTGGATCAGGCTACTTGGCCACATTTTGCTCCTGCTCATTTCACAACCATTATTTGAGCTACACAAATATTTGAGCTGTTTTAAATTCATTGCTACTAGGTTAACTATAGTTGATTTCTACAAATAAGAAACTTGAGTTATACAAAGATTCTTGAGTCTCTAAACACAAGCAAATGGATTATATTTCATTCAGTTTGTGTTCAGTGCCTAGTTATACAATAATGCCTCAATAATACATATTTGTTAAATAAAGGAATAAATTATTAGTAAAGGAGTAAACTGACAAGTGAAATTAATTGATTAAAAATATTTGGGGTTGCAATACTGAAATGGCTAGGAATTTTCTACTGTAGAACTTCTTATTTCTTCACAACTGTATATTATGTTAAAATAGGGTATATTTAGAAGGCAAAAAAGGCAGCATGCATATTTCAAAGCTAAAAATTAACATTTCATTATTAAAATAATAAATTTATATAATTTGCAAAATCATAAAATTTTTGCAGAATATGAGATAACCTGAAACATGTGTTCTACATATATTTTCAATTTTTATACCTCATCCATTAGAAGACCAATCTTTAAATTGTAATTTGTATTTTCTAAAAGTTTTATTTATTTTTCTTAATGTGTATACCACAAAGCCTATAAACTTAATTTAATTTAATCTTTTTTTTCTTTTTAGGACTGCACCTGTGGCATATGGAGGTTCCCAGGCTAGGAGTTGACTCAGAGCTGTTGCCACCAGCCTATGCCACAGCCACAGCAATGCCAGATCTGAGCCACATCTACAACCTACACCACAGCTTATGGCAGCACTGGATCATTAACCCACTGAGCAAGGCCAGGGATCGAACCTGCAACTCACAGTTCCTAGTCGGATTCGTTAACCACTGCACCACGACGGGAACTCCTAAACTTAGTTTTATAATTGTTACCTGCTCTATGCTATACATAGACACACAGGAGATATATATTGTACTTTTGTAATTATGGGAGAGTGTATAGTTTGTCAATCAAAGCTGCAATCTCTTAAGCAACTAGAATTGTGGGCATGGGTACCAGTGTGCTAACATGTTGGATGACTTCCTGACTTTGACATTATAAAAGCTTTAAATAATATCTTGAAGAATATAAAATCATTTTTTAACAAAAATTTCAATTAATAGAGTAGTTGAAGTATATGAACTTGGGTTAAATATTTCATTAGACTCATATATCACATTGTTATAGTGTTTTTGTTTTTTTAACATTTCATTTTCTTTTTTGTTAGTGTCTCTGTTTACATTGTGTGTAAAAGGACTACTTTTTTCATTAATGTCTTAATATAGAAACATAGTTATTTTTGTCAGACAATTCCAAAATTTGTGTCCTATGCTTTCTCTGCGTCTTCAGTCTCTGCTTTTTTCTGACTTTTATCATGACTTGTAATTTTTTGTTTAAAGTTGAACATGACATATCAAGTAATAGGGACTGAGGCAAACAGACCTTTAATTTGAGCTTTATATAAATCTGCGTAGGAATTAAGCTGTGTTTAATGTTGGCTATAACAGTTGGTGTCAGGGGCTTCAAATTTATTTTTATCTTCCTTGTTGTCTTTGTCTTTCCCTTAGAATTTCATCCTACAGATAATCTGTGCCTTGGGTCATTTCCATCTATAATTTCCTTTTATTATATTGAAACCCTGTTTGAGGGGTGGTAAGAAATTGGGAAGGCAATTATTCTATAATCTTGTGATTAAATCTCAGTTATTTAGGGGACCTGCATAGATTTATTGTGCCTTTTCTGAGTGTTTCTTACCTTTTATTTATTTATTTATTTATTTATTTTTTCTCTCCCACATATGAGAGTTTGAAAGACTAGTGAATGCTTGTATTAGGTAAACACAACACTGCTTGTGTCGGGGAAGGCTCTGGTCAAGTTTGCAAACTGGATAGTAGGCCTTTTCTGGAGGGCACACTAGGCATATTTCACAATATTTATTTTACCCCCCACCGAAGACAGAAGGTGAGCATTCTCAACTCCTAAATGTGAGAAACTTCTGAGTTCCTGGAGCTAAGATTCAAAAAGTGAGAGAGCTCTTCTAAGACTACAGCTCTCCAGGAGTTTCTCTCTCTCAAAAAAGTCCAAACTTGGTCTCCTGAAATTCATCAGAACTGTTATTTAAGTATTTTACCAGTTCATGGCACTTTTATCTTGCGCCTATAGCACTTCTAAGTGTTTACATGTCATAGCTGAACTATAATTCCAATCTTTAGGTTTTGATTTCATGTAAATAAAATAGTCCTCAGCACATAAAAGACAGTAAGTATATGAAATACATAGATTGCTACCCTAGAGGAAAAAGAAGTTAGGATTAGTAGAAATTTAAATCTGGAAGTGATGTTGTCATCAGAAAAAGACAATAATAACAGGGTACGGTATAGAATAGAGTACTAGAAAATAAAAGAAACAAGATAGATAACAGCACCATAACTTTTAAAATAAGTGAACCAAAGGTAAAAAGAAGTGTATGTAATATTGTGGTATGTGTATATATATGAGAAGAAGAGCATTTGGGAGCCTATGATATAAGAGATCTTGAAATTAGGAAAACCAACATACAACTTATTTTTAAGATCTCTCATTCATAGTGATGCAACAGCCCCAGTGATTCCAAATAATTAGTGTTTAAAAATAGTTTTTTTCTTAGAATAAATTTATCATATTAATATTTTATTATTTCCATTTTCATCAGTTACCTAGATGACTCACTTTAATTTATTTAGGAAATAATTATTAAATATTCCCTGTACACTGGAGATAAGCAAGTAATTGAGAAAAGGTCAAATAATTATTTAAAATTAAAAATAAAATTTAAATAATTCTGAATAATTTCGTCTTTTATTATTTTCTTTATTGCAAGAAAATATCATGTAACTACAAATGATATTTGATAACTCACAGGTCAGTTTTTTCATATTTATGCAAATTTATATCAAGATTGTGACATTTATTACAAGAATTTGTGGCAAGTGTTTCTTTATTTTAAGAGACAGAAATATATGTACCTAGAAAGAATTATGTAAATACAATATAGAAATAGAATATGTATTTAAGATCTTTAAATAAAAATTAAGATGATATTAGATTTGTGATTTGCAAATTATTTAAACATATTTTATGTATTTTAATATGAAGTCTTATCTTTCCACAATCATAAAATTATCCAATACTTCCCTGCTATAAAATTTTTACATTTTATAATGAATTAAAAATATTAAGATATTAAAACATTACAAATCAACAACCAGGATGTATACAGTTTTATTACCTATGACAAATTAATCCTGATTTTATAAACATAAACCACCATGCCTTTGATAGTTCTACTTAAAGCAACATAAAACACAATTAACAGTATATCTTGTTTGATTCTTTTAATTAACATTTATCTTTCAGTGTCAATTTGTTTTGCATTGGGATGATAGAGAATTTTGAATCCCTTTTAAATGACAATGGGCTTAAAATTGCAAATCACAATTTAGAGGAGGAAAATCATACACTAAAACTTAATAAATTGATCATTACATTAACTAAAAACCATTAAAGATTAATAGATTTGCCTACATCAAAATTAATATACATATAAAGCAGCAACCAACACATTTATACATAAAAAGGAGAATGTTTGCAAGTCCTGAAATACAGTGTCAGTATAACAAATATACGTTGAGCACTTATGGATCAGTAATAACATGAACACCCCAAAATATAAGTGGGTGCAAGACACAAACTAGCATTTTGTAAAAGAAGCAATGATGGTAGCAAGTATAAAAAAATCACATTGGCTTGTACAGTCAGTGAAAGAAATAAAAACCTGAGGAAGATGGCAGAGTAGTAGGACTTGGGACACATCTACTCCCACAAATATATTGAGAATGCATATGCATGTGGAACTATTCACACAGAATTTGCTAAAAACTGACAAAAGACCTCAGGATTATGACAGAATAAGAAAAATTTCACAAAAACCCTAAGGACAGAGGAAAGAAGAAAGAAGAAAAGGGGAGAAGAGAAAAGAAGCAAGACAGGAGCTGCACCCTTAGGAGGAAGCTGGAAATAAGAAAAGCTCCTGCACCCTGAGAATTTCCCTCACCAGTGAAGAGATCAGCCCGGATGGAGGAGGAAATCTAGACAATCAGTTAAAACAGTTAAAATAAAAACAATCCTCCGTAAGTGGTCAGTGCTACACGCAACTGTATGTGGGCACCAGCAGGTAATGGGAACTAAAACTCTGGCCTTAAAGATCAGACTCAGAGAGAGCCGGGGCTGGCTTTGTGGGAAAAAAATGGGGTTGCCTGCATGTAAAAAGGGTAGGTGAACTAAAGTATAGGGTGATCACCTTTGAAGGCATAAGAAAAGGAAACTCAGTCAGGCTTAGAGCTTAAGCACCATTGTTTTGGGAGCCCTGGAGGGAAGGAGTGGGACCCACCACTACAGCATTTTTCCCTTAGTGCATTCCCAAGCTTCAGGACACTGCTTCAGCTCTGGGAAGCTGTGACTGCCTAGCAACAGTTGGGAAGTAGCCCCACCCTTAG
The DNA here is from genome assembly GCA_004024745.2 of Catagonus wagneri. Taxonomy (NCBI): domain Eukaryota; kingdom Metazoa; phylum Chordata; class Mammalia; order Artiodactyla; family Tayassuidae; genus Catagonus; species Catagonus wagneri. The sequence continues at coordinate 20,364,088 of PVHT021183693.1, forward strand.
GGCTACAGAGAACTTGGAACAGGTGGAGTAACTGCTGGGGGGAATAACACAACTTCGTGGGCTCCTTCCAGTGGCCCCCTCACCCATTCCATGAAAGAACATCCAAGAGAGGGCTGCTGGCAGCAGGGTTCATGCAGAAGCTATAAACTTCTCAAGCAGGATAAGTACAAACTCCCCAGCCCTGGCAAGTGGCTCTGCATGGGCTTGTTCTAGTGGCAACCAAAACATGCCAAAGAGCTAAAAGAGGGTTACTGGCACATGCTCCCTGAGGGAGTTGCAAACTGCCTGACTAGGAAAAGCACAAGCTCTGCAGCTCTGCCCAGGGACCCTATGAGGGCCCTCACCAGCGGCACTCCTTCTGCACCAAGGGAGCTGTGGGAGGCCCATTGGTCTACATTACAATCTGCAGCAACTACAGAGAGCACTCCTGCCAGCAGCCAGGCAGAGGAAGGGACCACCAGGAGTGCACATCCTGCAGCTACAAAGAGTCACTTTTAGCAATAGTTAGGGAGAAGCCCCCCCCGCAGAGAGAGATCCCTAGATTGGCCAAAGAAGGGGAGTAACTACAGAACAAGGCCTGCCCCTACAGTTACAGAAAGCAGTCCCAAGATACATACAATTAATAAAATGTCAATAAGTACATATTTATCTATAATTACATTGAATGTAAATGGATTAAATGTTCCAAATAAAAAACACAGACTGGCTGGATGGATACAAAAACAAAGACACATATATATGCTGTTTACAAGAGACCCACTTCAGACCTAAGGACACATACAGACTTAAAATGAGGGGATGGAAGAAAATATTACATGCAAATGGAAAATAGAAAAGTAGGAATAACAATACTGATATCAGACAAAATGGCTTTTTAAATAAGGCCAAAAGAGACAAAGAAGGAAATTACATAATGTTCAAAGAATCAGTAGAAAAAGACATAACAATTGTAAATATATATGTACCCCATACAGGAGAACCACAATACATAGGGCAACTGCTAACAGTCAAAAAAGGAAAACTTGACAGCAACACAATAACACAGCGGACTTTAACACCCTGCTTACACCAATGGACAGATCATCCAGACAGAAAATTAATAAGGAAACACAGGCCTTAAATGACACACTAGATGAGAAAAACAACTGATAATTATGAAATTTCCATCACAAACCAGCAGAGTATAAATTCTTCTCAAGGGCACATGGAACATTCTCCAGTATAGATCACATCTAGGGCCTCAGATCATACCTTGGTAATTTAAAAAAGGAAACTGAAATTATTTCAAGCATTTTCTCTGAGAAAATTAGACTATAAATCAATTGCAAGACAAAAAAACATTAAAAAACACAAACTCCTAGAAACTAAACAATATGACACTAATCAAACAATATATCATTGAAGAAATCAAAGTGGAAATCAAAAGATAATCAGAGACAAATGACAATGAAGATACAACAATCCAAAACCTAAGGTACACAGTAAAAGAAATTCTGATGGAAGTTTGTAGCAACACAATCATATCTCAGGAAGGAAGAAAAATATCAAATAAACAACCTAAGCTTGAAAGTAAAACATCTAGAAAAGGAAGAACAGATAAAACCCAAAGTTAGAAGAAATCATAAAGATTAGAGCAGAAATTAATGTCATAGAGACAAAGAAAACAGTATACAATATCAATTAATACAAAAGTATTTTCTTTGTAAAGATCAACAAAATTGATAAACTTTAGCCAGACTCATCCAAGAGAGAGGGTTCAAAATGATAAAATTAGAAATGAAAAAGAAGTTACAATTTACACCACAGAAATACAAAGTATCATGAGAGATCACTATGAGCAACTGTGTGCAATAAAGTGGACAACCTAGAAGAAATAGATTCTTACAAAGGTGTAACCTACCAAGACTGAAGCAGGAAGAAACTGAAAATATGAATAGACCAATCACAAGCACTAAAGTTGAAAATGTGATTTAAAAACTTCAAAAACATGAAAGTTCAGAACCTGCTGGCTTCACAGGTGAATTCTACCAATTATTTAAAGAAGAATTAACAACTACTCCTCTGAAATTCTTCCAAAAACTTCAGAGGAAGGAACACTCACAAGCACAGTCTATGAAGCCATCACCCTGATACTGAAACCAGACAGACACCACAAAAAAAGAAAACTATAGGCCAACATCACTGATGAACATAAATGAAAAATCCTCAACACAATATTAACTATATCCAAATATATATTAAAATGATCATACATCATGTCAAGTGGGATTTATCCCAGGGATGCTAGTATTCCTCAATATCTGCAAATCAATCAGTCTGATACACCACATTAACAAACTGAAGAATAAAAATAATATTCCACACTAACAAACTGAAGAATAAAAATAATATTATCATCTCAATAGATGGAGAAAAAGCTTTTAACAATATTTAATACCCATTTCTGAGAAAAACTCCCAAGATAGTGGGCATACAGGAAGTCTACCTCAACATAATAAAAGCCACATATGACAAAAACACAGCTAACATAATTTTCAATGCTGAAAAACTGAAAGCATTTCCACTAAGACCAGGGATAAGATGAGGATGTCCACTAAGACCAGGGATAAGATGAGGATGGCCACTCTCGACATGTCTATTCAACATAGTTTTGGAAGTCCTAGATATGGCAATCAGAGAAGAAAAAGAAATAAAAGAATTCAAATTGGAAAATAAAATGCAGAACTATCCCTGTTTGCAGATGACATTATACTATACTATACCTAGAAAATCCTAAAGACACTACAAGAAAACTGTTAGAGCTCATCAATAAATTTGGTAAAGTTGCAGGATACAAAATTAATACACAGTAATTGACTGCATTTCTATATACTAAAAATGAAAGATCAAAAAGATAAATTAGGAACACCATACCATTTACCATTGCATCAAAAAGAATAGAATACCTAGAAATTAACCTACATAAAGAGACAAAAGATCTGTAATTTAAAAACTATAAGATGCTGATGAAAGAAATCAAAGATGGTACAAACAGATGAAAAGATACACCATGCTCTTGGATTGGAAGAATCAATATTACCAAAATCATTATTTTATCCATGCTAATTTACAGATTCAGTGTCATCCCATTACCCATGACATTCTTAACAGAACTAGAAAAAGTATTTTAAAATTTGTATGGAAACACAAAAGATCTCAAACACCCAAAGGATTTTGAAAAGAAGAAAATGGAGCTGGAGGAATCACACTCCTGGACTTTAGACTATACCACAAAGCTACAACAATCAAAACAATATGGTACTGGCAAAAATCAGAAATATGGGTCATTAGAACAGCATAGAAGCTCATAAATAAACCCAAGCATATATGGTCAACTAATCTTTGACAGAGGATGCAAGAACATATAGTTGAGGAAAGATGGCCTCTTCAATAAGTGCTGCTGGGAAAACTGTGCAGCTAATTGTAAAAGAATGAAATTAGAATATTCTCTAATACCATACAAAAAAATAAACTCAAAATTGATTAAAGACCTAAATGTAAGACCAGATGCTATAAAAATCCTAGAGGAAAACATAGGCAGTATACTCTTGGACATAAACCACAGTAACATTTTGTTTTATCCACCTCTAGAATAATGACAATAAAGACACAAATAAAACAATGCCAACTAATTAAACTAAAAAACTTTTGAACAGCAAAGGAAAACAATAAAAAGGAAATACAAACCATAGAATGGGAGAAAATATGCAAATGATGCAAACAACAAAATTTTAATCTCCAAAATATACAGTCATCCCATTCAACAGCAAAATATCAAACAATTCATTGAAAAAAGGACTGAAGACCTACATAGTCACTTCCCCAAGGAAAACTTACAGATGGCCAGTAGACACATGAAAAAAAAATGCTTATCACTAATTATTAGAGAAATTCAAATCAAAACTACAATGAGGGGAGTTCCCTTCATGGCTCAGTGGTTAACGAATCCGACTAAAAACCATGAGGTTGCGGGTTCAATCCCTGGCCCTGCTCAGTGTGTTAAGGATCCGGCATTGCCCTGAGCTGTGGTGTAGGTTGCAGACACGGCTCGGAACCCGCGTTGTTGAGGCTGTGGCAAAGGCCAGCAGCTACAGCTCCTGTTAGACCCCTAGCCTGGGAACCTCTATATGCCATGGGTGCGGCTCTACATAAAGGCAAAAAGACAGAAAAAAAAAAAAAGACTACAGTGAGGTATCCCCTCACACCCAGAAAGGCCATAATTAGCAACTCAGAAAATAAAAATTCTGCAGAGGTTGTGAAGAAAAGAGAACCCTCTTTCACTGTTGGTGGCAATGTAAATTGGTACAACCACTAAGGAAAACACTGTGGAGGTTCCTCAGAAAACTAAATACAGAACTACCATATGATCCAGCAATCCCACTCCTGGGCATAAGTTCAGACAATACTTTCATTGAAAAAGATAATGCACCCCTATGTTCATAGAGGCAATATTCACAATAGCCAAGACATGGAAATAACTGAAATGTCTATTGTCAGATGAATTGATTAAGATGTGGTACATGTATACAGTTGAATACTACTCAGCCATAAAAAGGAGAAAATAATGCCATTTGCATCAACATGGATCAAACTATAGATACACACACTAAGTGAAGTAAGTCTGAAGGAGAAAGACAAATACCATGTGAAATCACTCATATGTGGAAACTGAAATATGACACAAATGATCCTACGTACAAAATTTAAATAAATCACAGACATGGAGAACAGACTTGTGTTTACCAGCATGTAGGAGGGAAAGAATGGAATGGACAAGGAGTTTGGGTTGGTAGATGCAAACTATTACATTTAGAATGAATGGGTAATGTGTTTGCACTGTACAAAACAGGGCACTGCGTACAATTTCTTGGGTTAGAACACGATGGAAAATAGTATAATAAAAGGGTATATATATATGTGTGTGTGTGTGTATATATATATATACATGTACATATATGTATGGATGGGATGCTTCATTGTATAGCAGAAACTGAAGGAACATTGTAAATCAACTATAATTAAATTTTTTTAAAAGATGTAATTAGAGGAGTTCCCATCATGGCTCAGTGGTTAACGAACCCAACTAGCATTCATGAGGATGCAAGTTTGATCCCTGGCCTTGCTCAGTGGGTTAAGGATCTGGCATTGCCATGAGCTGTGGTGTAGGTTGAAGATGCAGCTCAGATCCCGCATTGTTATGGCTGTTGCATAGGCTGGTGGTTACAACTTCGACTAGACTCCTAGCCTGGACTCCATATGCCACCAGTGAGGCCCTAACAAGCAAAAAGACAAAAATAAAATAAAATTAAAAAGTAATTGAAAGCCAGAAAAAGAATAATGCAATATTTTCTCCTCTTAGATTGGAATGCTTAAAAAAATCGTCAATCTCAAGTCTGAATGAGCGTGCGGAGAAATAAGTATTTTTATACACACATGAATATGAGTTATTATAAAATTCTTGAGGTAAGTATTACAATAAATTTGAACATTTAAAGTATGTATATTTCTCAACCCAGACATTATACTTCTAGCAATCATTCTACGGAGTTGATAAAATGGCATGTACCAAGTGGCATGCCAAGATTTTTCACTACATTTATTATAGTAACAAAACCATAAAACAGAAGAATCTAGATATTTCAAACATCCATTAATAAATACGTGCTGAAATGAAATAAAATAACATACATCTGTACTATGTATTACTAAACTTTATAAAAGCTAGAACTATGCATTTTTAAATCAAGGTATTAACTAATGTATCTATTTTAAAGCAAGGGAGAATAACTCAAAAGTTGTAAATGTGGTAAACATGTGTATTGGTATGATTTTCTGTGCCTACGTAAGTTTATTTTCCTTTGTTCTACTTTTTAAAGGTTTTTGAACTGTTAACAGTCGAGAATCTACCTAAAAGTAAATTATGCCACAAGGTAATTTATTGATCATACCCAGACCCAAAATTTCAGTTTTGGTTTGATCCAGCAGTTTGATAATATTTTCATGGACCTAGATTTTTTTTTCAGTAATTTTATTTTCCCTTCTACTTTGTCAACTTTATTCCAGAACTTTTTCTAATTTGGCTATAGAATGGTTGCCAACTACAGTCAGTTCTACTTTCGTCTTTCCTGTGTCTATCTATAGTGGTTAATAATACTGTTAAGCATACAATGCCGTATTGTTAACTATAATCACTAAACTGTACATCATATCTATCTATAGTGGTTAATAACGGTTCACTATCTTGAAACAAAGAGGAAACTTGCCTAGAATTTTAAGAGTTTAAAAAATTATATCATATATGTCCTTAATGGACTATTTCCTGCAAATGTAGTTGGAGTCACTTTTATAGTATTCACACTACAAATTGAAGCTGAGCGTTGTAGAAGCCTCTCTTTTGGCACATGACTGCATAGGGATAGGGTAGATTCATCCTTCAAAAATGAATCTGTATTACTAGAAACTGATGCTAGGCTAGTAATATAGGTAACATATCACATGAGCATGTAGAGAAATATCCAAAAGCCTCTTAATCAAAGCATTAGCAATAGTTTTCTCTAGATGTTGATGTGTGAATATTTAATAGTGAAGATGTATTTTTTTATAGCCAGATTTAAAAAAATTGTGTCTTTTCAGCTTTATTGAGCTATGATTGTATAATTTTATTCTGCAGTTTTAAAGTAAAAAGTGTGATTATTTGATGTATGAATTCATTGTGAAATGATTATCAAAATAAAATTGTGGTAATTATAATAAAAGTATTATTAATAACTAATACATCCATCACATCACATAATTATCATTTATGAGTGGATATGGTGAAAACATTAAGATCCACTATTTTAACTATTAAGTATGCAATGCCATATTGTTAACTATAATCACTAAGCTGTACATCAAATCCTCAGAATGTATTCATTTTATGAATGGAAGTTTTTAGACTTTGACCAGCACCTCTCCATTTTCCCCACCTGTGAGACCATGGCAACCGCCAATCTACTCTCTCTTTTTATTGATTTATTCTGAGATTCCACAGGTAAATGAGTTCATACCGTACTGTCCTTCTCTATCTGACTTTTTCACTTAGTGTAATGACCTCGAAGTTCATCCATGTAGTCAATGTTTCTTCCCTTTTATGGCTGAATAATATTCCATTGTATGGATATTCCACATTTTCTTTATCAGTTGATGGACACGGGTTTTTTTCCATATTTTGGCTACTGTGAAAATGCAATTAATGTGAGGGTACAGATAATCTCTTGCTTTAAGCTTTTAAACATTAATTTTAATGACACAATACTGAGCAGAAATTGATTCAAACTTTACTATTTTTGGTAACTTATTCTGAATTCCTTTATTTGGGAAATTAACCATTTCATGAAATTTCATGCTAGATTTCAGTTTCAACTATGGAGGTAGGAAAGACAGATATATTTTCTCAGCCTTTATTACTTAACAAATCAAAACCACACTCCTAGACTTTGAACTGAATTTTTTTTCTTTTTATGGCTGCACCTGTGGCATATGAAAGTCCTCGGGCTAGGGTTTGAATTGGAGCTGCAACCAAGGCCTATTCCACAGTCTTAGTAATATCATATCTGAGTTGCATCTATGACCTATATGCCACAGCCTTGAGCAATGCTGGATCCTTAACCCACCTAGCAAAGCAAGGGATCAAACTCACATCCTTACAGGGATTGTCAGGTTATTAATCCACAGAACCACAATGGGAAGTCTTAAACTGAAATATTTGATGAAGAATAAAGGATGGTGAATTAACTCTGGATCAGCAACAAAGGTGATGTCTAACTTAGTAAGTATCATTTGCTGTAGAACCTCTAGGGCTCCCATTACCTGGTGCTGGCATGTCTACAGTGAAGTGAGAAACACAAGTGTTTGGTAGCAGTAAAAGTGACATCCTTCCTCAAATAGTTCTGAAATTTAATTTTGACCTTATTTGTGATTTAGAACCTTCTCTTTCCCTTCTTTTTTTAAGACAGATTCTCTACTTTTTCTATCATTACTCTGAGTGATCCAGTACATAAACTGCTTTTGCACTTAAATCTGCTTTAATTTGTGTCTGTTTGCAATCAAGAACTGTGACAGAGAACACATGAAATAAGGTGCAGAAGGGATTTTCTTCATGAGGAATATATTTAGACCTTATCACTCTCTAGATTAGAAATCTGAAATCATGTGAGCTGACTCCAGCACAACATCATTTACAACTGCAAAGTATCCTTGAGATACTAAAAGGACTGAGCATAAAAATAGTACAAAACATTACCTCTAAGTGTAGGAAGAATTTCAGACATATTGGTTTCTTACAGAGAACACTTAGTTCATTAACAAGGGAGATATCAACTTTCCAAGAACTGATAACATTGGATTTTGGATAAGGCAGTTCATAGAACTATCATCTAAAGCTTAAGAGAAGACTGCAGAAAACCCCAAACCACAGCAGAGGTGTGGCCCTATACCTAACAAATATAATCTTATGATACTGGGTGACTGGGTGTGATGTAAATAAATAATGATGCCTTTAGCCACAACTTCCTAGGAAGCGTGGTGATACTTCTCAGGAATTGTCAAGATGCCCACATTTATCAGCACTGAGAGACTGGTGTCTCTCGTTAACCCCCCAAAAAACAGAGGGTTTTACCTAATAGTAAAATTCTCTGTCTGATGCCATAGTATCTTAAAAAGTAATTACTTTGATGAAAAATATATGGACACCAGGGAAAAAACACTCTTGGCAAACAGAGAGTGCATAGATTTGAGATGAAGTGAGAGGGAGAGAGACAGTGCATAATAGCATGAGAAAAGCATAAGTGACATTTCTTTAAATAATCAAGCAGAGATTACATTGTATCTTTAAAAATACAAAGATTCATTTTTTACATATTTTCTTTCAGCAAGTGCTCTCTGGGGAAAAAAAAAGTAACCTGATAAAAAGAAGTTAGAAAGAAGCAAGAATTCAATACTCTAGCAGAAATGTGAGAGACACTTAATGACAGTTAGTGCTTACTATGTGCCAGTCACTCTTATAAATGTTTCAAATGTATAAGCTTATTTAATCATCACAAAAATCTTATGAGACATACAACTAATATATTTAATTCACAGATACAAAAAGTTAGGTGTAGAGATGTTGAGTAGCATTTCCAGGGGAACAGAGTTAGAAAAGGAGGGAGCTTGGATTTCGCTGTCACCCTAATTCTAGAGTGTACACTTTTTTTTTTTTTGTCTTTTTGCTTTACTAAGGCCGCACCTGCAGTATATGGAGGTACCCAGGCTAGGGGTCTAACAGGAGCTGTAGCCGCCGGCCTTCGCCACAGCCACAGCAATGCAGGATCCAAGCTGCATCTGCAACGTACACCACAGCTCACAGCAACGCCAGATCCTTAACCCACTGAGCAAGGCCAGGGATCAAACCCACAACCTCATGGTTCCTAGTCAGATTCATTAACCACTGAGCCACGACGGGAACTCCTAGAGTGTACACTGGACGACTGTGTGTAAGACCAAAGAAAAGCATGAACAATCTGTAGAAAATTAGTGCAGAGGATGACAAAATTGAAAGCCTCTTTCAATTTAACAAGACATGATTCAAAACACATACATTTTAGCCAAAATTCCATGAGAAACAACATCAATAGCCCTAAAACGTGAACTACATGTACATGACAGAATGTGTCAGTTCTTATATAATGCAGCTGGCTAGTGAAAATAGTCAGCTCTAGGGGTTCCTGTTGAGCATGGTTTCACTGAAAATAATCATGAAACAGATTATAAATATGTACACAAAGCAATTCAAGAAATGCTAAATTGTACAATTATGTTCATAGGATTGTGACATAAATAAATTCATGCCATGGGAAATTTTTGTTCATTTATTCAATAAGTATTGTTGGAGCAACCATTGTATTCCAAGCACTTGAAATTTATCAATCAACTATACAAAGTAAAATAGAAATCACTGAACTAATAAACTTATACTTTAATAGTTTAATAAGAAGCAATACAGAATCAACAATATGTATGTACAATATGTCACAAGGTGACTTTCAAATGGATAAAAAAAGGTAGGTAATGGTAAGGGAAATTGGTATGCAAGGTTTAGATGAGAGTTTGAATTTTTTTTAAAGTAGTATTAAAGAAAATTGTGAAGAAGACAATAGAGTTAGACATAAATAAGTCTGACCAAATTTTGTGGTGTTTACAGCAGTGCAAGGACCCTAAGAGAGAAGAGAATCTTCTATGTTCATGGAAAAGCAAGAACAGCAGTGCAGCAAAGTGATTATGGGGAAGAGTACTGGAAAGAAGCTCAGCAAAATAATGGAGGGTTGGATCATATACGGCCTGGTAGGCCATTTGATGGACTTAAAGTTTAAACTCTTAAGTGTGCAAGTGCCATTGCAAGATTTTTTGTTAAGGGTTTTACCAATCTGATTAAGATTTTTAAAGCGCCATCTTGGCAGCTGTGTTGATTAAAGAAGGGAGACTGGGAATGCAGGAGGCAATAATAGATGTACACATTGCAATTATTTATACTAGTTTAGGAAATAGCTTATCATGACTATTGTCAGGGTGATTTTAATGAAATTGTACCCAGCAAAAAAGTGTAATAAAGAGGCGTAAATAATGTAGGAATAAAATAAAACAACTGTGGTATCCTGGAAACCAAGTGGAGAAATGAATTACAGAATAGGGAATGATCTACTGCACCAAACGTTGCTGGTAGCTCAAATAAAATGAGGTCCAAAACTGATCATTGGACTTAACAATGTGGAGAACATTGACTGTTGTAACAAAAGCAATTTTTTAAGCACTTGAAGTGAAAGTCAGAAGAGAATGGATTTAAGAGAGTATAGACAAAGAGGAATTGGAGACAGCAAATGTAGGCATCTCTTTTGAGGAATACTATTATAAAATAAAGTGATAGCTCATTAAGATACATGTGACCAAGAAGGTTTTCTATATCTTTTTTTTTAATGGAAGAAATAAAGGAAAGTCTAAATATCAATGAGAATGTTCCAATAAACAGAGAGATTTTGACTTAAAAGAGGGAAGAAGAAGAAAATTGCTGGAGGCAATATCCTGAGATAGGATGCTGAAATGGGGTGGGATTTAGTGTCATAGAAAGGTTGGAATGATACAGAAACATGCAATGTTCCAATGATACAGGAAAATGCAAATTTCATTCTTGATAATATGCAAGAAGGGAGGCTATGTAGCTCTGATGAGGAAAGATGATGAGATATGGTGTTAGAAGTCTATCAAAGTTCTCTTCTGATTGCTTCAGATTTACAAAGTAAGAAGGAATACCATTAACTGAAAGTATATGCATGCTTCTGCATATGTGGATGGTAGTGTGGTTGCTTACATGTATATATTTGTTTGGACAGAAAAGAGAAAATATAACATTTTGGTGTTGAATTTTATTAATTTCTGTTAATATGTAGTCTGATCAATCAAAATTCCTGGATAGTAACAGGTGGTATTCTTTCTTTTCTAGAAATGTAAGAATATATGGAAGCATATTGCATGAAATTTGAATTAGAAAATAAAAAAATTGTTAGTGAGACTGGATTAAGATGGCGGAATAGGACTGGAGTTCAACTTCTCTCCCAAAAAACAGCAAAACTACAACTAAATGCCAAGCAGCCTTCAACCAAATAGACTCTAAACTTCCAAAAAAGGTATTCTACTCCAGAAGACAAAGAAGAGACCACTTCAAGAGGTAGGAGGGGTGATTATGCGATAGAAGCAATCCCATAACTCCCGGGTGGGAAGCCCCACAGACTCAAAAGTAACTGCATCACAGAGACTCAGCTACAGGACTGAGAGTTCTGAGTCCCACGTCAAAAAGCCAGGCCTGGGGATCGGGCACAGGGAGAAAGAGCCCTGGGAGCATTTGGCATTGAAGGCCAGTGCGGCTTGTGTGCAGGAGCTCCACAGGACTGGGAAAAACAGAGACCCCATCCTTGAAAGGCACACACAGACTTTCATGTGCACTGGGTCCCAGGGCAAAGCAGTCTCTATAGGAATCTGGGTGGAACCTGACTGCAATTCTTGGAGGATCTCCTGGGAAAATAGAGGTGACTGTGGTTTGTTGTTGGGGAGGCCATTGGAGGTGAAGCTCTAGGGAACACTCATCAGCCTGCATTTCTCTGGAGGGGGCCATTTCTGGGAAAATCTGGTCCCTCCCATCAGTGCTGAGAAGCCCCAGGCCAAACAATAATCCAGGTGGGATCACAGCCCCACCCATCAGTGAACAGGCTGCCTAAAGACCCCTCAGGCACACAGCCAGCCTCTAATCTCATCCAGAGACAAAGCCACACCCATCAGAGGGATAGGAATCAACCCCACATACCAGTGGGCAGGTATCACTCCCTCCCATCAGGAAGCCTACAGCAAGCCCCACCCATACCAACTTTAGTCACAGGGGAGGCAAATGCCAGAACTAAGAGAGGCTACAACTCTATTGTTAGCAAAAAGGTCACGACACCAAAAACCTATAAAAATGAAAAGACAGAAAACTCTAACTCGGATAAGGGAGAAAGAGAAAAGCCCAGAAAAACAGCTCAGTGATGAGGAGATTATCATCCTCTCAGAAAGAGACTTTAGACTGTTGATGCTGAAGATGATGCAAGGCATTGGAAATAAACTGGAGGCAAAGATCGATCATTTACAGGAAACACTGAGCAAAGAAATACAAGCTGTAAAAATTAAACAAGAAGAGATGCAAAGTACAATAACTGAAATAAAACATTCATTAGAAGCAGCCAACAATAGAATACAGGAGGCAGAAGAACGAATCAGCGAGGTGGAGGACAGATTAGTGGAAATCACTAATGCGGAAGAGAAAAGAGATAAAAGATTGAAAGCAAATGAGCTGAGTCTCAGAGAACTCTGGGATAATGTTAAATGCATCAATATCCATATTATAGGGGTGCCAGAGGGAGAAGAGAGAGAGAAGGAGACAGAAAAACTATTTGAATAGATAAAGCTGAAAACTTCCCTAATATGGGAAAGGAACCACTCATTCAAATCCAGGAAGCGCAACGAGTACCATATAAAATAAACCCAAGGAGGAACACCCCGAGAAACATATTAATCAAAATGACCAAAACTAAAGACAAAGAGAAAATTTTGAAAGCAGCTATGGAAAAGAAACAAATGACATACAAGGGAACCCCAATAAGGTTATCAGCAGATTTTTCATCTGAAACTCTGCAGGCCAGAAGGGAGTGGCATGATATACTTAATGTGATGAAAGGGAAAAACTTCCAACCAAGGTTGCTTTACCCTGCAAGGCTCACATTCAGATTTGAAGGAGAGATCAAAACCTTTACAGATAAGCAAAAGCTAAGAGATTTCTGCAACACTAAACCAGCTTTACAACAAATCTTAAAGGAACTTCTCTAGTCAGAAAAGAAAAGGACACAAATGACAAGGCCCATCAGTAAAGGCATATATGCAGTAAAGATACTAAATCATCCATGCACAACCATGCTACCAAAATCAGAAATCTTGAGAAGAGAGCACAAATGCAGGTCACTGGAGACGCACGTGCAATTAAGAAACCAACAACTTAATACAATCTCAGTTGTATATAGACTCCTATATCAAAACTTCAGGGTAAAAAAAAAAAAAGCAAAACCCCAAACAGTTAATTCAATGGCAATAAGAACATATATATCAGTAATTACCTTAAATTTTAATGGACTGAATGCCCCAACCAAAAGACATAGACTAGCCAAATGGATACAAAAACTAGAAAACAACCAATGGATCACTGAAGAAATCAAAGAGGAAATTAAAAAATACCTAGAAGCAAATGACAACAAAGACATGACACTCCAAAACCTCTAGGATGCAGCAAAAGCAGTTCTAAGAGGAAAGTATATAGCAATACAAGCCTACCTCAGGACACAAGAAAAAGCTCAAATGAACAACCTAACTTTACATCTAAAGCAGCTAGAGAGGGAAGATGCCAGGTCATGGAAACAACCTAAATACACATCAACAGAGGAGTGGATAGGGAAGATATGCTACATACACACAATGGAATATTACTCAGCCATTAAAAGGAATGGAATAACATTTATAGCAACATGGATGAACCTAGAAATTATCATACGAAGTGAAACCAGTCAGAAAATTAGACAGCAACACCCAGTGCTACCACTTACATGTGGAAACTAAAGAGACACAATGAACTTCTTTGAAGAACAGACAATGACTCACAGATTTTGGAAAACCTTGGTTTTTCAAATAAGACTATCTGGGGGATGGGGGGATGCACTGTGGGTTTGGGACACAAAATCTATCGAATTGACTTATGATCTTTGTACACCTATAACTGAAATAAAATTCATTGTTAATAAGAAAAAAAAGAAAATAAAAATTTTTTCGAGGAACTTAAAAGTTTAGCTTTAATTCTTTGACCTTTAGTAATGTTTGTTCAAACCATCCCAAGGAAGATGACTGCTATTTTGTTTACAATGACTCATATATAGTTATACATCAAACAGAATCCAAATTGTTTACTCTTAAGCTTCACTTATAAGTGAATAATTTCTGTCAATTTTATCACAGGTTTTTATTCTGTAAGTGAAATTTGACATGATATTCTTGTTGACATTTGGTTTTAGATAGCACACATATGTAGATAACAAACTTGGAAATCAACAGCTTCTGCGTACTTTATGATAGAGAGTATTTATTACATAGGGGTAGGAAACATTGTAAAGTTAAAAATGATGAAGTTTCAAGTATATACACATATCTATAAATCTTTTATAGGTAAGTTTAATATTTATATTAACCTACACATGAGTTTACACTAATGTCTCCAGCTCCAGTCCATTACTACATGGATCATTTTAGCCTATCTTAGCCTATTCTTAATGTTTGTATGTAAGCTCCCAGCCTAATAGTTAACAAACCTGACTTCTACCATTGGACATAAATATATTATTGTCAATTATATTATATATGTATAATGTTATAAGAATCTTAACCCATGCCACTGTTGCAACAACATCATAAAGTACAGTAGTTATTATACTATTTATGTACCTTTTTTTTCTTTAGTCTTCAGACTCTTTTAGGCAAGCATATTCTTCCCCTATCACCTTCACGTGGTTGTTTTGTATATTTGTAATAGATTTAGATTATTTAGTCATATTCAACATTCCATCATGGGTTTCTGTGATGTCATAAATGATATTTTTCAAATTGCATTGTTTCTGTTTTGCACTATAAAGATTTATGGGTTTTGACAAATGCAGGTGTCATGTGTCGACAATTATAGTATACTATAATATTATCTCACTATCCTAAAAATTCTTTGTGCTCTACCTTTTTAATACTCACTTCCAAAACTATGGCAGCCAATGCTAATTTTCACTGTCTCTATAGTTCTCCTTTTATCAGCATGTCATATAATGGAAACATACATTATGTGACTTTTTCAGACTGGTATGAATTACTTAACAATATGCCTTTATGTGTCCATCTTTTTCATGTTTCAATCGCTTATTTTTTACAGTTGATGAATATTTTTTCATTTTACACTGTAACAGAGTCTTATGTTTCCATTCATCTATTCTGGACATCTTGTTGGATTCCAGTTTTGGTAATTAACTAAAAAGCTGTTATAAACATTTACATACAGAATTTTTAAGTACATACATTTTAAAATCCATTGGGAAAATACTTAGAGGTAGAAAATGCCAAAGTACAATAGTCAGTTCTTATGGTAAGTCTATGTTTAACTCTTCAAGAAGATTATAAACTGTCTTCCAAAGTTGTACTCTTTTGTACTCCCACAACAAATAAATGAGCATTTCCATTGTTCTTTATCTCTAACCAGAAATTGGTATTGTTGGAGTTTTTGGATTTTATACATGGTAATAGGTGATAATGCTATCTCTCTGATGTTTAATTTTAAATTCTCTAAGTGGAATTATGTAAAGCATCTATTACATGATATTTGCCACCTGCATAAGTTAATTGGTGAAGTATCTGTTCAAGTCTTCTGCTCATTTTTAATCAGGTCACGTTTTAACTTACTGTTGAGTTTTTAAAATCCTTTATATGGTTTGGAGTTCCCTGGTGGCTCAGAAAGTAAAGGATCCATCACTCTCATTGCTGTGGCAAGGGTTCAATTCCTGGCTTGGGAACTTCTGTATGCTATGGGTGTGGCCTAAAAAATTTTGTATAGTTTATGTGCAAGTGCTTTACCAAATATTGCATTGCAAATATTTGCTCCCAATCTGTGACTTGTTTTCTCATTCTATTTCCAGTATTTTTGCAGAGGAGAATTTTTAAATTTTATATTTGTTGAATTCATAAGATGATTTTTTCTTTTATGTATTATGTTTTTGTTCTGACATTTAAAAATTCACAACCAAACTCAAGGTCCTGTAATTTTGCTACTGATTTTATACTAGAAGTTTATAGTTTGAATTTTTTATTTTCAAAAATTTTATTGAAATATAGTTGATTTACAATGTGTTAATTTCTGCTATACAACAAACTGATTCAGTTATACATGCACACATATCCATTGCCATAAAGGTTATCACAGAATATTGTGTTCTATTTCATCATTTTATTTTAATGATTTTTATTGTGTTCCATTATAGTTGGTTTACAGTGTTCTGTCAACTTCTACTGTACAGCAAATCAACTGAACAACCAATCACTAGAAATGAAATTGAATATGTAACAAAAACACTCCCTACAAACAAAAGTTCAAAACCAGATGGTTTCACAGGTTAATTCTACCAAATGTACAAACAGAAAATTATACCCATCCTCCTTAAAATTTTCCAAAAGGTTTGAAGAAGAGGGAACACTTGCAAAGACATTCTATGAAGGCACCATCACCCTAATACCAAAACCAGACAAAAATACTACCAAAACAGAAATGTATAGGTCAGTATCTTTAATGAATATAGATACAAAAATTCTTAATAACATTTTAGCCAACTGAATCCACCAACATATAAAAAGTGTCATACACCATCACCTAGTGGGAGTCATCCCAGGTTCACAAGGATGGTTCAACATACACAATTCAACCAACGTCATACACCACATTAACAGAAGAAAAGTCAAAAACCACATGATCATTTCAATAGATGCAGAAAAAGCATTTGACAAAGTCCAACATTCATTCACGCTAAAAACTCTTACCGAAGTGGGGATAGAGAGGACATACATTAACATAATAAATTTCATTTATGACTTACCCACAGAAAATATAATACTCTGTGGAGAAAACCTAAAGACTTCACTAAAATCTGGAACAATACAAGGATGCCCACTCTCACCACTTTTACTCAACACAGTAAAGGAAGTCCTAGCTACAGCAATCAGACAAACAAAAGATATAAAAGGTATCCAAACTGGAAGAGAAGAGGTTAAATTATCACTGTATGCAGATGATGTGATACTATATATAGAAAACCCTAAGGACTCAACCCAAAAACTGAAGATTAAAAAATCATAAGATCATCTAAGAAGGTACAGAAAAGGCTTTTGAAAAATCCAGCATCCATTTATGATAAAAAGTCTCCAGAAATTTGGCATAGAGAGTATACTGCAATGTAATAAATTTCATATATGACAAGCACAGCTAACATCATTCTTGACGAAAAGCCAAAAGCATTTCCTCTGATATCAGGAAAAAGACAATAATATAGTTTTACATTTTATATTTAGGTCTACTATATATTTTGTGCATGGGTATATTAATATTGTGATTTCTCTGTCTAGTTTCAGTTACTTGCATATGATGTCCAATTTTCCTAGGACAATTTGTTGAAAAGTATATATTTTCTCCATTGACTTGGCTTGCCTTTACTCCTTAGACTTAACTTTGACTAACATTTGACTATATTTGTTGGAGTATTTCTGGGCTCTATGCTGTTCTGTTGATACACATTGATCTGTCTGTTCATTTCATTATCACCCTGTCTTACTTATAGCTTTATATTGTCTTGAAATCAGATACTGTAAGTCTTCTACTTTGTTCTTCT
Source organism: Catagonus wagneri (assembly GCA_004024745.2). Classification (NCBI taxonomy): domain Eukaryota; kingdom Metazoa; phylum Chordata; class Mammalia; order Artiodactyla; family Tayassuidae; genus Catagonus; species Catagonus wagneri. Next base: position 20,382,180 of record PVHT021183693.1, read on the forward strand.
CCTTTACTATTATTTTGGCTATTGTATATACTTGCCTCTACATATAAACTTTAGAATCAGTTTATTGATATCTACAAAATAACTTGCTAAAGTTTTGATGAAGTTTACATTTACTATATAGATCAAGTTGGAAAGAATTAACACCTTAAAACAGGTTTTTTTCAGAAACATTATGTTGTTTTTCATATATAAAGTCTATACCAATTTGCTGTATTTATGCTTACTTTTTTGATGACCTAATAAATGGTATTTTCTTTTCAAATGGCAACAGTTTATTGCTGATGTATAGAAAAATAATTGACTTTTTATTAATCTTGCATCGTGCAACCAATCTGTTCTTGCTTAATAATTCTAGGAATATCTGTGTGCATTTTGGGGAATGAGATATTTTACACAGATAATCTTGTCTTCTAAAATAAAGTGTTATTTTTTCTTCTCTAATCTGTATATATATATAAATATAAATATAAATACAAATAAATATAATTGAATATATACATATAATTGAAAGAGCATTTCTTATTGAAATAGCTAGGACTTTCCACAAAAATTTGAATAGTAGTGGTGAGAGAAAAATCCTTGTCTTTTTCCGGGCTTCCAATATTTTGATGTTAAAAATAAAGTCTCAATGAAAAATATATATGAATATGACACTACAGATAATGTATATGAAATGCATGGATAAATTTTCATACTTTTAATGTAAATTATATGTTTCTAAAAGAAGATTAGAGTGACAAATAAAACATGAATATGCAGAATTATTAAATATGGTCAATTTATGAACATACAATTCACAAAAATAAATGGCCTAAAATAAGAAAGCTAAACTTACCTTATAATAAAAATAATACAAACTAAAACTAAAATGGCATACTTTTCTTATCTATTAGATTAGTAAAAACAAGCAAAATCAAACAAAACCAAAAGTATGTGAGAAAAAAATATTTGCCAAAGCTTCGAGAAAACAGATATTCAGACATTTCAGTAGGGATCTAAAATAGTCCAACCCCTATAGAGGTAAATTTGACAATATTTAAAAAATATCTTAAATTTAAAATCCTTTCAATTTTATTTCTATTATAGCTCCTGCTTAAACTTATCCTTTGTTACTTTAATAAATAGTTATTTTAGTAACTAGTCATTGAACCACAGAGTAAATAAGCATGGAATAAAGAGATACTCATAACACATCTCTGAAATTCTTTCTTGGAAATTAATCTAGAGGCTCACTTAGATTGAATTCCTATGTAACTAAAATGTTATTATTTGTAAACAGTGTCCTTAGATGTCCTGAAATAGAAACTTGTTGGAGCTAGGGTGGATATTTTCATGTACAGACTGAAATTTTCAGAACTCCCAGAGGTAAATAAACTAACTCTAGGCAGGTTTAATTTAATTGGTGAATATAATTAATCATTTATAGCCTCCAAACTTAGGAAAGTTTGTTTGAGAAATCAAAACTTACAGTTTTGCATTAAAGATAGATAGGTTATCATCATGCTTCATGTTAGGATAAAGTCGTTTTATCATGTGATGTGTCCAAGACCTTCAAGCCTTAGGTAAGTAAAGCACAGACACAATGGACTAGTATTGTTCAGGTGACCCGGCTGATGCATTGTTTCTGTATAGGACTACATATCTTCATATACACTTTTGGAAACCTACGTGCTGTGTTAATTTTGCTTACTTAGTTATCAGGCCTTCTAGGTCTTCTCTGGCTTCCCCGTAATTCATATTCATCATTTTCAGAATTTAAGTTGAAATCTTTTTCCAAATTGAGGAATAATGGTAAAAATATATCTCAGTTTAGGGGTAATTTGACTTCTATTATAAAAAAATTCATTATGGTAAAAACATAAATTTTGGAATTATGATTGAATAATTTTGTAACCTTTTAGCTGCATAATTTTAGAACACATGTTAGCCATTTCTGAATCATTCCCACTAGAAAAGAGGTAGTCATACTTTATTCCTTTAACTCATCAACCTGACATTTATTTACTGAACAACTGAAGATAAAAATACTTGCCAAGATATTTTGGAAAATTAAACAATGTATAAATACATAGCATATTTTCTGGAATTTAGTAAGCACTCAATAATAGTAATCTCCTCCTGATCATTTTTTTATTCTCTCATTTAAGATTGTTCCTTTATCTTTGCTTCTCCACCACTTCATAGCTACAATATTTTTCATAAACTCTTATTATACCAAAGTTATATGACCTATGATAATTCTTTTTTAATTTTCTAGGACCGTACCCACAGCATACGGACGTTCCAAGGCTAGGAGACGAATCAGAGCTTCAGTGGCTGGCCTTTGCCACAGCCACAGCAACTTGGGATCTGAGCCATGTCTGTGAAATATACCACAGCTAACACCAAAGATGGCTCCTGGATTCACTGAGAGAGGCCAGGAATTAAACCTGCATCCTCATGGATATTAATTGGATTCATTTCCTCATTGCCACAACAGGAACTCCCTGACTTATGGTAACTCTAAAAGATTGATATATTTGGTGGAATGTCACAGATAAAAAAAGCATGTATTCATACAAATTTATTGTCCTTCAGTATGGAAGTTTTAAATGAAGTACAGTATCCATTTCAAATTTTATTTTAATTTTCTAAGTGAGAAGTTTTGACTTTACACTGCATGTAGAGCAACTTCTAATTTCAACTTTATGATTTCTACAGTTGTATGATAGTATCATAGACATATTATGCAAATATACACAATGGAAATGGACTTTTTAAAAAACAGTGGATAAGAGAGTCATAGAAATTTTAAAGTATGCAATGAATTATGCTTTGTACCATTACTTAAAACTTTATAAATACTAAAGTTGTAACTGCTTTCACATGACTATATTAAACTTCAGGAGCATATACAGGTGCTTAATTTGTACTTAGCAAGATATAAATATCAAATTTGGTGTCGATTAATTGATTAACATATCTTATATTTGAGTAGCTATTTTAAATGTGACATTCAATAAACACCTATCAGAAGCAGAGAAAGTTGTGATCTGCACTTCCCCACCTATTTTCAGTCTTATATTTTATTTATCATTTATTAAACTGCTAGTGTGTGTCAAGTTACATGTGTTATTCTCCTTCTCCCCTTGGAAACATTTCTCTAATTTTAATTCCTACCAATTTTGATTATTCTGCTGCTAAATGTTTATTTCTTGTTCAATCTAGTTTAAAAGATGTAGTCTCAGAAAAGTTTCATGTAAATAAAGTGACATAATTTTCTAGTATCTTTGATGTTTAATTCTTCTTAGATCTTGATTAATATCTGATTCCAATTCACCTTAACTTTATCCCATTGACTCTCTATAACTGACTGTTAAATTAAAGCATTTATGATTATATTCATTTTAATCAATAATGTATCACTTATAGACATCCTTTCATGGCAATGATTTATCAATGATTCATCAATGATTCATTCTGGGTTTTCTTTTTTTTTAATTCAATGATTTCTTTTTCCACTATAGCCAGTTTATAGTGTTCTGTCAATTTTCTACTGTACAGCAAGGTGACCCAGTCACACATGCACATATATATTCCTTTTTCTCACATTATGATGCTCCATCATAAGTGACTACATATAGTTTCCAGTGCTATACAACAAGATCTCATTGCTTATCCATTCCGAAGGCAATAGATGCATCTATTAACACCAAATTCTCAGTCCATCGCACTCCCACCCCCTTGGCTAGCACAATTCTGTTTTCCCTGTTCATGCTTTTCTTTTCTGTGGAAAGGTTTACTTGTGCTGTATATTAGATTCCAGATATAAGTGATATCATATGGTATTTGACTTTCTGGCTTACTTCACTTAGTATGAGAGTCTCTGGTTCCACCCACGTTGCTGCAAATGGCATTATTTTGTCCTTTAAAATGGCTAAGTAGTATTCTGTTGTGTATATATACCACTTCTTAATCCATTCACCTGTCAATAAATATTTAGGTTGTTTCCTTGTCTGGGCTATGGTGAATAGTGCTGCAATGAACATGCGGGTGGCATGTGTCTTTTCCAAGGTAAGGTTTGTCCAGATATGTGCCCAAGAGTGGGATAGCTGGGTCATATAGTAGTTCTATATATAGTTTCCTAAAGTACCTCCGTACTGTTTTCCATAGTGGTTGTTTACATTCCCACAATACAATTTACATTCCCACTAACAGTACAGGAGTGTTCCCTTTTCTCCACACCCGCTCCAGCATTTGTTATTTGTGGACTTACAAATGATGGCCATTCAGACTGGTGGGAGGTGGTAACTTGTAGTAGTTTTGATTTGCATTTCTTTAATAATCAGTGATGTTCAGCATTTTTTCATCTGAGTGTTGGCCATCTGTATGTTTTCTTTGTAGAAATGTCTATTCAGGTCTTTTGCCCATTTTTCAATTGGGTTGTTAGCTTTTGCTGTTGAGTTGTATAAGTTGTTTCTATATTTTAGAGATTAAACTGTGGTCAGTTGCATCATTTGAAACTATTTTCTCCCATTCTGTAAGCTGTTTTTTGTTTGTTTGTTTGTTTGTTTGTTTGTTTGTTTATGGGTTTCATTTGCTGTTAAAAATTTTGTCAGTTTGATTAGGTCCCATTTGTTTATTTTTGCTTTTATTTCTGTTGCCTTGGGAGGCTGAACTGAGAAAACATTTGTAAGGTTGTTGTCAGAGAATGTTTTGCCTATGTTCTAGGAGTTTGATGGTGTCTTGTCTAATGTTTAAGTCTTTAAGCCATTTTGTGTCTATTTTTGTGCATGGTATGAGGGTGTGCTCCAGTTTCACTGATTTACATGTGGCTGTCCAGTTTTTCCAGCATCACTTTCTGAAAAGACTGTCTTTTTCCCATTTTATATTCTTGCCTCCTTTGTTGAAGATTAACTGACCCTAGCTCTGGGTTTATTACTGGGTTCTCTATTCTGTTCCATTGGTCTATATGTTTCTTTTGGTACCAGTACCACACTGTCTTGTTTACTGTGGCTTTGTAATATTGCCTGAAGTCAGGGAGAATTATGCCTCCTGCTTGGTTTTGTTCCTTGGGATTGCTTTAGCAATTCTAGGTCTTTTGTGGCTCCATATAAATTTTTGGATTGTTTGTTCTAGTTCTTTGAAAAATGTCATGGGTGGTTTAATAGGGATAACACTGAATCTGTAGATTGCTTTGGGTAGTATGGCAATTTTTATAATATTAATTTTTCCCACCCAAGAGCATGGAATCCTCTTCAATTTCCTTGATTAATGTTTTATAGTTGTCAGCATATGTTTTTCACCGCCTTGGTCAGGTTTATGCCTAGGTATTTAATTTTGGTGGGTGCCAATTTAAAAGTTATTGTATTTTTGTATCTTTTCTAATATTTCATCAAAGTATACAGAAATGCAAATGATTTCTGAACGTTAATCTTATATGCTTCTACCTTCTCAATTTGTTGATCAGTTTGAGTAATTTGTGGGTTGAGTCCTTAGGGTTTTCTATATACCGTATCATGTCATCTGCATACAGTGACGATTTTACATCTTCTATTCCAATTTGGATACCTTTTATTTCGTTTGTTTTTCTGATTGCTGTGCCTAGTTCTACGTTGAACAGAAGTGGTGAGAGTGGGCATCCTTGTCTTGTTCCAGATTTTAGGGAAAGCTTTAGATTTTCTCCATTGAGTATTGTATTTGCTGTGGGCATGTCATAAATGATACTTCTTATGCTAAAGTATGTTCCCTCTGTCCCCACTTTGGTAACAGCTTTTATATTATGAATGGATGTTGGAGTTTGTCAGATGCTTTTTTTGTATCTATTGAGATGATCATGTAGTTTTTGACTTTTCTTTTGTTAATTAGGTATATGACTTTGATTGAATTGTGTATATTGAACCATCCTTGTGAACCTGGGATGACTCCCACTAGGTGATGATGTATGACACTTTTTATATGTTGGTGGATTCAGTTGGCTAAAATGTTATTGAGAATTTTTGTATCTATATTCATTAAAGATATTGACCTATACATTTCTTTTTTGATAGTATCTTTGGTTTTGGTGCGATGATGACATCACAAAATATCTTTGAAAGTGTTCTTCCTTCTTCAAACTTTTGGATATATTTAAGGGGGTTGTGTATAAGTTTCTCTTTGTATGGTTGGTAGAATTCGCCTGTGAAGCCATCTGGTCCTGGAATCTTATTTCCAGGAAGTATTTTTATTACTTATACAATTTCATTTGAAGTGATAGGTCTGTTCAGTTGATCTATTTCTTCTTGATTCAGTTTTGGAAGGCTATATGTCTCTAGAAAGTTGTCTGTTTCTTCTAGGTTAACAAATTTGTTGGAATACAATTGTTAATAATATTCTCTTAATGGTTTTTAGTATTTCTGCACTATCCATTGTGATTTCTCCTTTTTCAATTCTTATTTTGTATATTTGGTTTTTCTTCTCTCCTCTTCTTGGTGAGTCTGTCCAGAGGTTTGTCAATTTTTTTTTTTATTTTTACCTTTTCAAATAACCAACTCTTGGTTTTATTGATTTTTTCTATTGTTTGTTTTGTTTTGTTTGGTCTTTTTTTTTTTTGCCTTATCTAGGGCCACTCCCATGGCATATGGAGGTTCCCAGGCAGGGGTCTAACAGGAGCTGTAGCTGCCAGCCTTCTCCACAGCCACAACAACGCAAGATCTGAGCCGTGTCTGCAACCTACAACACAGCTCATGGCAACGCCAGATCCTTAACCCACTGATCAAGGCCAGGGATCGAACCCGCAACCTTATGGTTCCTAGTAGGATTTGTTAACCACTGAGTCATGACGGGAACTCCCTCTACTGTTTTTTTGAATCTCTATTTCATTGTTTTCCACTCTGATCTTTATAATTTCCTTCCTTCTGCTGATTTTAGGTATTGTTTGTTCTTCTTTTTTAATTCATTTGGGTGGTGGGTTAGGTTGTCAATTTGAGATTTTTCTTCTTTTTTGAGGAAGACCTGTATCACTATGAATTTCCCTCTAAGCACTACTTTTGTGGCATCTCATAGATTTTGAATGGTTGTGTCTTCATGATCATTTGTCTTGAGGTATTTTTTAATTTCATTTTGATTTCCTCATTGACTCATTGGTCTTTTAGCAGAATGTTATTTAGTCTCCATGTAGTTAGTTTTTTCTCATTTCTTTTCCTGTCATTGATTTCTAGTTTCATGCCACTGTGGTCAGATAATTTACTTGAAGTACTTTCTATACTATTAAATTTGTCTGTGCCCCAGTATGTGATTGATCCTTGAAAATGTTCATATGCACTTGAGAAAAGTATATATTTTTGGATGTAATATCCTGAAAATGTCAATTAAGTCTAACTTTTCTCTTGTGTCATTTAGGATCTCTGTTGCTTTATTGATTTTCTGTCTAGAGTATATGTCCATTGATGTGAGTGGGGTGTTAAAGTCTTCTACTATTATTGTATTCCCATCTGTTTCTCCTTTTATATCTGTTAGTATTTGTTATAGGTATCTGTGTGCTCCTAAATTAGGGGCATATTTATTGACAATTATAATATCTTCTCCTTAAATGGATCCTTTTACTATTAAATAGCGTTCTTCTTTGTCTTTCTTTACAGGCTTGATTTTACAGTCTATTTTGTCTGATATGAGTATTGCAACTCCTGCTTTCCTGTCTCGTCCATTGGCATGAAATATTTTTTCTCACCCCCTTTCAATCTATACATGTCCTTTGCCCTAAGGTAGGTCTCTTATAGACAGGAGATTGTAGGTTTTTGCTCTTTTATGAAATCTGCCACTCTGTGTCTTTTGATTGGAGCATTCAATCCATTGACATGTAAGGTAATTATTGAAAAATATGTACTTATTGCTACTTTAAACTTTGTTTTCCAGTTGATGTTATTATTCTCCTTTCTTCCTATCATTTTTTTGGTTGGATGATTCCCATTTATTTTATGCTTGTGTACTTTTATTTTTGGTTTTTCTGAAAGTCATGTTTGGTTTTGATTTGTGGCTGCCCTGTTTTTTACATATGTTAATCCCGTCCTTTATCTGCCTGCTTTAGCCTGATTGTCATATAGACTCAAACACAATATTAAAAAAAGGGTCTAGAGTTTTTTACTTTCCTTCACCACATTCTATGATTTTGAAGTTCTTTTTTAACATCTTTGTCCTTTTGATGTTCCTTGTGTTTACCATTGCTATTACAGTAGTGTCATTGTTGTTGTTGCTGTTCCACTCTTAGATCTGTACACTGGCTTATTTAAGTGATTGCTTTCCAATTGTGTTTTCTTCTTACACTTTTTTTATTTAGAGACACCCTTTCAGTATTCCTTTTAGAATGGGTTTAGTATTGCTGTACTCTTTTAGCTTTTGTTTGTTGAAGAAACTCTTTATTTCCCCTTGAATTTTAAATTATATTCTTGCTTGATAGAGTATTCTAGGCTGCAAATTTTTCCTTTCAGAACATTCAATATATCTTGCCACTACCTTCTGGCCTGCAGTGTTTCTGTAGAGAAATCAGCTGATAGCCTTAAGGGGCTTCCCTTATAATAGTGCTTTGTTTTTCTCTTGCTTCCTTTAGAATCCTCTCTTTAACTTTTGATATTTTTATGACAGTATGTCTTGGTGTGGGCCTATCTGGGTCGGTTCAACTTGTTGGGGGCCCTCTTTGCTTCCTGTATCTTAATATCAGTTTCCTTTATATTTGGAAAGTTTTCAGACATAATTTCTTCAAATATATTTTCAATCCCCTTTACTTTTTCTTCTCTTTCTGGAATTTCTATTATGCATAGATTGGCCCACTAGATATTATCCCATAGGTCTCTTACATTGCTTTTGTGTTTGTTTCATTTGGTTTTCTGTCTGCTGTCCTCATTGGATGATTTCCATTATGCTGTCTTCCAAGTCTCTAATTCATTCCTCTGCATTATTCATTCTGCTTTTTAGTGCCTTTAGCTCAGTTTGTGTCTTTGCAAATGAATATTCTAATTTTTCCATGTTCCTCCTTATATTTTCTAGTTTCTTTTAAAGTAATCTGAATTATTGTTCATATATGCCCTTAATTCCTTGATATTCAGCCTTAATTCCTTCAGTATTTTCATTATCTCCCTTTTGAACTAGGTGTCTGTCAGACTATGCAGGTCTGTTTCATTGTTTGCTGCTTCAGGGGAATTCTCCTGTTCTTTTAACAGCGTTCTTGAACTTCTTCACCTTGAATATGTCTTCCTTTTTCTGTGAGTTTAGGGAAGCCAAACTGTAGTCTTGGTGGGCTACTTCTATGCAAGATCACCCCTTTGTATTTTGTGGGGGGTAACAATTTATTTTTTGGCATGGGAGTTTTGATATTGCTGTCTCTTTCTTTAGTGTGAGCATGTTCTTATCCCCAGGCTGCTGATTGTGTTTCTAGGGAGAGGGAGACAACGGTGAGTGCTAGTAGTCAGGGCCTGGTTGCTGGGCTCTTAAGAGCATCAAGAATCTGAAGGAAGGTGGCACAGGATACTCCTTTTGCAGGGCCTTGGGAAGTGGTAATGAGCCTTAGGCCAGTTTATGAGGTGCCCAAGCATTTGACAGTGGCAGCGGCAGGGTGTGTGAGTCCCCAGGGAAGTGAGAGCAACAACAGGTAGTGTTTGATCACAAGGCCACCTCTGAGGTGGTTGTGGCTGCAAGCAGTTCTTGTTCAAGTACCCTCAGTAGCGGTGGGCCACACCCACCTGTGGAATCAGAGATAACTTTGGTGGTTTGGCCCTGCCACCTGCAGATCATGAAAGAAACACCCAGTCCCACATAGCGCATGCAGGAGATGCTGCACAGTCTGCTCCTAGTTGCAGAGTACTGAAAAGTGACAGTGATCAAGCATGTGGGCACTGCCTGGAGCATTTTGACAGTGGCAGCAGCAGGGCAGGTGTGTTCCCAGGGGTATGAGAGCAACAACAGGTGGCGTTCGCTGGCAATGCCTTCCTCTGTGGTTCTTCCTGAGGTGTTTGGGACAGCAAGTGGTGCCTTTTCATGGACCGCTAGGGGTAGAGGGCCACTCCCACTTCTGGAGTTAGAGATAACTGCTGTGGTTTGCCCCACACAACCTGTAGACCATGCAAGAGGCACCACATCCTATCCTGCTTAGCTCACACAGGTGCTGCACCAGCTACTCCAAGTTGCAACATCTTGGGAAGTGATCAAGCCTCAGGGCAATGCTCAGAGCAGCAGCAGGGTGGATGTGATTCCAGTGGAGTGAGAGCAACAATGGGGGTATTCAGTTATAGTGTCCCCCTCTTTTTTTTTTGCCAACCCTTGAGGTAACTGGGGCTGGGCCACAGGTGGGGTCCAGTCACAGGCCTCCAGTGGTGGCAGGCCATGCCTCCCTTTTGCCTCCAAGATGACTGCTATGATCTGTCCGTGACACCTGTAGATCACCCAAGAGGCCCCATGTTGCACTTACCCTCCTGCTGCCCTTAGCCCACACGAGAGGTGCTCAGTCACCCATAGCCTGCATGAGAAGCACCCGGTCTCCCACAGCCTAAGCTAGTGACTCCTTACCACCTGTGGCCTGTGCCAGAAGTGCCCTGCCCTCTGAGATCTCAGGCATGCTCAGGGAGATTCCTATGGTCGTCTGCCCCTCCTCCTCTCTCCCTCCCTAACAACGGCGCCTTGCTTCTGTGGGTCCATACCTCCTCCCAGGTTGCCTCTGCCATGGCGTTCTACTCTCTAGCCCATGGCACGCTGCTCCCTCAGCTGGGGCACACCTTAGCCCCTCATGCTGTCACCACACAACCAACCCCACTTGTGTTCAGTAGATGTTCTGTGTGAATCATTTTACATGTAGATGTGTTTTTTTGATGTGTTTGTGGGAGAAGGTGAGTGCAACGTCTTACTCCTCTGCCATCTTGAACTTCTCATTCTTGGTTTTCTTAATAATGTATCCATTAATATTCTTTGGAAGATATATAAACTACATAAAATTCAGGAAGCTCTTCAATTTGGTTTATTATTTATTATTCTTTCAGAAATGCATCTTATATGTTTTAAATTAGACCTAATGATTAAATTAAAACTAATATGATTCAAATTTTAAAAAAGTGCTAACATTTGTCGTGTTGTTGGTTCTCAAAATGAGATTATGCAAACATTATTACTGAGACTAATAAAAAAGAAATTTGATTGCTAATTTAAACAATAATATACTTTCATTATATTCATGAAAATAGCATGGTAAGAACTCATCACTTAACCTTCGTCTTTCCAAGAATCCCAAAATCTTGTGTAGTTACATACCATCTTAATTGCTCTTTCATTCAGCTCTCTTTTTTTATTTTAATTTTTATTTTCACATTATAACCAGCTGTACAGCGTGGTGACAGGGTTACACATACATATATGGATTCATCACAAGTGGTTAGACATAGTTCCCAGTGCTATACAGTAGGATCTCCTTGCTTTTCCAGCCCAGAGGCAACAGTCTACAACTATTAACCCCAACGCCCCCCACCATCCCATTCCATCCCCTACCCTTTTGGCAACCACGAGTCTGTTCTCCAAGTCCTTGATTTTCTTTTCTGCATAAAGGTTCATTTGTGCAGTATATTAGATTCCAGTTATTACTGATATCATATGGTATCTGTCTTTCTCCTTCTGACTTACTTCACTCAGTATGAGGGTCTCTAATTCCATCCATGTTGCTGCAAATGACATTATTTTATTCATTTTTATGGCTGAGTAGTATTCCATTGTGTATATATATACCACATCTGCCTAATCCAATCATCTGTCAATGGACATTTGGGTTTTTTCCATGTCTTAGCTATTGTGAATAGTGCTGCAATGAACATGCATGTGCAGGGGTCTTTTTCAAGGAAAGTTTTGTCTGGGTATATGCCCAAGAGTGGAATTTCTGGGTCATATGGTATATAGACTATGGTAGTTCTATGTATACTTTTCTAAGGTACCTCCATACTGTTTTCCATAGTGGTCGTACCAGCTTACATTCCCACCAACAGTGCAGGAGAGTTCCCTTTTCTCCACAACCATTCCAGCAACTATTGTTTGTGGACTTGTTAGTGAAGGGCATTCTGACTGGTGTGAGGTGGTATCTCGTAGTAGTTTTGATTTGCATTTCTCTAATCATCAGTGATGTTGAGCATTTTTTCATGTGCTTGTGGGCCATCTGCATCTCCTTTGGAGAACTGTCTATTTAGGTCCTTTGCCCATTTTTCAATGGGGTTGTTGGTTTTTTTTGCTGTTGAGCTGCTTAAGTTGTTTATATATTTTTGAGATTAAGCTCTTGTCATTTGCATCATTTGACACTATTTTCTCCCATTCTGTAAGTTGTCTTTTAGTTTTTTTTTTGGTTTCCTTTGCTGTGCAAAAGCTTGTCAGCTTGATTTGGCCCCACTGGTTTATCTTTGCTTTCATTTCTGTTGCTTTGGGAGACTGACCTGAGAGAACATTTTAAGGTTGATGTCAGAGAATGTTTTACCAATGTTTTCTTCCAGGAGTTTAATAGTATCCTGTCTTATATTTAAGTCTTTAAGCCATTTAGAGTTTAGTATTTGTGCATGGTGTGAGAGTGTGTTCTAGTTTCATTGATTTGCATGCAGCTGTCCAGCTTTCCCAGCAATGTTTACTGAACAGACTGTCTTTTTCGCATTTTAAGTTCTTGCCTCCTTTGTCAAAGATCAATTAACCGAAGGCATCTGAGTTTATTTCTGGGTTCTCTATTCTGTTCCATTGGTCCGTATGTCTGTTTAGGTACCAGTACCACACTGTCCCGATTACTGTGGCCCTGTGCTATTGCCTGAAGTGTAGGAGAGTTATGCCTCCTGTTTGGTTTTTGTTCTTTAGAATTGCTTTGGCGATTCTCAGTCTCTTGTGGTTCCATATAAATTTTTGGATTGTTTGTTCTAGTTCTGTGAAGAATGTCTTGGGTAATTTGATAGGGATTGCATTGAATCTGTAGACTGCTTTGGGTAGTATCGCCATTTTTACAGTATTTACTTTGCCAGCCCATGAGCATGGAATATCTTTCCATTTCTTTGTGTCTTCTTTGATCTCTGTCTCCTTGATTAATGCTTTGTAGTTTTCTGCATATAAGTCTTTCACCTCCTTGGTCAAGTTTATTCCCAGGTATTTGATTTTTTGGGGTGCTATTTTAAAAAGTAAAGTATTTTTGTATTCTTTTTCTAATATTTCATTGTTAGTATACAGAAATGCTATTGATTTCTGAAGGTTAACCTTATATCCTGCCACTTTGCTGAATTTGCCTATGAGTTCAAGTAATTTTGGGATTGAGTCCTTGGGGTTTTCTATATAAAGTATCATGTCATCTTCATAGAGTGACAGTTTTACCTCTTCTCTTCCTATTTGGATGCCTTTTATTTCTTTTGTTTGTCTGATTGCTGTAGCTAGGACCTCCAATACTATGTTGAATAATAGTGGTGAGAGTGGGCATCCCTGTCTTGTTCCGGATTTTAGTGGGAATGCTTTCAGCTTTTCTCCATTGAGTATTATATTTGCCATGGGTTTATTGTAAATGGCTTTTATTGTGTAAAGGAATGTTCCCTGTATTCCCACTTTGGTAAGAGTTTTGATCAAGAATGGATGTTGGACTTTGTCAAATGCTTTTTCTGCATCTATTGAGATGATCATGTGGTTTTTGACTTTTCTTGTGTTAATGTGGTATATGACGTTGATTGATTTGCGTATGTTGAACCATCCTTGTGCACCTGGGATGAATCCCACCTGGTCGTGGTGTATGATCTTTTTGATATGTTGTTGATTCGGCTGGCTAAAACTCTTGATCAGTGATAGTTTACTGAAAGTTTTGATAAAACTGTGATCCATAAGAGGAAAAGGTTAAGCTGTATAAAGTGAATTAAACCTATGTTGGATTTCATAATATACCATGAAGATGTCTCATAGATTATTCAAGAAACTTCATTATAATGATGGATTCCTTTGTTTTGGATGATTTTGACACACATATTTGCATAAAATATACAAATTACACCCATTATTAAAAAAACAACTCTGGTTTATTTTATGTTCATACGTAATACTAAAATGTATAAATTATTTTTTTTTTCTTTTTCTCCACTGTCAAAGTTCCCAACTGCAAACTCACAATCATAAAGGTTCACCTCTGGAACATAACTGCATCTTTTATATATAATTGTATGCTCATTACTCTAGGACCAGTTAAAGGATGTTTTGAGTGCTAAAATCGTTCTCTACTTTCCTATTTGAGAGTAACAATCATTTTAAATAATTTCCAAACATTGATAGAGCTACTTTACAAATTAATATTGATTTAAATAACAGTAATATTAATTACAGCTAATATCAAGATGTATTTCTGTTATAAGCATTTACAGAATGCAACACTCCACATTCAATCATATTTAGAGCAGGTGAGAGAGGCATTGTTTTAAAGAAATATTCATATCTTTTCCATATATTTGGTGGTTTCTACTCACTTCTACAGTTAAACTCTGAGTCATATTGTCTTGCCTAACTTCCCTTAGTTTACTGCAATATTTTTAAACCAATGACTTCATCTACTTTTTTTAGAAAGAAGAATTTAAGGATTGTCTGCTGTTACACTAACATAAGAAATATAATCTCTTATAAAGTGGGAGTAAATCCATAGGAAAATGATTGTATATCCAAGGTAAATACAAATAAATCTTTTTATTGTAGCTTTTTCTTGTTTTCACTATTACCATACTTTGCAAAATAACATACATAAAAATACTAGACATTTATAGTCTCCTTTACATTATTTTAATTTAGAAAATATATTAAAGAAATAAATATAGGAAAAATAATTGCAATAAATATGACAGAAAAAGGATTATTATCCTTAATATAGGAAAATGGTCCTTGAAAATATATCACTAATCACTTTCTTTAGAAAACTGAGCAAATTCAATGAAAAGTTTATTGGTGGGAAAATAAATACAAATAGTCAACAAATAACTAATTATACTCATACTCACTAGGAAGTAATCAAGAATAGAAATTTCATGTGATTTTCAACAAATTGACAAAATTTTGTTTATTATTCATATTTATGTCAAGCAAGACTGTTCAGAAAGAAATTTTCAGTGTTGTGTAAAGCCATCTGGCTACAAATATATTTGTGTTTTTTTGATTCAGAATTTCTCTAGAAAATTATTTTAACGATGCCAAGAAAAATTGATGAGTAAGATGTCCTTCACTGTATTTTTCATATAGTAAAATGTGAGAGATTCACACATATCTAATAAGTACTTTTTACTTAATGAACTATGATGCAATTATATGATGCATATCACATTGCCATTAAAAGTAAATATTCAAGGACTTTTAATGGTATAAAAATATTTATATTATGAAAGTTACAAGGCATATCATAGAACTTTAAACCCAATGCTACACTTTTTTTCTATTGCTTATATGCATTCAAACAAAATATTAGAAATAGAATTTGCAAATTTTTAACATTGGCTATCTCTTTAGTGTATCTGCTCATTTTTAATTTACATATTTATTTGTCAATATTTTCAACAATGAAATAATATTATTTCAAAATTTAAATATATAGGAGTTCTTGCTGTTGCAAAGTTGGTTAAGAATCCAACTGCAGTGGCTTGGGTCACTTCACAGGTGAAGATTTGATTGCCATGCTAGGGCACTGGGTTAAAAGATCCCATATAACCACAGTAGTGGCATTGGTCATAGCTGTAGCTTCAGTAGCAGCTATGACTAGGAGTCAGCCCCTGATCTGGAACTTCCATATGCCACAGGTGCAGCCATTAAAAAAAATTAAATATATCAATATTATCGTAATATTAAGAAATTGGAGTTCCCATTGCGGTGCAGTGGAAACAAATCTGACTAGGAACCATGAGGGTGTGGAGTCGATCCCTGGCCTCACTCTTGGGTTATGGATCCAGTGTTGCTGTGAGTTGTGGTGTAGGTCAAAGACACAGCTCAAATCCTGCATTGCTGTGGCTGTGGCTTAGGCCAGGGGCTACAGTTCTGACTGGACCCCTATTCTGGGAAACTCCATATGCTGTGGGTGCAGCCATAAAAGGACAAAAACCAAAAAAAAAATATTAAGAACTTAAACCATTTTTAGTACAATATTGAGCAATTGATACTTTCCTACATTTTCAATGGAATTTTTTTCAATATGTAATTATGAGTCAATATTAAAATTGTACTTATTTCAAAGCATAAACCTATATAAATAATTTATTTTTGAAAATTATAAAACATTTTGTGTATATATAATTTCATGGAATGAATGGAATCAATTTTCATTTCCCTAGACATTTCCGTTTTTTTTTTTTTTTTTTTTTTTTTTTTTTTTTTTTTTTTTTTTTTTTTTTTTTTTTTTTTTTTTTTTTTTTTTTGCCTTATCTAAGGCTGCACCCGTGGCATATGGAGGTTCCCAGGCTAGGGGTCTAACAGAAGATGTAGGTGCTGGCCTTTGCCACAGCCACAGCAATGCAGGATCTGAGCCGCATCTGCAACCTACACCACAGCTCACAGCAATGTCAGATCCTTAACCCACTGAGCAAAGCCAGGGATTGAACCCGCAATCTCATGATTTCTATTCAGATTTGTTATCCACTGAGCCACGATGGGAACTCCTTCCCTAGACATTTATAAAAATGTTTTCATAATATTTTAACCTTTTGTTCTTCTGAAATACTATATATGTAAATATTTCTATCATATACTTAAAGTAACTTTATTCATTTTTTTTGGCTTTTTGTCTTTTTAGGGCCAAACCTGCGGCAAATGGAGGTTCCCAGGCTAGGGGTCGAATCAGAGCTGTTGCTGCCGCCCTACACCAGAGCCACAGCAATGCCAGATCCAAGCCATGTCTGTGACCTACACCACAGCTCATGGCAACGACAGATCCTTAACCAACTAAGCAAGCCAGGGATTGAACCCACAACCTCATGGTTCCTAGTCGGATTCGTTTTTGTTGTGCCACTATGGGAACTCTTTTTTTTTAATATTTTTAACAAATTGAATAATTTGATGTAGGTGCCTTAATTTGGGTAGGATAATCCTGCAGAAATGAAGAGATAAACATAAATACTTTTACATATATATACATACATACATATGTTTATATATAGAATGAATGCCTATATTTTATACATTAGTTATCTGTTCCAATGTGAAAATTTCACTTCCATATTACTTTTCAAAAGTCAGGAGATATGGAACAACTCAGCTTCAAGATTTTGCAGAAATCCATTGGCTGATAACGATTTATTTTTTACCACAGATCATTATCTACTTGAACTGTGTTCTTATTTGAACTTAAAATCTGTATTGACCAAAATACCATGCAATAGTTGTTACGCCATTAAAATGTTTTACATGTAGCTGTCCAGTTTTCCCATCACCACTTATTGAAAAAAAACCTTTTCTCTAGTGTTTATTCTTGCATTCTTTGCTGTAGATTAGTTGACGATAGATGCATGGGTTTATTTCTGGATTTTCTATCCTATTACATTGATCTATATTTCTGATTTTGTGCTAGTACAATACTGTTTTGATGACTGTAGTTTTGCAGTAGTCTGAAGTCAAGAAGCCTGATTTCTTGCACTCCATTTTTCTTTCTTAGGATTGCTTTGACAATTAGGGGTCTTTTTTGCTGCCATAAAATTTATTTTTTTGTTCTAATTCTGTGAAAAATGCCATTGGTAATTTGATAGGGGTTGCATTCAATCTGTAGATTTCCTTGGGTAGTATAGCTATTTTGACATTATTTATTCTTCCAATCCAAGACTATGGTATATCTGTCTATCTGTTTATGTTATCTTTGATTTATTTCAATAGTGTTTTATAGTTTCCAAAGTATAAGTCTTTTGCCTCCTTAGGTAGATTTACGCCCCAATATTTTATTCCTTTTAATGTGATTATTGAATGCGATTTTTTTAATTTCTCTTTCTGATCTTTCATTGTCAGTATGTAGAAATGCAGGAGATTTCTATGTATTAAGTTTGTATCCTAAAATTCATTGATAAGCTCTATAAGTTTTCTAGTAACATTTTTAGGTTCTTTAGCATCACTGTTTGCAGATGACATGTACAGTATCACATCATCCTCAAAAAGTGAGAGTTTTACTATTGCTTCTTCAATTTGGATTCCTTTTAGTTCTTTTTCTTCTCTGATTGGCATGGCTACGAACTCCAAAACCATGTTGATTAATGGGGAGAGAGTGAGCATCTTTATTTTTGATCTTAGAATGAAAACTTTTAGCTTTTCATGATTGAGAATGATGTTTACTCTGGTGTTTTTTTCTTGTCTTTTGTCTTTTTAGGACCACACCTACAGCATATGGAAGTTCCCAGGCTAAGGACTGAATTGGAGCTGTAGCTGCCAGCCTATGCCACAGCCATGGCAACGTAGGATCTGAGGAACACCTGCAACCTATACCACAGATCATGGCAACACCAGATCCTTAACCCACTGAACAAGGCCAGGGATCAAACTCGCATCCACAATGATACTAGTCAGGTTCATTAACCACTAAGCCATGACAGGAACTCCTGGGTTTGTTACATATGTCTTTTATTACATTGAGGTAGACTCCCTCTATGCCTTTCTTGAGTTTTTTTTTTTTTATCAGAAATAGATGCTGAATTTTGTCAAAAACTTTTTTCTGCATCTATTGAGATGATCACATGGATTTTATTCTTCAGTTTGTCAATGTGGTGTATCACATTGATTTACGTACATTTAAGAATCCTTGCATCCATGGGATAAATCCCATTTGATATGGTGTATGACATTTTAATATATTGCTAGATTCATTTTGATAATACTTTGTTGAAGATTTTTGTGTCTTTATTCATCAATCGTATGGTGTCTAATTTTCTTTTTTGTGATATCTTTGTCTGCTTTTTTTGTATTAGGTTGATGTTGGTTTCATAGAAGGAGCTTGGGAGAGTTCCTTATTCTGCATTTTTGGAATAGTTTCAGAAAGATAGGTGTTAATGCTTCTCTAAATATTTGATAGAACTTGCCTGTGAAACTGGCCAGTCATGGACTTTTGTTGGTTGAGTGTTTGAAAATCAGTTTCAGTTTCAGTACTGTGACTGGTCTGAAACTTTTTGTTTCTTCTGGGTCCAGGCTTGGAAGATTGTACTTTTCTAAGAATCTGTTTATTTATTCTAGGTTGTCCATTTTATTGGCATATAGTTGCTCTTTAACACCATACAAAAAATAAATTCAAAATAGATTAAAGACCTAAATATAAGACCAGATGCTATAAAACTCTTAGAGGAAAACATAGACAAAACACTGTCTGAGATAAACCACAGAAATATCTTTTCATATCCACCTCCTAGAGTAATTAAAATAGAACAAAAATTTAAAAAGGGACTTAATTGAAGTTAAAAGTTTTTGCACAGCAAAGGAAACCATAAACAAAAAAAAGACAAAACACAGAATAGGAATAAATATTTGCAAATGAAATTACTAACAAGGGATTTATCTCCTAAATATACAAATGCTTCATGGAGTTCAACATCAAAAACCCAACAACCCAATCAAAAAAGAGCAGAAGACCTAAATAGACATCCCTCCTAAGAAGACAAACAGATGGCCAAAAAACACATGAAAATATTTTCAACATTGCTAATTATTAGAGAAATGTAAATTAAAACTACTGTGAGGTGCCACTTGATACCAGCCAGAATGGTCATCATCAAAAAGTCTATAAATAAAAAATGCTGGAGAGGGTACAGAGAAAAGGGAATACTCCTAAACTGTTGATGGGGATGCAAATTAGTACAACCACTATGGAAAGCAGTATGAAGGTTCATCAAAAACTAAAAATGGAACCACATATGATCCAGCAATCCCACCCTTGGGCTTCTATCCAGAGAAAACCATATTTTCAAAAGATAATACACCCCAGTATTCATTGTTGCACTATTTTAAATAGCCAAAACATGGAAGTAAATTAAATCCCCATCAACAGAATGGATAAAGAAGAGGTGGTACATATACACAGTAGAATATTACTCAGCCATAAAAAATTAAGTAATGCCATTTGTAGCATCATGGATAGACCTAGAGATTATCATATTAAGTGAAGTTAGACAGAGAAAGACAGATATCATATGATATCACTTACATATGTAAAATAAAAAGAAAAGATTAAAATGGACCTGTTTGCAGAACAGAAACAGACTCACAGACTTTGAAAACAAAGTTACCAGGAGAACAGGTGGTGAGGGAGGGATGAACTGGGGGTTTGGGATTAGCATATGCACACTCTAATACAAGTAATGACTGGCAAATGGAGACCTTCTGTATAGCACAGGAAACTCCACCCAATATTCTGTGATAAGCTATATAGAAAAGAATCTAAAAATGAATGGATGTGTGTATACATATAACTGAATCCCTTTGTTGTATAGCAGAAATTATCTTAACATTGTAAATCAACTATACCTCAATAAAACTTTAAAACATGAAAAAAATTACTGTTTTACATTATCAAGTTTATGATTCTCTAAGACTTCTGATTCTTAAAATACTAAATAATGTGACCGTTTCTTGAGGAAAAAGTGGTTTAGCATTTATTCTTATTTGCGTAATTTGTATTCAAGCTCCGGAGCTAGACAGTAAAATAAAGGACGATAAAGTGACAATTTAAAAATAAATGTTAAAAAGAAATTCTGTTTTCTTATGTATTAAGTAAAGTTGGAGGTTACAATTAAATGTTGAAAGTTTTCTTCACAGAACATTTGTAAGTACATCCTAGCAGATTTGTTTACTCTGTCACACTTGCCTGCTGCAGTTCATATACTCATGTACAAGGTAAGAGGATTGGTAATATCAACTCAAATCTATACCTGATGTACATTCTAACATGAAATTGACTAATGTATAACTTATTGTATTTATGTTATTTGATATAAACAAAGAGAGTGCTTTCCAAGGGATGTACAGGGTAATTCAACTCACAACACATTCAGGGATTTATAAGAATATTTCAGCCTGAAGCAGGCTGATCTCCTTTGCCCTAGTCTTTACTTTTCTCTTTCCGTGTCTCACTGCATGAATTCCTTCATGATGGACAGCATGCATATGCAACCGTAGACATTTAAGGCAAGCTAAAACCATATATCTTCTCTGAATGACTGCATGACTATTTGCACAGATATTTTGTGTTCAAAAGGGAATTGTGTGGGAAAGCTTGGTTGAGTACAAATCTGTTTGACTGTCAGACTGTATATGAGGTTCTTCACATAGGATACTTTATGTTGTGTTCTGCTACTGGGTTAAATAAAATCAATAGGGAGTTAGTAACCAGATTGCATTTTATTGCTCCATCCATCACTCCTGAAAAATTGCTTGCATGAAATTCCTTGTCAGTCTCCATAGGAGAGAATGCTAACTCAGTAACTCAAGAAGGAAAGACCCTCTGCAACTCTGAAGAGATATGCCATCAAGAACGTATTCTAGTAAACATTATCCTTAAAGAAAAACTTCTTGTTCCTTCAAAAATATACTTAATCTTATGATCACTGTTAAATGTATAAATGAATAAAATACTTTTTCTACAAGAGTTTCTAACAAACTTTAAGTCAATAAATTGTGGTTTATGGAAGTGTGAAGGTAAATATTATAGACACGTTCAGTTTATTTTTGACTAATTTCTATACCCATCCTAGCCTTTCTTTTCTGTTTCCCTCCACTTTCCCCCTTATGAGCTATGTAAATCTATAAGCCAACAGTTATTCTTTCTGGAATGAAGTGTGTCATAAACCAAATAATATATACAGAATTTAAAACTTACAAATATCACATGAGGTTGTATGTGTGTGTTCACATTAAAGAAAACTATTTTTCAGAGAAGTTTTAAGTTCATAACAAAATAGAAAAATAGGAGAAAGTATAGAAAGTTCCTATACACTCTGTGTCCATATCTCCCCTTCATCCACAAAACTTCTGCTACCTGGACATCCAGCACCATAATGGCACATTTGTCACATTTGATGTGCCTATATCGATGCATCACCCAAAGTCCATACTTTACACTGGAGTTTACTCTTGGTGTTGTATATTCTATGAGTTTTCACAAATGTGTAATAATATTTGCCCTTCATTGTAGTAATCATACAGAATAGTTTCACTGTCCTAAAATCCTATGTGCTCTGCCTATTCATTACTCCCTGCTAACCCCTTGTAATCACCAATTTTTTTTTCTTTTTCTTGACTCAATAGGTTTCACCTTTTCTAGAATGTTACATAGTTGGAATATGCATTTGTATTCTTTTCAGATTTGCCTCTTTTACTTGGTAACATGCATACAAGTTTCTTCCATGGTTTTCTATGCTTAATAGGTCATTTTTTTTAAGCACTGAAAAATATTCCAATGTTTGGTTGTACCACAGTTTATTTATCCATTAACCTATTGAAAGGCATATTGATTCCCTCCAAGTTTGAACAATTATGAATAAAATTGCTATAAATATCTTAGTGCTTGCTTTTATGTGGAAAAATTTTCAACTCCCTTGAGTTAATACCAGGAACATGATTATTCCATCGTATAGTAAGAGTATGTTTATAGTTTTGTAATAAACACCTAAAATATCTTCTAAAGTGGCTGCAACATTTTGCAGTAAATGAGAGTTCCTGTTGCTACAATTTGTTCTAAAGAGAATCTATCTTGCATCATCATCTCCCACTACCATAAAGTTTCTCCTGCCAATTGCTCGTTAAATCTCAGAATGATAGATTCCACTTGCTAAAGTCAGAGAGCCATGATGCTCCCTTAATTCCATATTTTCCTTTGACAGCATCATTTTCAATTAATCACTGAATACTGACAAGTCAAACTCTGAAATATTTATTGAATCTCTAATGTTTTAACATGACTATTTCTCTTCTGAATTAAGCAGCATTCTCCAATATCCCTCTGCCTCCATCCTTATCATCCTTCAATATATTATCCACACTGCAAAATAAAATTTTTAAAATGCAAAGTACACTTTCATTCCTTTCTGGATAAAATCCAATACCTTTACATAACCAATAAGTTATCCTATATCCTCCCACATTGCCTCACCTTCAAAATATTAATATTATCTTCTAAATGTTATTCTCTTTTCTGTGAAGTCATCTGGCATTTGCTAGAAAAATCCTAATAAAACCTAATAATTGAGCTAATTGCAATCCCCTGCACTCAAGTTCATACTCCTGGTTTTCAAATCTTCCACAACCTGCCACAAATGTAAGTTTGTTAATGTCTTATTTCTTCTACTACTACATTATAAGTGATGTTTTGTGTCAGTTCTACCTGCGTATTCAGTTCCCTCCAAATTCTTGCATGTATAGCTCCTCTCTCCTTCACTTCCCTAAGACTTGTTCCTTGCCTAGAATTTATTCCATATTATACCTCCAATGGCATTCATAGATTCATGAAGCTCAAAGACTATCCCTCACATTGCTATCTCAATAGCTTCCTGCCATCAGATCATTTAGGTTTTATTTTTCCTCTAAGATTTTGTAAAAGTAAATGAAAAATGACTATCTCAAGTCTTGTCTCTTAATGGAATGCACAGGCCTATACATTCAGAATGACAGATGGCAAGCTTTTGGTAAGTGTGCATGTTTCTGTAAGCTATGGCTCTAAGACATTGTAACAGATCTTTGGAACACTATACATCTATTTTTTTAAATAATGTGTTATAAGACTTCTGCGGTCACCTTCTCTCCCTATCCCTTCTTTAAATCAATGAAATATATACCCTTACCGCTCATTGCCAATATATTACATTTTTGTATTAATAATGAATTTTAAGATTACAATTTTTCACTTAATTTTTTCTCTATCTCAAAAATCAACAACTTGAAATAAACATGTCCCCCTAGAGGCTGGCAGACTGTAAACCACAATACCTTCTTAAAAAAGGAATTTCTCTGAAATACAGTTTACTTAAAATTTCATACAATTTTGCTTCCTATTCTGTATTGGTAATTATATGTAGGCATATTTGTTATTATGCTAAACAAAGATGTAAATCATGTACTCTTAATAAAACAAGCAGCCAACAAAAAAATTCTCAAGTTTTCTACCTATATTTTTGATCAATACATTATGTGGTTCATTGATCTATCTTTTATTTCTTCTAGATAGTCCCTGTCTTCTGTTTTTTGCCAAAACATTAGAGCATACCTTTGTTAAATATAAGTATACAAATTCAAGCACTTTAAATACTTCTGCAAATAATAGTCTATGTGTTTATTTCTTGGTCTTTCTCATATAAAAATAGCAAGAATTGTCAGTATAATCCAGTGTGATAAAACTCATTTAAAAATAAATACCTAAGTACATTCTGTGCTTTACACATGCATAATATTTATTACTGATTTATTGTAATTGTGTTCATATCATCTTTACGGAAAATCTTGCTGTGATCTTGTGGCACAGTAATTAGTTTGATATATTTTAGTGATTTCAGGTTTAATGTTAATTATTAGAATAAATCATTTATATTAACATTTGCTATTATAAACTCGTTTTTAATCATTAATTTGTTTCTATTATAGCTTAATTCAAATATTGCTATATTTTGAATAATGATTTCATATGGTTTATCAAACCAACTAATCACACAAGTAAAAACAACCTATCTTGATGATTATCTATTTTTCCCTCTCTGTGGAAGGTAGAACTTAACATTAATTGAAGAGTTAAAATTACTTTTAGGATATATACAATGATATTTCTTCAAAAATAATAAACTCGTGTTTTTAAAGCTAGTTTTTAAAAACCCCTAGTGACTGATTAAGATATCTTCGATCATCACATTTGTTAGACTAACACTAGATGGTCAGAGAAACATTTGATCAATTATCTGTTCTCCCTGGAGAAACTTACATAACATGGGCTTCATTGTAGCAAGTGGTAACACTAATAGTAACAACAATAGCACAACAATAATTGAAAAAGAAAAAAATAATATTCCAGCATGATCAAATTTTCTCTTAGCTCAACACTTTTTTTTTTTTGCCTTTTGTCATTTTTAGGGTCGCGCCCGCGGCATGTGGAGGTTCCTAGGCTAGGGGTCTAATCAGAGCTGTAGCCACTGGCCTACACCGCAGCCTCAGCAACGCAGGATCGTTAACCCACTGAGCAAGGCCAGGGATCGAACCGGCAACCACATGGTTCCTAGTTGGATTCGTTAACCACTGTGCCACGACGGGAACTCCTTATCTCAATACTTTTGATATTCTTACATTTCATGTAAGAACCTTAATACCTCGAACTGTATTTTATTTTTCTATGTATTACCTTAATGATGGCATCCTACTCTATAAAATGAACTTCTTAGGTTGTATTTTCCCTATAGGTTGTTTTCATAGTTGGGAAAAATATATTATTGCTCAGAAAATTTATCACTTAGAGATAAATAATCAATACATATCTCCTAGCTCAAAATAAGAATTAAGATGAAGTACAATTTATTTCATTCATATGAAGTTTAAATCATTCAGTTTTGAATGATGCATACGAACTACACATTTTAATTTGATTTAACCATTTGAAATTTCTACTTGTCCAACCCAGCAAGGAAGCAGTTGTATGAACCAGATCTAAGTTGAAATTATTTAGTTATTGTAGTCTTTGCTTTTCCTATTGAGAATACTTGCCTGTAATCACTGAAAAACTATTCTGGGTTAGCTTTTGAAGTGAAAGTTGTCCTGATCCTTTCCTTCTTAAATTGTTCTAAAACTGAAAGGAGTATTTGTGAAGTAGAGCCCTTCTTATATCCCACCTGTGTGAGAAAGGTATTTTGTCCAATCCTAGATTTTATCTTCCCTTTAGGTCTGTGACATTTCTTTTGACATATGCCCTGCCTGAGCTTCCTCATATCGTGAGGATAATTATACTAACCATAGTACTGACAGTTCACAAACCGCTCTTTAAAACATGAAAATATTTTCAAAAAAGAAAGCTTCATCTCCCTCTAATCAACCACAAAAGTTAATTATATACAACATATTTCAGAACATTAAGTTGCACCAAAAATTCTCAATAATGTCATTGCACTGTCAATAGGGTAATGCTTAATTGGTTTAAAGTAAATATTTGTTGAGTAAAAGAAGAAATAGATTAAAGTATTTTCTAATTCAGCATGAAGTACTTAATATCTCAAGGTCACCAGTGGTTGTTTGATGAAGCTTTTCCTGCTTTATGCTTATACTAAAATGTTTGCTCAATATGCCTGCCTTTGTTTGGTAGTAACTAAGGAAAGGTAGATTTAAAAATTGTCTGCGATTGAAATTCATTTATGCCCAGAGGCTATCAAGAAATAGACAGGGATGACATGTTTTGAAAGATTTCCAATTTGTGATCCCTACAGATCATTATTTTAATTAGTCTGTAAAGCACAAGATGTCTATGCCTGAGTGCACTATTTATAAGTTTTCCTTAGGTTGTTAAAGAGCACATTTGCTTATTATTATTAAATTATAATTATCCTTTATATTAAAATTGTTTAAGCCATTATTTTATTGTATTTTTCTAAAAGAATAAGCAATTACTTTACATAGCAATATTTAAAAAAAACACTTAAAATAAGAATATTTTATAAAAACAGGATAACACTTTAAATCTGGATGTGTATTTTAATTAATGAATTAATTACTTTTTAATGGTAACACCACAGTATATGGAAGTTCCTGGGCCAGGGACTGAATCTGAGCCATAGCTGCGAACTATACCACAGGTGTAGCAACTCTGGATCATTTAACCTACTGTGCTGGGCCAGGTATCAAACCTGTATCTCCACAGTGACCTGACCTCCTGCAGTAGGATTCTTAACCCACTGCACCACAGTGGGAACTCCACATATTTTTATTTAGACAGGTTAACACTACTAGTACCCATAAAACATTCATTCTCCTTTTTCTTAGGAATCTTACAATCTGAGGTAGGCATTATTCTGGCCAATACATGTAAATGAGAAATACAGGGACTGATTTACAGAAAATACTTTTCAATGGAAAAAATGGTTATTTTCTCACAATTTGATTGTAAATTCTATAAGTTTACTTCCTTTACAACAGCCTCCCGACTGCTCAGAAGAATGTCTAGTGAATAACTAATCCTTTACAACAGCCTATGCACATATATTATGTTTATGTGATGTTTTTCTACCTCTGGAAGGTATTATCAAAATTTATAGTAAGAGTTTTATTTCATGAGACTAAAGAAAAATAAAGTTTAATAACAAAGTATACTTATTTAAAACCAACATTTAATTTTCTTTTATCTGCTAAAAGGACAAAGTTTTATTCTACTAATGGTCTGTTTTTGATAAGGTTATAAAAGGTTTTTCTTTACCTTTTATGTAATCTCCCCAGAAAACAAAGATTCTTTGTTTTATCCTAAACATTCTCTGTGCTTAATGTTGTATCTATCAGGTCTTTGATTACTTAAGAAAACTGAGCCTTCTCTGTAAAAAGAGCTGAGATTTTTATGAAAATGTGCTTTCTGTATTTGCCTTTGGAAGCATTGTTTTTTGTTTGTTTGTTTGTTTTCACAGCCACCACACCACAACTCACGGCAATGCCAGATCATTAACCCAGTGAGCAAGGCCAGGGATCAAACTTGCAACCTCATGGCTCCTAGTCTAATTTGTTTCCACTATGCACAACAGGAACTCCTGCCTTTGACATTTTTGATTGTCACTTTGGTTAGATGGATAACCAAGAATTCTTGCACAATGACCTATGGGCCTATTTAATTTTTTAACCTTTCTGATATTTTTGACACACTTCCCAAAAGTCAAATTCTAAAGAAAGTCTTGATCTTGAAATTATTTCATGTTTTCCAGAAGGTCCCTGGAACATCTCAAAAGGTGTTTTCTCTCCTTATGAAATAAAGATGTTTGAATTATAGGCTTATTTTTGTATTTTAAATTTCATGGTTAGCATATTCAACTAAGAAGTGATGCTAAATTTTCACTAGGATCTATTTATTTAAATTTCCCCCAAGTTTGAAGTGTTCAGGTAAGATGTTATCAATAATTATTTTAGTTATAAATTAGGGACATATATTGGCATTTGTTTATTTTTCAATATGTATTGTGGTAACTTGGTGTCTGCGGTATCCAAAGCTATAATCATCTCAAAGCCATATTCTTATAACAATTAAGTAAGTATTGGGTTGTTAATATCTGAGAAGAGAGTTTGCCAAAACTCTTTACTAAAAATCTTCATTCCCAAAGGATTGTGTATCAAAAATGTGTGAAATTGCAAATAAACTTTTTTGAGCTGAAACACTAAAATAATCAATTGCTGAGCAATAAAAGAAGTCACATTGTCAAAATTCTTTGGTTAAGATGAATATGATGGCTTATCTACCATGAACAACAGAACACTTTAGAAAAAACTAAAGTTTATAGCAGAAAAATCCATTTTTTGCCATGTAAATTTATAACAGCCCTTTCCAATTTGAACTCATCAAAAAGAAACAAAATGCTGTAATATGAAATTAATAGGGTGAAGAGAAATTCAGAAATAATTCAAATTGTGATCAAATAATTTAAAAGAATAAGTTACTCTACAAAAATTGATAATTTTAATGCTATCACTTGCCAATATTTCTTTGAAAAAGTGTTTAATCAAAATATAGTTCTGGAGGCTAGGAGTTGCCAAGTCCTCTTCCCTTGGCTTGCAGGTGGCTGCCGTCTTGCCATGCCTTCACATTGTCTTTCCTCTTTGGGTATGCATGTCTGTGTCCTAATCTCCTATTCTTATATGCAGTTGAAGCCCACCCTAAATTGCATTTTAATTTTATTACTTCTTGAAAGTTCTTATCTCCAAATACACATACATTCTGAGGCACCAGGATTTAGTACTTCAACGTATGGATTTTGGTTGGCAACATAATTCATAACATGAACTTCAAATGCAGATGTTAGAAAGAAAGGATTGATGAACAACTGATAAATATTTTTATCAGCGGATGTAGGGTTACCCAATACTTTTTTTCTCCCTTTCTTCAATGGTAACATAATTCCTGACATTTAGCTCGGTATATGATCTTCATAATAAAGACCTCCAAACCTTTATATTTGATTGCAATAGCTAGGTATATACATTTAACTATATTTTTATAGTTAAATGTATAAAATGTATTAAATGCTTAATTCTTTGTGCAAAATTTAGAAGTGTCGTTAATTTTTCTTTTGCCTCCCTTCCTGTTGGCTGTGGCACTGATAAAAAGGCTACAGTGTTAGCATCTATTTTGGATGAGGAGGTAATTTGGAGAACAGAATATATATATACTGAAGATACAATACAAATACTTAGGAGTCACTGTGCCCTAAAAAGACCACTTCTAGTCCTTTTAAAAAACTATTAATTTTTCCAGCTTTAATGAGATATAATTGACATATATTATTGTATAAATTTAAGGTGTAAAATGTGGTGACGATATACGAACATATTGTGAAATAATTACTACAAAAACATTAGCTATCACATCTATCGACTGACAGAGTTCCAGTTTCTGTGTCTGTATGTTAAGAAGTTTTAAGTTCCACTCTCTTAGCAACTTTATATATACAATACTCTATTGTTAAGTATAGTGATTTGATGGTACATTATAACTCCAGAACTTATTCAACTTATAACTGGAAGTTTGTATCCTTTGACCACCTTTGTTCATGTTTCCCAACCCATCCTCCACTTCTCGCAATTACCAATCTACTCTCTGTTTCTATAAGTTCAGCTTTTTAATATTCTATACATAAGTAAAAGTATACAGTATTTGTCTTTCTTAGTCTGACCTATTTTACTTAGCCTAGTGCCCTCAAGGACCATCCTTGTTGGGACAAATAGCAAGATTTCCGTCTTTTTATGGCTGAATAATATTCCATTTCTCATATCTGTGAGTTTCTTTTTCAGGTTATCATTCAATTAAATAAAAACAGAAAGGAAGATGCCTATCCACAGCTTCCTATGGCTCACAAGGGTAATTTCCACCTCCCTAAGAAAAGCAGGGAGTCCATAACACTGAAATGATGGGAGAGGTTAGGACAAAAAGCCCAAGTCCTCTTTCTTCTAATTTTAGTTACAAAAAGAAATCTCAGCCACAAACTGGGTAGAGGAAAATTTACCTGGCTCTTCTCCTAGGTCTAATTGCTGGTAGCTTTAGCATTGTCCCCTTCTCCATGTCTATCTGAACCCCTGTGATTTAGTTGCCCATGGGGCTTCTCTTGGTGCAGTGCTATGCTGGCCTGGGGGAGTGGAATAAATGTCCAAGTATAGCCACTCAGCTTCTCTTACCTTTGTAACACAGTCCTTCTCAGTCTTTGTGTTACAAGGGAGTACTTCAGGCTCATCGTAGGGTTCTGGGACTTTCAAAATGGTATCTTTTCTATGGATAGTTGTATGGACAGTTGCTAGATGGTCTGCTTGTGAGGGTGAATGAAGTGGGAAACTATATTGACATCCTGATTACATCAACTCCTGCACCTCCACTTTTTTTGAGAATAAGAAAAAAAATTCCTATTTACTTTAATACATAATTTCAATGGCTTTTACTGTTACCTCTAAATATATGCCTAACTAATCCTTAACGAATTCACTAAATCTGACTAAAATGATTATAAATCTAAACAGTATTAAGTAATATGAGTGAATATGGAAACCAAAGTAATTACATGAAGAAGATCAAAATAAGTAAAGCTGGTTCCAGAAGATGACTCCATATAAAACAAATTCTGGCAAAATATTTCCAGGAGAAAAGACATAAAATAGAAATAAACTATATTGGGAATGAAACAGGAGACACCAGGAAAATATTAGATAAGGATTATAAACTACATATAACTGGTCAATTATCCAAAAAAGGGAATCAGTCATTATTGGGCATTAGTAAAATTTCAGGCTTTCTTAGTCTCTACTGGCACCACCTCAATGGGGAAGATGGTGGTGCCTAATTACTGCCAGTGAAGGTGAATTCCAGACTCTCCACTCAGCCTTTGTTGTGTTTTTTTTTTTCTTTTCTCTTTTTTTTTTTTTCTCCCTTGATAGAAGAAAACTGTTCTGTATAGTATCCTCAGGCACTTTTATCAACATGTTCTCTCCTTACTTAATGACTAGGGTCTGTTTTTGTTTCAAGGCTCTTCGCAAACAGTAGATGAGGAGTTGGGAATCTGGCAATAAGGCCATTTAACAATCCAGTTTTGTTAACTAATTAAATTCATTTAATTATGGCTTAAGGATGGTCATAAAAATTAAAAAGAAAGCCAAAGTCACATATATTTCTGTATCCACTTCTGAATACTGTCCAGTTATGTTGACTTATTCTGGGAGTTTCCACTTGGTTCCTCCTTTCTTATTTGTAAGATTTAATTAGAGTCCCATCTATTTTTACAAGAATGATTCTGGTAAATCCTCCAAAAGATGTTGTCTAAGATACAGAATTTTCTAAATCTGCTTTGTGTTCTATGCAATTTTTAGTCTTATAAGTTATCCTCAGAATCTTCCCACTCTGTTTTTTTACATTTTTTTAAAATCTGAGATTGCTTTGTGGATATGAATTAATAGTTGTAGACCTGAAAATGCTGAATTATATAGTCTCAGAATTTTGAATATTCGTAGATAATATTTCTCAGTAGAGAATGATACCAGGCCTTCAAGCAATCATGAGGATCATGCCTGTAACCAAGAGTAATTAATTTTAAGAAGCAGTTAAAAGCTGTGGGTCTTTCTGGTTTGAAAAAATGAAAGAACATGAGTCATAAAGAAGATTATGGAGAGATACTAGTGAAACTGCAAAGTACATGGAAGATGGCCACTGAAATAAAGACCATTACATTCAAGTTGTGATTTGGGTGATGGAGAGGAATATAAAGATTTGCAGGTATATAATTTTTCTTGGCCAAGGAATATTTTTTTCAAAACAATCCTGGAATCTGAAATTCTTTAGGAACTTTCACATACTAATGCAGAGAGCCGACAATTGGAGGTTTGGGATTTTATACCTTTCCATTTCTGTAGCTACTTTTCAAATCAATATTTTGTTCATATTGAAAGTTTCCCAAAAGATCACTGAATTCTTAATTATTCTTGGTGAAATCATGCCATTTTAAAGATAAGTACACAAATTAGAACCATTGATTGACTACACATAAGACAGAGAAATCTCACATGGAGTATACACATCTTAAAATGAGACAGACCTATAAGGGTCTGCAAAGTATTCATCGACTAAAGTTGTTTATATGCCTTATTTCTTGAGCCTCTACTTTAATGCCTAGCTTCCTGTTTCAGACCTGGCAAATTTTCATTTCCTGGACAAAAAATTTTTAGATAGGAGTTTGCTTCCTGACCAGATTCTTGGGGGGTAGGGGGAAAGAAATGAGATTAGAGAAACTTCTCACGAAATTTTGATAGTTGAACCAAGGAAATTTTTTCTTCTGTAAAGCACAATGCTCTGTTGAAACCTAAATTCTTCATTCTTTAAGAAATGACCATATTAGTTCTACATCCATTCTCTTTTTTATGATCTTCCTCTGGATGACACACAGCAAAGTGTGGCAAGGACAGATACTCTTATTGTTACTATTACTATAAAGGCTGATTTATGTCCAGGACAAGAGATTTTATATCTGCATAGATAAACAAGGATTTCTAAAAGTGCACCTTATCCCTAGGAAAATATTTGGGAACTTGAGCAACAAAAAAAATCAGAGTCAGACATAATGCAACCCTTGTCTCACTATCACTCATTGTAGGGGGAGGTGAGGTGGGGGTACCCTCTGAAAGGAGACTAAAATGTCCTCCCAGGATTACAAAGCTTCAAATTGGGGCATTTTGAAGTATAGCAGTGAGGGTGTCTTGACTGGATCTCTTTGTGACTTTCAACTGTTTGATTCTTACAGAAAACCACACAGCAAAACTGATTACTCAAGAAAATTAAGTTCATTAAACTTGTTTTAGTAAAAAAGAGCACCATTTTCACTGCCTTAATAATACTTAGAAGAAATTGGTTGGTTAGAGAAAATATTTACACATCTTTGACTCTATTCTCATTTGCTTTAAAAGGTTTCAGGGTGAGACACTGATTAGAACCAGACTAAGTCAGTGACAAAATGGTGTAGGATTAATGGACACTAGGAAGTGAAGGTCATGAAGTAAATCTTGATAAGTGAATTATTAGTTCACAAGTTAGCTGTTTAGTTAGCCTTCTATTCTTCTGATAGAAGAGATTTTGTCAGATATACAAACTGGTTTGCTGACAATAAAGTTATTTATTGTTTCGTAAACTTATCCTTCTGGGCAAAAATTTCCTGAAATAGTCGTCATGTTGACATAGATGATCTAGGTCATTAATCCTGATAATCAAGATGTAGATGCTAGTGATCTTAACTCTCAACATTAAATACATGAAAACAAATATTAACATTTGCTTGCATTAAATCATCTTTTATAAAATAAAAAAGTAATTTGAAAGATAATCCTGGCCTGTGAAATGGTATTTGCAATAACAAATAAATAATTACCAGGAGAAACATACAAGTAACTTCTAAAAATATGAAAAAGAAATACAAAGTATATTTTGTAGACTAAACCTTCTAATTGGTCACCAGTCCATGAGGATTTATTTAACTTCTCTAGCATTATTAGAAATATAAACCAAAACTGTTAAGGACCAATAAATAACTATAAAATTGTCACAAATTAAAAATTTTCAAACACTTCATTTGTGTTAAAAACAGTTGATAAAAATATAGAAATATGGAGTTCCCACTGTGGATCAGCAGAAATTAATCCAACTAGTATCCATGAGGACGCAGGTTTAATCACTGGCCTTGCTCAGTGGGTTAAGAATCTGTTGTTTCTCCAAGCTGCAGTGTAGGTTACAGAGGTGGCTTGGATCTGGTGTTGCTGTGGCTGTGGGATTAGACTAGCAGCTGCAGCTCTGATTTGACCTCTAGCCTGCGAACTTCCAACTGCCATAACTGCAGTGCTAAAAATCAAAAAACAAAACAAAAAAAAAACCAAAGTATAGAAGACATTAACTCTCATATCCAATAGTGGAACTGTAAATTGGCTTTATCACTTTGGACAGCATAAAAGTATTATTTAATGAAACTGAATCTGAATGATTCTATTATATATCAATGCTATTTTCAAGTGGATATACTGAAATCACTTGAGTATATCTATAAGGACACATATTCAAGATAAATCAATGAATAATTCTTTCTCTTGGTGAAAAATTTAAATAAACCAATGACCATCAATTGGGTAATAAAAAATAAAACATGGAATACTATAAAATTTTACTATAATACAGAACTTTTAAATTATGAATGAACTTGATTTCCACATATCTACATGTATGACTGTTGAATGAAAAAAATACTTTTGAATACATACTTAAAATATTTTGCAGTTTATGTACATTTTAAAAATGCCAATCATAACATTTTTAGATATATACCATATACTGCAGGAAAATATAAAACATTGATAAAACATGCAAATCCAAACTTCAGGGTCAGAGTTTCCTTAGTGAAAAGAAGGGAATGTATTTCAAGTGAAAATCTAACACATTGTTATAGTTTTAAAAATACAGCTTAATATAACAGTTGTTAAATCTGGATGTTAAATAAATGACTGCTGTTATATATTTGCCTTTAATTTTTGTTTACTTTAAATATTTAATCATTTGCAAATAAATGTCACTGATTTGGGATTTATAAAATAAATTATCCCATATTTATATATGTGCAAAGATTATGTCCAAAGATGTTACTGCTGTTTTTTAAGAAAGAGCTATTTTAAACAACTTAATTGAAACAAATTTCTCACTCATCAACTTTCTCAATTTTGGAACAACTTGCTCACTCTTGGAACAAGTTTCTCACTCATAGAGAAAATAAGCAGAAAAGTATGTTTCTCTATATACATAATGAAATATTAAATATAATATTTTATATAATGAAATAATCCACAGGAATTTAAAAAATGTGGTTCGTCTATGGGTAAATTAAGGAAAATTTAAATACCTTGACCAGATTATGCAATATGTTGTACTACTTAGGTAAATGTAATAGGCATTTTTAATCAAATATTAACAGAAACATTAATGGGTAGTTCTAATATGACAATGTGTGTATATGTTTTTAAGGATATGGAAGGAAAACAAAAAACTGTTAACTGTTTACTTCTGGAAAGTGGGTAGGATTGGGGACAGAGAGAAGCAGTTATGTATTATTCTTGTAACAAGACTAAATAAAAAGTTGCAAAATAAAAATAAGTACAGTAAAAGTGGAGTATACAATTAGAAGTGAGAATAAAGAGATTTTTGTCTTTTTCCTAATTCCCATCTACATGGACATTTTCTGAGATGAAAGTCTTTCAGTTATCTTACCCATTAATTAATAATCCATTAAGGAGAGAATCTATTTTGAATTTGCACAGACAAAATGACAAAGAAGTGTACGTGAGGATTTTTATAGGACATGTTGTCATGTCAAAATGCTAGGCGTGGGCTTGCAAATGCATTGAGTCCAGAGTAAAGGGGTCAAATAATTGCCGGGAACAGAATGTGGTCATTTTTATATAAAACTACTTATATTAAATTATCACATCTTAAAATAAAATAAACCATTTGGTGCTTACTATATTTAACTTGTACTTGCAGCTATAAAATTTTTATCAGAGAATATATTTTATTTTTTAAACCAGGTCCTTCTGAGAAGAGTGTTCAGTAATTAGCTCATGGTGGTTTCAGACGCTGGATTGATTCCCAGGTCTTAGTATTCTCTCCTGTGGGAAATTTTGATCATAAAATTCAAAGGCTGTCCTTGGTTCTGATTTTATAAGGAATATTATATTCAGTTCGACCTTCACAATCTAGATTGAAAGATCAAAGGATTAGCTGAAATTGAACACTATGCCTAGAGTCCAAGGAAGAAAGAAAAGAAGTTAAATTTTCAAAGTCATAAATTATACATGAGAAGATATATGCTAATAGCATAATCTTAAGTCACCAAAATTCCTGCATTATCTGAAGGTGTAGGTATTTGGTTAGTTGAAGATAATAATGTCTTTAAAAGACTGTGTATATCCTGGGTTGAAAAAATATTTTCTTAATTATACAAGTCATCATGGTATAAATACTTGGAAGTAAATTAATTCCCTACTTAAGTACTAGTTATTTTTTCGAGGGTTTTAACTTATTTTCATACATATGTTCAAGTATCATATACACTATATTGTTTTTATAACAAATTTTATAATTGCTGCAAAAGTATTTGTATACATCTATGCATTTAAAATTGTTCTAGAAAATTTTACCAATTGTTCAAGAAAGTATCCTAAATATCACCTGACAATCCTTTGACTCATTAAAAAATTACTTTATTTTGATTTAAAAAATGCTAGACTCATTCTCATTCATAGTTATGGAACATTTAAAACACATTTATAAGAGACATGATGATAATTGGTGTTTTGTAAGAAGTGTTAAGTCAAAAAAATAAAAGCATGTCATGGTATATACCATGCAGTATTTGCAAAGCATTTTTTCAATTTACCAAAAAAGATAGTTTGTCATATTCTGAAGAATCAGATTTTCGTCATCCCTGGGCTGTACAAGGCTGTACAAATAACAAGGCTACTCTT
Source organism: Catagonus wagneri (assembly GCA_004024745.2). Classification (NCBI taxonomy): domain Eukaryota; kingdom Metazoa; phylum Chordata; class Mammalia; order Artiodactyla; family Tayassuidae; genus Catagonus; species Catagonus wagneri. The sequence goes on from PVHT021183693.1 coordinate 20,418,837, forward strand.
GTTCTTTCTGCCCCTTTTCCACTGATCAATGATTTCAAGTCTCACGGTGTTCATTACTGAAAAAACCCTCCTTTCAGAAGGGGTGGAAAGGTGTTATCTGGAACCACATCCTACCTCTCTTGTAGGTGTAGCTCTGTCCAAATTCACTGGCTAGAGATGCCAATATTTGATGCTGAAACATGAAAATCTGCTTCACTTCATTATCTCTAAAACCACTATTTTTCCATTTAAAATATATTCTTCACTATCAAAATGTTTGGGATTTGGAATAAATAAATAGTTTGACCATGGGAACAGAGTGCTGTGATCACAAGATGACAGAGCTTCAAGAATTACACATTTATTTTTCAATATTTGGAAGTAGATGAAGCCAGGATCATAAAAGCCAAGTGTCTGGAATTCAGATAAACAATGTCAGAGTCAATTTTGCCATGAACGACAAATGACTTTGATTCATTTGTTTCCATGATTTTTTGTTTTTAAAAATGTTCACCATGACAGGATTATTTAGTAAAAGAAGCTGTATGCTGTTTATCAAAACTAGGAATTTTTTTCTTACTCATTCTAAAAGGATAGAACTGCACATATGCTCTCTTGACTCAGGGCCTGTCATAATTCACACCTGCAGAAAGAAATTGAAGACAATTCCATCCAACCCTCAACCCCCATCTAAGTTTCTCTTTCTGAAAGCCTATGACTATTTAATAAACAAACAACTATTAAATGAATGTTTAACAAGTCCTCAACCTGATTTTAGGGAGTGAGGATAGAACAGTGAAAAGAACTCCAGACAAATACGTTATCTGATAAATGAAAAATAAAAATTCAGGTGGTAAATTACTGTGAAAAAAGTAAGAGGAGGTTTCCATATATAATGCACACCTCTTACTTAGTAACAAAATGTCAGTGATAATGATTATAAGTAATTCTTAAATAGGTATTATTTGTACTGTGTGTTATGCCCTGAGCTATACAGTTTATACATATTATCTGTGCTATGTTCATCAATGAGTTATGGTAATTATACTATTATAGCTGAGACAAAAGAGAAAATTTGAGAAGTTAACTAATTTGAAAGTAAATGTTGGAATCAAAATTTCAGTTAAAGTTCTACTTGAAGAGAGTCAAAATTAATCATTGAGCCATTATATATGTACATAAACATAATCAAATTGAGCAATGAAAGAAATCATGTTAGTACAACAATACAGAACTCCCTTTGTTTTAATGAGCCATTAACACTTGTTAATAAAAAAATAAGATACTCTCTGAAGAAAGAATTAAGGGAAATGAGATTTTTGTGAAAATTTTTTTTATGGCTGCACCCACAGCACATGAATGTTCCCAGGTCAGGGATTGAATCAGGGATTGAATCCGAGCCACAGCTGTGGCAACAATTGATCCTTTAACTCACTGTGCCTTGCCTGGGATCAAAACTCAAAACCCACATCTGCTGCAATTGAACTGCTGAAGTTGGATTCTTAGCCCACTGTGCCACAGCAGGAACTCTGGAAATGCTAACTTTTAAGTCAAAGGTGCATAAGTGATAGGTAAAAGATCTGTTTTTAGAGATTTTTCTCAAGACTGGAAAATGTATGTTAGAATAGATCTATAATTCACTTTTTGCAGTGCCACAAGGACCCATAGACAGTCAAATTTTGTACACTAAAGTCTCTAAAACATAGACATGAGGCAAAATCCTTGTTTGACCCAGGGACCCAAGTATGACCCACAAAACAGCAGAGAAGCAACCTGACATTAGGGAGACTTAAACAAGTAGAGAAAAAAAATGTATCTGGTATTAACATGCCTCTCCTTATGTGTACTCTATAGCATGATACTCCTGAAAATACCTCCTTGCCTGACAGTGGGAAAAGGTCTGATTAAGGACTGGTGGATTTCTCATCAGCTTGGTAGACTAATTTAATTAATTATTATTTTGCTTGTAATAGCCACACCTGCGGTATATCGAAATTCCCAGGCTAGAGGTTAAATCAGAGTTACAGCTGCCAGCCTACACCACAACCACAGCAATGCCAGATCCAAGCTGTGTCTGTGACCTATGCCACAGCTTATCGCAATGCTGGATCTTTAACCCACTGAGCAAGGCCAGGAATCAAATCCACATCCTCCTGCCTACTAGTCAGATTCTTAATCCACTGAGCCACAGTGGGAACTCCCCTAATTTAAATTTTATTCAAAAAGTAAAATAAACACGGTATTTTCATTTCAAAGAAGATATGCAGATGGCCAACAAGCACATGAAAAAATGCTCAACATCACTGATGGTTAGAAAAATGCAAATCAAAACTACCATGAGATACCACCTCACGCCAGTCAGAATGGCCATCATTAATAACAACAAATTCTGGAGGGGGTGTGGAGAAATGGGAACCCTCCTGCACTGTTGGTGGGAATTTAAGCTGGTACAACCACTATGGAAAACAGTGTGGAGGTACCTTAGAAAACTATACATAGAACTACCATATGACCCAGCAATCCCACTCTTGGGCATATATCTGGACAAATCTTTCCTTGAAAAAGACACTTGCACACGCATGTTCATTGCAGCACTATTCACAATAGCCAAGACATGGAAACAATCCAAATGTCCATCAACAGATGATTGGATTAGGAAGATGTAATATATATACATGATGGAATACTACTCAGCCATAAAAAAGAATAAAATAATGTCATTTGCAGCAACATGGATGGAATTAGAGACCCTCATACTGAGTGAAGTAAGTCAGAAGGAGAAAGACAAATACCATATGATGTCACTAATAACTGGAATCTAATATACTGCACAAATGAACCTTTCTAGAGAAAGAAAATCATGGACTTGGAGAACAGACTTGTGGTTGCCAAGAGGGTGGGGGAGGGAGTGGGATGGTATGGGAGTCTGGGGTTAACAGTTGTAGACTATTGCCTTTGGAATTAAAAAGCAAGGAGATCCTGCTGTATAGCACCAGGAACTATGTCTAATCACTTGTGACAAATCCATATATGTATGTGTAATCGGGTCATCATGCTGTGCAGTTGAGAAATTGACAGAAATATTTAAACCAGCTATAATGGAAAAAAAATGTATACTTTCTAATTGTGGAGGCATCATCATCAAATGATAAGTTACAATGCTTGTATAGTAATCACTTTCATAAGAAACTAAATTACAACCCTAATAATTGGTGACAGTTTACTGTGAAGCAATGGCTAAGACCCTGTTGAGGATATATATGTGGAAGTGAAGGCCATCTTTCATAATTTGTAGTGACTAGAGGAGACTATGTTAAGAGGAATTTTGAAACATTACTGCATAGTACTTTACAATACATAATGAACATTGGGGTTCAGCAGAACATATATACAGGCATGAGAAAATGGGAAATGGAGTATTTTCAGAGCTTTCTGGAAAAATTTAGTTTGTGATTCCAAGTAGAATGTCAAGAAAGGAGAACAATAAAAATACATCTTAAGGAGCTCCCATCATGGCTCAGCAGTTAACAAATCTGACTAGCATACATGAGGATGCAAGTTCAATCCCTGGCCTTGCTCAGTGGGTTAAGGATCTGGCATTGCCATGACTGTGGCATAGGATGGCGGCTACAGCTCTGATTCGACCCCTAGCCTGGGAACCTCCATATGCCACAGGCACAGCCCTAAAAGGCAAAAAAAAAAAAAAATGCATCTTAAGTTTTCCCTACCAGACTAAATTTAACAAATACACACTACTATATATAAAGTAGATTAAACAACAAGGGCCTATTGTACAGCACAGGGATCTATACTGAATATCTTGTAATAACCTATAACAGAAAAGAATATGAAAATGGTATATATATATGTGTATATATATATATATATATACACATATACACACATATATATGCACATATATATATGCATATACCCTTTATGTGTATTTATACATAATCACTTTGCTATATGCCCAAAAGTAATACCACACTGTAAATCAACTATATTGCTATTAATAGATAAAATTTTTAAAAATAAAAAAATAAAAAATAATCTAACACTTATAGGAAATGGAAGGACACCTAATGGCTAATACTGCCAATGATCTAGGGGGGAAAAAAAGGTCTCATTTTTCTCCTTCAAGTGAAATACTACCCAAGACAGGCTACTTGATGTAACAGGTTGGAAAGATCTCCATGCTGACAGCGGAAATATTACCAGAACTGGTGACATTTTATAGGGACAAAATACCTTTCTTAGATGATAGATATTTCAGTCTTGATTATAGTGTTCTCTTACCGCTCTGGAACACTAGAAAATATCCAGGAAGTAGTGTGTTTTCTGTTCTGTCAGGAAAGGAGTATGTGTGGGTGGGGAGAGATGACATTCTGATGAGTTGTATTTAGAAGTGGAGCTTTAAAGTTGTTAACCTAGCTACAAATACTCAATACATAAATGTATTCAGAGGCAGTAACTGAATATTAAACACTTTAAAATAAACTTTTTCATGCATCGTAAATCTGGGAAGACCACAGGTTAACTTCGTAAGGTTTTACCAAAGTCGGAGAAAGTGTGATTATGTGTATTACTGAAGTTAGAAACTAGTGGAGGACACTGGACCTGGGAATTTTATACCCAGGAATACTAATCCCATAGAGTCAAGTGTATCTTGAGATAAATCTTTTTTTAATTTTTTTTTTGTGCCTTTTGTCATTTTAGGGCCACACCCACGGCATGTGGAGGTTCCCAGGCTAGGGGTCTAATCGGAGCTGTAGCCGCCAGCCTAAGATGCAGCCACAGTAACACAGGATCCGAGCCGCGTCTGCGACCTACACCACAGCTCACGGCAACGCCGGATCATTAACCCACTGACCAAAGCCAGGGATTGAACCCGCAACCTCATGGTTCCTAGTCAGATTCGTTAACTGCTGCGCCATGACGGAAACTCCTTGGTATAAATATTGAGCACAGCAATCCTCCTCATGCTCCACCTTATGCAATGTTGTCTTCTGGTTTTCTGTTGAATTTGTTTAAGGGAAAGAAAGCTACTCTCTGAGTAAAGAAAGCCATGGCAACTTCACAGGCACCAAAAAGTTACAATGCACATGAAGACTAGTCTGAGAAGTTAGAGCTTTTAAGGCATTTATAATCAATCTCTCAGAAGCCAGCTGCTTAGATGAATGGATCCTGGTACCTTAACAAACGGTTAAGGTTTTTTTTTTTTAAAGTTTAAGGCATGTAAGAAAAAAGAATGTATATGTGTATGTGTAACTGGGTCACCTTTCTGTTAAGTAGAAAACTGACAGAACACTGTAAACTCACTAAAATGGAAAAAACAAAAATCATTATAAAATTTTAAAAAACCTAGAAACAACAAACAAAAAAGTTTGAGGCAAAGAAACTCAATTTGATACGGCACTCTGACCCATAGCAATATGAGCATGTCAAAGTCAGCAACTTAAAGTTTGGGAAAGTTTGTGTAATTCATTTTCTCCTTACTTTAGGGAAAATAGATACTTTCTGTTCACTCACATTCATCAAGAGAACATACTTTTAAGAAAGGGTTAAGTTTAGGAGTTCCCATCGTGGCTCAGTGGTTAACGAATCCGACGAGGAACCATGAGGTTGCGGGTTCGATCCCTGGCTTTGCTCAGTGGGTTAAGGATCTGGTGTTGCTGTGAGCCGTGGTGTAGTTTGCAGACGCGGCTCAGATCCCGCGTTGCTGTGGCTGTGGCGAAGGCCGGCAGCTACAGCTCCTGTTAGACCCCTAGCCTGGGAATCTCCATATGCCGCGGGTGCGGCCCTAGATAAGGCAAAAAGACAAAAAAAAAAGAAAGAAAGGGTTAAATTTAATATTTGGTGATGGTGTCAGGGAGATATATTATGTCTAGGAAATGGAGATAGGCTCACTCTTAAGGGGTTAAGCTCTGTAAGACATGTTTCTCTTTATTTCCCAGATAGCAAGACTTTAGGAAGTGGGGAGAAAAACCCTATAATGTTCCCCGCTGTTAGGGCAGGCCAAACTATGCAAATAGTAACCTTCATACTTCTCTGCTTCCTAGGTCTGAACTAGCCAAGATCCCCAATTTTTCCAGAATTCTAGAAAGAATAATACCAACAGTGATTTCCAACTAGTATGTTTAGATGGGATCTCAGAAAAGACCATATTTCAGACTAGTGAAATGTCACATTACTCCAATGTGGTAGAATTGACAAAATTCATATGGGTTGCACCATTTAAAATGATTTGTGTAATGACTGTGTATGAACTATTCCCTAATACCCATTACATATGGCAATGAAATATTTATGTTTCTGATAGTAATATTATTCTATAAATATTAAATGTTACCCAAAATAGCATATCAAATTTAAATTTTAGAATAACAAGAGAAAAAAATGTTAACAATAAAAATTAACACTATATATGACGATGAAATATTTATGTGACTGATAGTAATATTATTCTATAAATATTAATAAATGTTCCCCAAAATAGCATATCAAATTTAAATTTAAGAATAACAATAGAGAAGAAAATGTTAACACTGAAAATTATTTTAACATCATTTAAGTACTATTTTTTTTGCAATAAGAATGAATGCTGAATAAATTTGCGACAAAATGAATACTTTATAGATAGATGCTGGCAGCTTATTTGGATATTGCCCAAAATTCCATGAGTCTTAAAACATCTGATTATAAATTAATTTTGGAGAATAACATGGAAAATAGCCAGAAAAGGAGATGGAAATTATCTATGAAGATAGTCATTTCTAATGGCAAATTTAGGGAAAATAGCTAGATGTTAATAATAGAATTATTAGGTGAATCCTGATTACCATTTGCTACAATATTATATAGGCAGTAAGATATTTTTGAAGAATTTTTATGGCATGAGAAATTTTCATTATATATTATTTTTCTATTAGCATAAAGACATGCACATTTTTAAAAAAGGAAATGCATCAAACCTCATAGTTGCTTGCTTTGTGGGTCACTTTAATGTTGATTACTTTCATCACATTCTGCATCTTTTCTTTTTCAATATTTCTACCAGTAAATATATTTTTCATATTTGAAAGTGTATTTATTTAAAAATATGACCATTACCCATTTCAGGGCACATTTGAAACAATATCTAAAATAGGATTTTAAGAGTATTTTAAGAATGGAAGGAATTTAAGGGCCCCCTGAGTTAATACTAACACAAAATTAGTAATTTTACAACAGAGACACATTATATAATAGGATTTAGAGTGATTTATTGATATTGTGAGAATTTATTTTAGCCAACAAAATAGTCAATACAGAATCCCTATTTATCTGTACCTCTGCTGAGTTTGTAAAGGGAGCTAAATATGAGAGGGAATCACAACAAATGTAAAATAAAATATCAATTTATTGGTATCTTATTGAGGTACTTTCTAAAGCAGGGGCTCAACACTGGTCACAGCGTGAGTTTTGGCCCCAGAGAGTCCGTGTTGACCAAGAGATCTTATCTAGCCATATGAATGGTAAAGGGTGTGTGGCAATATGCATGAGGGCTTAAAGGAAATTTGCTCACAAATTCCTTTATACATAAAAGCAACAGAGTGAAGAGGAAGCTACGTTTAAGTGACACATGGAATTTAAAAATAGTCTTTATAAATGCTGTCTTAAGAAAATAACATTCTGGGAGTTCCCTTTGTGGCACAGAGGAAATGAATCTGATTAGTACCCATGAGGGATGTGAGTTTGATACTTGGACTCACTCAGTGGGTTGGGGATCCAGCATTTCCATGAGCTGTGGTATAGGCTGCAGATGTGGCTCAGGTCCTAGGTTGTTGTGGCTATGGTATAGGTCAGCAGCTATAGCTCCAATTTGACTCCTAGCCTGGGAATTTCCATATGCTGCTGCAAGTGAAGCCCTAAAAAGAGAACAAACAAAAATATAAATAAAAATAAAAAAAATAACATTCTGATAAGACTACTCAGGAATTGGTCTTAGCTATGCAGAAAAAATTCCTCAAACCAAAACCAAACATACAGAAGCAACAGTGGAATATTTCACATAGTTAACCTTCAGTTGGAAAATTTCTAGACATTCTCAATGATGTATTTTTATAATAACTGCATGTCTATAGTAACACTTTGTGTATTTATGACCTTGATCCATATCTCAGAATAATTCTTAGAAAATGTTTACTATTGAATCTATGAGTAATCAAGTAAGATTATGTGTATCAGTGTGTCAACCATCAATTTAAAACAGTATCAATAGTCATGCCTTAATGAAACATAAGAAGGTTTTAAAGTGTCATATGTTTGATATTAGAAAATCTTTTATGTGGGGAGCACTTTATCTTTCTTGATCTTCACACAAAAACAGAAGAGAAACACAAAGATAATTTAATAACATGCTTAGGGGCCTGAAAATTGTGATTGGACAAGATGATACTTTTTGCATATTTGATTCATGCACAGGTATTCCAGTTATATTTTCACAGTACACCTATGCTTAAAAGTATGTTCTTTCATTTATTCATACATCTACAGTTTACTGAGTACCATTTGCCAATATTGTTTTGAGAGCTTGGATGCAATATTCAACAGAATAGAGTCTATGCCCATATAAATTTAGTTTAAGGAGAAATTTCCCCAATCTACAAATAAATATATCCCATGGATAGTACCACAATATTAAGAGGTAGAGAGGGGCCAGTAGAAAATTCTGATAGGATTGCTAGATGTACCCTTCCCAAGAAGGTGATATGTACATTTTGAACAAGTAACAATCAATAGAAAAACAGACAAGAAAGGATCTATCAAATATAGAGCACTCTGATAAATTATTTTCAAAATTTATCTGTTATTATAACAATTTAGATTTTTTATTGCTATTTTCCAGGAAGTAAATTCAGTTTACTTGCTCACATATCACAGTCCAACATAGCATAAACACAAAAACACAAGCAGTAGAGGAGAGTGCGGCAGAAGGTTGACCTGGTGTTAAAATAAGAACACATATTAAAATATTGGAGGAAGAAACTGGATGTGATAAAGGAATTTATAACTTGAAAGACAAGGAAACAATACGATTTGAAAGGATTTGAAGTTTCAGTTGAAAAGTTATTTTAAAATGCTTTAAAAACAATCCAGTGGAAATGTCTAAAGCCTGTAGAAATAAGAACGTTAAAGATCAGAGGAAAGTGACAAAACAGAAACAGAATCTTGTGAAGCATCAGCATAAGTCATTTTGCTTAGAATGAGAGAGACACTATCTAAAACAGAACCCTAAAGAGTTTTAGAGGTGGAAGTGGAAAATTAAAAAAATAAATAAATAAATAAAACAGGAGAAACCTAAAGGAGTAACTAAGAAAGATTGCACTAATTGGAACTAGAGGAATGAGATGTCCCAGAAGCCAGAAGCCAAAGAGGGAAGGACAGACTATGAGTAAAATCACCAAGAAATACTGTCTGGAGAGAAAAAAAAGGTGTGTGTCCAGGGAAATCTTTCAGGAACTTTAGGACAAGAAAGAGGAATGCTAAAAGGAATAGTTGGAATGGGGGAATCAGTTAAATGGGAGCCTGTAGAATCTATTTGAGAAAAAGGAAGAATTTTAAAGGAAAGAATAAAAAAAATAAAAAATATTTCTAAGAAAACTGGAAAAGGGATTTCCCATTGTGGCACAGCAGAAAGGAATCCAACTAATATCCATGAGGATCTGGGTTCGATATACACCCTTGCTCAGTGGGTCGAGGATCTGGTATTGTTGTGAGCTCTGATGTAGGTCACAGACATGCCTCAGATCCAGTGTTGCTGTGGCTCTGGCCAACAACCCTAGCTCCAATTTGACCCTTATCCTGGGAACTTCCATATGCCACAGATGTGACCCTAAAAAGCAGAAGAAGAAAAAAAGAAAAAGAAAGCTGGAAAAATAAGAACTTTTGTATCATTTGAAATTACAAAGAGATGATTGGTGACTGTATTCAAAGCTGTGATTGGAGCAGAAGCTAACTATGGTGGGTTGAAAATAACTATGTAGTAAAGGAGCTGATACAGAAAATATAACCAAATCCTCTAATGAGGTTTGATGTAGATGAGAACTGCATCCTCAGTGTCCTGAAACCAGTCAACTTTGATCTCTCATGAATAGGGATGGATATTTTGGCACTGCAGAATCCTCCATGTCACTTCCCTTATAGAACTTTTTCAATGTTCCAGTAACCTTTTGCTTATTCTGCTGTTTCCTTTATATATTTTTACACCATGGAAGGTAGGCTTCCAAGGATAACCTGCACAGAAATTTCAGGTACTAGAATGCACACTAATCAAAAACCTTTATGACTTTTTATATATAACATTGCATTTGCAAGAAATTTGAACTTAATAGAAAAGTATAAATGATTGGAATTCATAATCTCTTATATTGAACATCATAGGGGTTAATAAGAAAATGATGCTCCCCAAATTACCACCTGCCCAGGGTATGACACGATCCTGGCACAAACTGGAGCCCAGTGAAAGCCTGATTAATTTTCCACTATGAGCCATATGAAATGCTGTCCCTGACAAGGATCAACTACACAACCATTTCAAGGAAGAGTATGCCTTTAATTACTTAATCAAAATCACTTAGAATTATGCCCAGAATGTCTACTTATACATCAAAACCAGGAGTATTTCCCTGTCTGCTTCTCTGTACTTGCATTTCTTAAAATTCAGTTACAAGTTTAGTGTGAGTCCTTGCATTTCCAAACTTGCCTTCAGGGATATGTTATTACATAGCTCTTCATCTGTGTTAGCTAGCACCTACATTGAGCGATTGCAGGTTATAGATCTAGTCCCAAGGCTCTTTTAAAAATTCCTTTGTGGAATCCAGGTTTCCACTACAAATTGCATGCTGGGCAGAATATTCTCAGTAGAACTGTTAAGCCTGCTAATTAAAATGTAACAATGTCCTTATATTACATGTCTTAGAAGGACTGTAGATCAGGGAAATCAAATTTTTTGTATTAATAAACACTGAAATGTAGCATAACTTAATTGGTTTTATAACAAATTTAAAATCTTATGATGACTTCTCAAGTCTCTTATTTATTTTAAATAAATTATCCTTACTTGTGGACTTTATCATTCTACAGACTTTCTCTTTCAGGAAGAATATTTTGCAATCTCCTTAGCTTCTGTAAAAAGTCTATCTTAGAGTATAGGGTATCTGTTTCAGCAGAATTCTCAATAAAAGAAACATGACATGCACATGAATCAGGAGCTCAGCCGGCTCCACCAGACTGATAATACCCTCCCAACTTCTCAGTCTGAAATATGTCCTCCTGCTGGTCCTCATTATTTTCACCTTCAGTGATGCCTTTTCAAGCCTGTTGTCATACAGCATGCAATATCTCAGTGCTGTCAGGAGTATCATTATCATCTCTGTCAATGAGTACACAAGCATCTGACCCCAGAACCTCTCAAAACTCACTCCCTGCAAGGGATTTGAAGAGGAAAAAAAATGTGTGCCTGTATCTATACAACCATTTTTTTCTCTCTTAAACTATATTTTTCTTTCTCTCTCCCTCTCACTCTTTATATAGAGATAAATATGTATTTATAAATGTGTGTGTATATATATATAAGATATAAGAAAGGATACAATTTAAATGAAAAAATGATATCATTCTTCAAATAAAGTAAAAAAAATGAAAACATGAATAATTCCTTTTGTTTTCTATTTTTATGAACAGTATAATATTGTAAAAAAACAATTTTTAGAGCAAATAATTCTAACTTTGTTTACTTTTTAAGATTTTAAGGATGATATAAATGAAAAGGTATCTCATTGATTTTTCTGAAATAGTAAAATAGTGTATCTTTAAAGATAGAAAATTCTAATGTCTTTGTAGCAGCATATGCATAAAAAGACAAATTATGATTACATGTAATTAAATTTATTGATGTAGTAGTAATTCAAAAATTGATATTTCCAATAGTGATAAAAACATATTTTTATGATCTATTCAACATTCAATTCAAAGAAATACTGTTTCAGTTCAAATAACAGAGTGTGAACCAAGAATAATAATACAGTTATTTTGAGAGGGAAAGAATAAGCTTGTAAAACTTGAATATACAGGTTATAATTCATTATATCAGAGTCTTATTTTCATAATATTAAAACAAAGTGTGCATATATACACATATAAATATATACACACATATGTGTATACACACATATATCCTTCTAATAAAGTAATAATTTTTTTTTACTTTTTAAAATTTTTTTAGGCCATGCTCATCAAATGCAAAATTTCCTGGGCTAGGGATCAAACTCAAGCCACAGCAGAAACCCAAGCCATAGCAGTAACAATGCTGAGTCCTTCATCACTAGGCCACCAGGGAACTCCCAGTGTTACAGATGAATAGATGTGATTGTTATCTAGGAAAATATATTTGAAAGATAGAGGCATTTAAAAATCAAGCAAATGAAAATCTCTAATAAAAAAAGAACTGTTAAATATATCTTAATTTTGTATGTTTTATATAGATCTAGATATAAATATATATTTTACATGTGTTGAAAAACTGTTCCTGGAGTCATGACTATGAAGTAGAATATTTCTCATCTCTAGAAATAATGCACTTCCTGCTTTCTATTTAAAAAGTAATGGTTGTCCATATTCTTCATCATCAAGGAACAATAAATAGTTTAATAAATAATATAGTACATTTCCCTAAAAAACAATTATTATATGAATCTATTATTAGTAGAATATGTTGATTGTGCTCATTACATAAATGAAATTTTATAATGTATATTTAAAATATTTGGGAAGTGGAATCAAGATGGTGGAGGAGTAAGATGTGGTACACATCTCCTACAGACACATCAAAAAAAAATAAAAGCTATGTGTAGAACAATTTGCACAGAACATCTACTGAACACTGGCAGAAGAACTCACACTTCCAAAAAGGGTAAGAAACCCTACACATAACTGGGTAGAACAAAAGGAAAAAAGAGAGAGAGTGAGAGAAAAGGATTCAGGATAAGATCAGCACTCCTGAGAAGGAACTGTGAAAGAGGAAAGGAACCCACACCCAGGGAAGTCACCTAACTGATGGGGAGATCAGCCAATATGGAGGGGCCACAAGGCCTCAGAGAAAAGCACAGCAGCTGAAATTAGTAGGGAAAAGTAGAAAGAGAGTCACAAAACCATCAGTACCACCGGCCCCAGATACCACAAACTGAGATGCTCAGGTGGGGGCTGGGTGCTGAAACTCAGGCTCTGGAAGTCAGTTCCAGGGAGAGGACTAGGACTGGTGGTGTGGAGACAGTCTGAGGGATCTACAGAGAAGTGTGCCAAGGTCTAAGGAGTGAAGCTCTAAAGCTGAGGTCACCCAGGAGGAGGTCTTGGCCCACAGGAGAAGCAAGTGCTATTGTTGGTGGGGAGTAAGAGGAGGAAGGGTAGACTGCCATAAGAATATCTTTCTCTGCACATCTGCAGACTCTTGGAGGGCAGGGCTACAGGTGGTGAGGCTCTTCTTGTTCAGGGTATGGGCAACAGCACCTCTTACTCTGGCTATTGGTAAAGATGCCTCCTGGGTGGGTTATGTGTAATGGGGCATTTCCTGCATGGTCTACAGGTGGCAGGACCAAACCACTAAAATTACTTCTGACTCTAAAGGTAGGTGTGGCCTGCCACCACCAGAGTTCTGTGAAAAGGCACCATCTGTGTCCCCAGTCACCTCAGAGGTCAGCACAGAATAGGGTGCTGCAACCAAGCACCACCACTGTTTCTCTCATACACCTAGGAATGCACACACCATGCCGATGTCACTGCCAAATGCTCCAGGCACTGCCTAAGCCTGCATGAGGCTCACTGCCACTTCCCAGGGCCCTGAAACTAGGAGCAGTCCATGCCACCTTCCCATGGGTCCTTACTACTGTCAGTGGGCCAGCAACTGGGCACTGGCTATAAGTTGCCTTCATCTTCCTGGAAGCACCCATAGGACCCTAACAAGAGAATAACAGCCCACACACACCAAGGAAAGAGACAGAAAGCATCCAAACCCTCACTCCAAAAATAAATTGTAAGCCATCACAAAATAACAGGGATGCTCTCACATACAAATAACCCTCCAAGACTAAAGTAGTTGGTTTCCCTAAACTTGCAGAATAAGAAAAACATAAGCAAAATAAAGAAGCTCAGGAACCATTTCCAGTTAAAAGAACAGTAGAATTCACCTGAAGTAGTAAAGAATGAAACAGACCTCTGCAATCTAACACTGAGTTCAATAAGAGGATGGTGAACATACTGAAGGGATTAAGAGTGAATATGAAGGAATGAAGAGTGTATATGAAAAGTAATGCAGATTACTTTAGAAAGGAACTAAAAATACAAGGAGGAACCAAGATAGAATAGAAAGTTCATTTTCATAGATGCAAACTGAGCTAAGGACACTAAAGAGCAGAATGAATAATGCAGAGGAAAGAATTAGTGACTTGGAAGAGGATAATGGAAATCACCCGATCAGGACAGCAGACAGAAAACCAAATGAAAAAAAAAATGAAAGCAATATAAAAGCTCTATGGGATAATATAAATTCAGGTGATCTATGCATAATAGGGTTTCCAGAAGGAGAAGAAAATAAAGGAAATAGAAAACATATTTAAAGAAATTATGGCTGAAAACTTTCCAAATCTAAAGGAAACTGATATTAAGATAGAGGAAGCATGGATGGTCCCAAAAAATTTGAACCCAAACACGCCCAAACCATGACATATTATAACAAAAATGGCAAAAGTTAAAGAGAGGAATTTAAAGGAAGCAAGAGAAAACAAATAGTTAATTATAAGGGATCCCCATAAGGCTATCAGCTGATTTCTTTATAGAAACACTACAGGCCAGAAGAGAGTGGCAAGATATATTCAAAGTTCTAAAAGGGAGAAATATGCATCTTAGAATACTCTACCCAAAAAGAATACCATTTAAAATAAAATGAGAAATAAAGAATTTCTTCAACAAACAAAAACTGAAAGAGTACAGCAATATTAAACTCACATTAAAAGAAATACTAAAATTTCTCCTCTAAAAAAGAAATTAGAAGAAATAGGATGGAGGAAATCACAACTGGAATGTAATCAACTAAATAAGGCATTATATATAACTAAAATGAAAAAATATTGTAAAAGTTACAGTAAACACAAAGAACAGCAAAAGGGTGAATATGAAGTTTTAAAAAGGTCAGCAAAACCATGAAATGTGGAGAAGGAAATTAAGAAAATCTAGACTATTTTTTTCCTCGAGTGTCTGTGCCTATATGACTATCAAGCTAAAGACAGCAGTTATAGGAAGGGGTTAAAATACCAGAAACACAGGGCAACTACAAATAAAAACCAAATATTACATTCATAATAACTAAAAAGAGGAGGACACGAGCATAAAATAAAAGGGAAGCATCAAAACAAAAAACAAAGAAACAAAGGAAAAACTAGAATCAACTGGAAAACAAGGTTTAAAATGGAAGAAATATATATTTATCGATAATTACCTTAAATGTCAAAGGACTGAATGCTCCAATCAAAAGACATAGAGTGGCAGACCAGGGTGGGGTGGGGCGAAGGAGCCTACAATATGTTGCCTACAGGAGACTCACCTTAGGACACAGGACACATATAAATTGGTAGTGATGGGATAGGAAAAGTTATTTCATGCAATTGGAAAAGACAGGAAAACAGGAGTTGTCATATCAGACAAATGAGACTTTAAAACAAAAGCCATAAAGAAAGACAAAGAAGGAGACTATTTAATGATAAAACAATTGATTCAAGAAGAGGATATCGCAATCATCAATATATATGCCCTTAATATAGGAGCATCAAAATACATGTAAGAAAACAAACAGACATAAAAGTAAAAATTGATGGCAATACAATAATAGTAGAAGAGTTTACCACCCCACTCACATTAATGGACAGATCCTCTAGACAGAAAATCAATAAGGCAACAGAGATCCTATATTACATAATATAAAAGTTAGACTTAATTGATATTTTCAGGATATTATATTCAAAAAATTCAAAAATATATACTCTTCTCAAGTGCACATAGAACATTCTCAAGGATCAATCACATACTGGAGCACAATGCTTACCTCAACAACTTTAAATAACTTCTCTGACCACAATGGCACAAAACTAGAAATCAACAACAGGAAAAGCAATGAGAAAAAAAACCTTTTTACTGGAGAGTAAACAACATGCTACTAAAAACCATGGGTCAGTGAAGAAATCAAAAAGGAATTTAAAAAATACCTCTAGACAAAGGAAAATGAAAATACAATCATTCAAAATCTATGGGATGCCACAAAAGCAGAGCTTAGAGGTAAGTTCATAGTGATACGGGCCTTCCTAAAAAAAATAAAAGTCTCAAATCAACAACTTAGCCCACAACCTAAAAAAAATTAGAAAAAGAACAAAGAGTCCTAAAGTCAGCAGAAGGAAGGACATCATAAAGAACAGAGAGGACATCAATAAAATAGAGATTCAAAAAACAATAGAAAAAAATCAATAAAACCAAGAGCTGATTCTTTGAAAGGATAAAAAAAAATTGAGAAAACTTTGGCAAACACACTAAGAAGAGGAGAGAAAGAATTCAAATAAACAAAATAAGAATGAAAAAGGAAAAATTTCAATGCACACTGCAGAAATTCAAAAACTGTAAGAGAACTATGAAAAATTATATGCCAACTAATTTGACAACCTAGAAAAATGCACAACTTTCTAGAGACATACAGCCCACCAAAACTAAATCAAGAAGAAATAGATCAACTGAACAGACCAATCACTAGAAATAGAAATGAATAGGTCATTAAAAACACTCCCTAAAAATGTCCATGAGTAGATGGCTTCCCAGGCAAGTTCTACCAATCATATAAAGAAGAACTTATAGCCAATCCTTCTTAAACTTTTCCAAAAAATTGAAGATGAAGGAATAATTGGAATACATTCTATGAAGTCATGATCACCCTAATACCAAAACCAGACAAAGATATTATCCAAAAAGAAAATTATAGGCCAATATATTTGATGAATATAGATGAAAAAATTCTCAACAAAAATTTTAGCCAATGGAATCCAACAATGTATAAAAACGATCATACACCATGACCAAGTGGGAGTCATCCCAATTTCACAAGGATGGTTCAAAATATGCAAATCAATGTTCATACACCACATTTACAAAAGAAAAGTCAAAAACCACATGATTATCTCAATACATGCAGAAAAAAGCATTCCACAAAAATCCAACATCCATTCATGATAAAAACTCTTACCAAAGTGACGATAGAGGGAATATACCTTAGCATAATAAAAGCCGTTTACGACAATCCCACAGCCAATATAATACTCAACAGAGAAAAGCTGAAAGCCTTACCACTAAAATCTGGAACAAGACAAGGATGCCCCTTCTAACCACTTTTACTCAACATAGTATTGGAAGTCCCAACCACAGGAATCAGGCAAACAAAAGAAATAAAGTGTACCCATAGTGGAAAAGAAGAGGTGAAATTTTTATTCTATGCAGATGATATGTTTCTATATAAAGAAAACCCTAAGAATTCTACACAAAAACTACTCAAACTAATCAATGAATTCAGCAAAATAGCAGGAAACAAAGTTAACATTTAGAAATTGTTTGCATTTCTGTATACTAACAATGAAATATCAGAAAAGGAATATAAAAATTCAAAAACTCTGAAATTGCACCAAAGAAATTAAATAACTAGGAATTAAACCTGATTAAGGAGGTGAAAGACATATGCTGAGAACTATAAAACGTTATTCAAGGCAATTAAGGAGGATTCAAAGAATTATAAAGATATTCCATGCTTCTGGACTGGAATAATTAATATCATTAAAATGGACATACTACCCAAGCAATCTATAGATTCAATGAAATCCTTATCAAATTACTTATGACATTTTTCACAGAACTAGAACAAACAACCCCCAAATCAATAGGGAACCATAAAGACGCCAAATTGCCAAATCAATCCTCAGGAACAAAAAACAAGCAAAAGGCCTAACTCTCCAAAACTCCAGGCAATATTACAAAGCTCCAGTAATCAAAAAGGTGTGGTATTGGTTAACAACAACAAAAACTGGCATACAAAAAAAGGACAGGAGAGAGAACTCAGAAATAAACCCAGACACTTATGGTCAGTTAATCTTTGGCAAAGGAGGCAAGAAAATAAAATTGGAAAAAGAGAGACTCTTCAAAAAGTGATGCTGGGAAAACCGGACAGCTGCATGTAAATCAATGAAACGAGAAAACACCCTCACACCATGCACAAAAATACATTCAAAATGGATTAAAGACACAAGGCAAGACACCATCAAACTCCTATAAGAGAATATAGGGAAAACATTCTCTGACATCAGCAATACAAACGTTTTCTTATTTCTGTCTCCTAAAGCAATAGAAATAAAAACAAAAATAAACTGGAGTTCCCATCATGGTGCAATGGAAACGAATCCAAGTAGGAACCATAAGTTTGCAGGTTAAATTACTGGCCTCACTGAGTTGAGGATCTGGCAGTGTGTTGCTGTGAGCTGTGGTGTAGGATGCAGACAGGCCTCAGACCCAGCGTTGATGTGGCTGTGGCGCTGTTGTAGGCTGGTGGTTGCAGCTCTGATTGGATCCCTCCCCTGGGAACCTCCATTGTCACATGTGTGGCCCTAAAAAGACAAAAAAAAAGAGCAAAAAAATTTAGAAAAATAAACCAAATGGAACCTAATCAAACTTATAAGCTTTTGCATGGAAAAGGAAATCATAAAAAAAAAAGACAACCTATGAATGGGAGAAAATAGTTTCAAGCACTGCAACCAACAAGGGCTTAATCTCCAAAATATACAATCACCTCATACAACTGAACAGCAAAAAAAA
>PVHT021183693.1:20438745-20482546 GCA_004024745.2 Catagonus wagneri
CTAAAGAGTATGTGGAGAAAAGGGAACCCACCTACACTGTGGGTAGGAATATAAACGGGTAAAATCACTACGGAAAATGGTATGGGGGTACCTCAGAAAACTGTATATGGAATTACCATTCAGCAATCCCACTCCTGGGCATATAACCAGACAAAATTTTCATTGAAAAGATATATGCACCACTATGTTCACTGCAGAACTATTCACAATAGCCAAGACATAGAAATAACCTAAATGTCCATTGAGGTATGAATGAATTAAGATGATGTGGTACATATACACAACGGAATACTGCTCAGCCATTAAAAAGGACAAAATAATGCCATTTGCAGCAACATGGATGGAGTAGAGACTCATACTAAGGTAAATAAGTCAGAAATAGAAAGACAAATAAGATATGATATTACTTATATCTGGAATCTAATATATGGCACAAATGAACCTATCTACAGAAAAGAAACAGACTCATGGACATGAGTAACAGTCTTGTGCTTGACAAGGTGGAGGGGGAGAGGGAGGGAGTGGGATAGTCTGGGAGTTTGGGCTTAGTAGATGCAAACCATAGCATTTGGAGTGGATAAGCAATGAGATCCCACTCTATAGCACAGGGAACTCTATTCACTTGTGATGAAATATGATGAAGAATAATGTGAGGAAAGGAATATGTATATTTATATATATGCCTGTATAATTGGATCACTTTATTGTACACCAGAAATTGACAGAATATTGTAACAATATTTATCAACTATAATAAAAATAAATATTCCATATTATTGTATATATTCCCCACATTTTTTTTGTGTGTGTAAATATAAAGCATTTTATTCTTTTTAGTTGTTTTAACTTAATGGATTTTATTACAGTTATCGGTGTACATAAATCATCACAAGTCAATTTGATAGATTTTGAGTCCCAAACCCACAGAGCATCCCCCCACCCCCTAGATTGTCTTATTTGAAAAACCAAGGTTTTCCAAAGTCTGTGAGTCATCGTCTGTTCTGCAAAGTTCATTGTGTCTTTTTAGTTTCCACATGTAAGCAGTAGCATTTGGTGTTGCTGTCTAATTGTCTGACTGGTTTCACTTCACATGATAATTTCTAGGTCCATCCATGTTTCTATAAATGTTTTTATTTCGTTCCTTTTAATGGATGAGTAATATTCCATTGTGTGTATATACAATATCTTCCCTATCCACTCCTCTGTAGATGGGCATTTAGGTTGTTTCCATTACCTGGCTATTGCATAGAGTGTTGCAATTAATACTGGAGTACATGTGTCTTTTCGAGTCATGGTTTCTGCTGGATAGATGTCCAGGAGTGGGACTGCTGGATCGAATGGTAATTCTATTTTGAGTTTTCTGAGGAATCTCCATATTGTTTTCCACAGTAGTTGCACCAATTTGCATTCCCACCAACAGTGTAATAGGGATCAATTTTTCTCCACACCCTCTCCAGCACTTATCGTTTGCAGACTTTTTGATGATGGCCATTCTGGCCAGTGTAAGGTGATACATCTTAGTGGTTTTGATTTGCATTTCTCTAATGAGGAGCGATGTTGAACAACTTTTCATGTGTTTATTTGCCATCTGCATGTCTTCTTTGGAGAACTGTCTGCCTAGATCCTCTGCCCATTTTTGATGGGGTTGTTTGTTTTAGTGGTATTGAGCTGTAGGAGGTGTTTGTAAATTTTGGAGATTAATCCCTTGTCAGTTGATTCATTTGCAGATATTTTCTCCCATTCTGTGGGTTGTCTTTTCCTTTTGTTTAGGGCTTCATTTGATGTAAAGAAACTTTTTGGTTTAATTAAGTCCCATTTGTTTAGTTTTCTTTTTATTGTCCTTACTCTAACAGGTGGGTCTGAGAAGATGTTGCTGTCATTGATATCGGAGAGTGTTTGGCCTATGTTTTCCTCTAAGAGTTTTATAGTATCTGGTCTTATATCTAGATCTTTAATATATATTGAGTTTATTTTTGTGCATGGTGTTAGGAAGTGCATTTGTGCTCTCTTCTCAAGATTTCTGACTTTGGTAGCATAACTGTGCATGAATGATTTAGCATCTTTACTGTATATATGCCTTTACTGGTGGGTCTTGTCATTTGTGGTGTTTTTGTTTCTGGTTGTGGCCTTTTCTTTTCTACCAAGGGAAGTTCCTTTAGGATTTGTTGTAAAGCTGGTTTAGTGTTGCAGAAATCTCTTAGCTTTTGCTTATCTGTAAAGGTTTTGATCTTTCCTTCAAATCTGAAAGAGAGCCTTGCAGGGTAAAGCAATCTTGGTTGGAAGTTTTTTCCTTTCATCACATTTAGTATAGCATGCCACTCCCTTCTGGCCTGCAGAGTTTCAGCTGAAAAATCTGCTGTTAACCTTATTGGGGTTCCCTTGTATGTCATTTGTTTCTTTTCCATAGCTGCTTTCAATATTTTCTCTTTGTCTTTAATTTTGGTCATTTTGATTAATATATGTCTCGGGGTGTTCCTCCTTGGTTTTATTTTATATAGTACCTGTTGTGCTTCCTGGATTTGAGTGAGTGGTTCCTTTCCCATATTAGGGAAGTTTTTGGCTATTATCTCTTTGAATATTTTTCTGTCCCCTTCTCTCTCTCTTCTCCCTCTGGCACCCCTATAATACGAATATTGGTGCATTTAACATTATCCCAGAGTTCTCTGAGACTCAGCTCATTTCCTTTCAACCTTTTATCTCTTTTCTCTTCTGCATTAGTGATTTCCACTAATTTGTCCTCCACCTCACTGATTTCGTTTTTCTGCCTCCTGTATTCTACTGTTAGCTGCTTGTAATGAATTTTTTATTTGTTATTGTATTTTGCGCCTCTTCTTGTTTAATTTTTACAGCTTGTATTTCTCTGCTCAGTGTTTCCTGTAAATGATCAGTCTTTGCCTCCAGTCTATTTCCAATGCTTTGCATCATCTTCAGTATCAACAGTCCAAAGTCTCTTTCTGGGAGGCTGATAATCTCATCACTGAGCTGTTTTTCTGGGCTTTGCTCTTTCTACATTATCTGAGTTATAGTTTTCTCTCTTTTCATTTTTATAGGTTTTTGGTGTGGTGAGTTTTTTGTAGACAATAGAGTTATAGTCTCTCTTAGTTCAGGTTTTTGCCTCCCCTGTGGCTAAATTTGGTATGGAGGGGGCTTGCTGTGGGCTTCCTGATGGGAGGGACTGATGCCTGCTCACTGGTAGGTGGGGTTGATTCCTCTCCCTCTGATGGGTGTGGCTTTGTCTCTGGGTGAGATTACAGGCAGCTGTGTGCCTGAGGGTTCTTTGGGCAGCCTGTTGACTGATGGGTGGGTCTGAGATCCCACCTGGATTATTGTTTGGCCTGGGGATTCTCAGCGCTGATGAGAGGGACCAGATTTTCCCAGAAACGGCCACCTCCAGAGACATGCAGGCTGATGAATGTTCTGGAGAGCTTCACCTCCAATGCTCTTACTTCACAACAAGTGACAGTCACCCCTGTTTTCCCAGGAGATCTTCCAAGAATTGCAGTCAGGTTACATCCATATTCCTGCAGAGACTTTGCTTTGCCCTGGGACCCAGTACACGTGAAAGTCTGTGCATGCCTTTCAAGAATGGGGTCTCTGTTTCCCCCAGGTCTGTGGAGCTCCTGCACACAAGCCCCACTGGCATTCAATGCCAGATGCTTCAGGGGCTCTTTCTCCCTGTGCCAGATCCCCAGGCATGAGGATTTGATGTGGGGTTCAGAATTCTGAGTCCTGTATCTGAGTCTCTGTGATATAGTTTTTTTCCAGTCTGTGGGGCTTTCCACCCAGGAGGTACGGGGTTGCTTCTATCACATAATGGCCCATCCTACCTCTTGATGTGGCCTCCTCTTTGTCTTCTGGAGCAGAATATCTTTTTGGGAAGTTTATAGTCCATTTGGTTGACGTTTGCTCACCATTTGGTTGTAATTTTGTTGTTTTTTTGGGAGCGAAGTTAAACTCCAGTCCTTCTATTCTGCCATCTTAATCCAACCCCCTTATATTCCCCTCATTTAAAAAAAATGTATAGTATTATGTTAGCATGAATACCAATATCAGGAATGGAGGTTACAGAAGAGTAAGGGGAAATTTTGAGCCTGATTATGAAGTCTCTACTCTTTTATTACACTTTTTTACTTTAATTTTTCTAAGAAAAGACGAAGCATTTGGACAAGTTAAATTTCCAATATATATAAAGAAGATTCTGGAATCCCCACTGTGGTCCAATGGAATTGGTAGCATCTTGGCATCCTGTGCCACAGGTTCAATCCTTGCCTAGCACAATGGGTTAAGGATCCAACATTACCACAGCTATGACTTAGTTTGCAACTGAGGCTAGGTTTTGACCTCTGGCCCCGGAAGTGCATATGCCAAGGGCAGCAAAAGAAGAAAAAAAGTATTTTATAGCAGTTCTTTACAGCAAATTGCTCGTAGTTTACTTTAAAAATATTTTCAAGAGAGAAACCTGTTTAGACTAAGTAATCAAATACCACAACTCTGCTAGCTGGCAAATTGCTGGGATATAAGAGGAAATGATATGTAACACAAATTAAAAGTGTGTTCACGGTTTTAGCTGAATTCTCAAACTTCTTTATTAAAACTATTATAAAAGTTTAAAAAATAGAAATTATGTTCCAAGAAAATATATATAATCAAATTTTGCAATAAGTGAGTATTCCCACATGTGTAATACACATACACACATACAATATGTATGTGATTTAAAATGACCGCTATTTGTCAACGCAGATATCAAACTTCCTGAATTCTGGTTCTTAGAAAGTTTCTTAGTCAGGGCAGTATGCCCAGGGGCTGTCTCTTTCCCCTAAGGCAATGATCCATACTGGCTTCTTTTTTGTAGCACACATTTAAGGTTGACTGGGGGAGAGGGGGATGTAGGAGTAGCATAAGTACCAAGCAACAAAAAATGGCCTCTTCGTAATATTTTAACAACTTAACTTGAAGTCCTTTTTTTCCACATTATGTTCCCAAACTTTCCAAGAATATGAAATAAAAACAAAAAATTGAAAAATAGACACATTTTACAAGTTTACATTGAGTATATAAACTATATTAAGTAAATTAAACACAGTAAAGCTATGAGCAGGAAGGCTAAGTGACCTACATTTTCACTGGAGATAAATGTGTCTGATGGAACAGAACTTCATTAACAAGAAATTAAAGATGTGTTACCTAGAGAATGGAAAATGCTAGCTATAGAAAATGGCAATATTAAGGGAAATAAATTTTAGAATACCCCTCTAAACAGACAGATAAATTTCCTAAACTGTGCTAGCAGAATATATAAATATGTATAGAGTATCTGTTGGAGAATGAAAATTTTTTTAAAAATTATAACATTTAGGCGAGCAGTGATGACATTTTCCTATTTTCTTCTTCATAATGGGAATTGTACAGCCAAAGGCCTTGTTACCATGATCAATACAAGAATAAATTACCTAAGTCATGGCAATGCTTCAAAAGAAATATAAAACTATTTCTCTCTCATGTAAATGTATTACGGAAATTACCAGTTCAAGATAAGCAAGGAAGTCTCCACAATTCTCAAGGATTATAAGTCTATCTTGTTCTATATCTTCAATGACTGAATTTCACTTTCTAATCCATCGTGTTTATAGTGCAGTAATCATGTACATATTACAAATCTGAGGAAATAGCATGGAAATAAGGGCCTACCCATTCATTAAAGGATGCTTCCTGGGTGAGATATGGAACATTTCCACTTAAATCCTGTTGGAATGAATTTAAGCATTTGACAGACAGCTGCAACAGGGCATGGGGAAAGCTGTCTTATTTAGGTGGCCATAAATGTGCCTCGCTAAAACTTAACAGGCTCTATTAGTCAGTAAAGAGGAGAGACTGATAATAGTGAAAATCTCAAAAACATTCTTCTGAATTATTATTTCTCTGATTGTGAGAATTCTTTACACATATGTTTATAAATAAAAATATGTTCTTATATAGTGAGAATTTCTTTGACAAGGCTAACTACTTGTGCTATTACTATTTACTGAAAGTACCATGTATTTCTTCACTGAATTGAAAGGTTCCATGTACCACACATAACAATCCTATATATATTTATCCGTTGGAATCCATTTATATTCACACTATTTCTACCATTTTGAAATGTTTCCCTATTCTCTGTATCAGTAGATGTTTCATTAAAATTTATTTATTTTAAGAATTTTATTTCATAAATTAGTATGGAATTAATTTAACTGTTTTTGGTGTACAAATGTATGAGTTTTAAAATGAGTTTTATGAGTTTTAAAGTTATATATAAATTTATGTATGTACAGCAATCAAGACACAGAACAATTCATGCCCTCCAAAAATTCCCTCATGCTTTTTATTAACAGTCATAACCTACCCTCATCCAAACACTTGCCAATCACTGATCTGCTTTATTACTGAGATATTATATTAGTCATGGTTCTCCAGAAAAATAGAATCAATAGAGTGTGTGTGTGTGTGTGTCTATTATATATGTAATAAAATATATATAACCAATAGTATATACAGTTTATATGTATACATATATACACATAATATACACATATATGTACACACACATAGTTATATCAAATCATATTATAATCCTCAAGGGAAAAGCAATATGTTTTACTGAGTTCACCAATTCAAATGTTAATGTCTCATTTCTCATCTGGAAACACACTCACAATATGCACAGAGAAATAACGTTTAGCTAAATATCTGGGTATCACATGACACATGTTGACATATAAAATTTACCACAACAGTAGTAGTCCTTTGAATGATATACCACAATTTTTTTATCCATTCACACACTGAATAAGATTTGGGTGGTTTTAAGGTTTTGATAATTACAAATAGATCTGCTATGAACATGTACCTACAAAATTTTTAAAATTAGTGTATTATATTTTTCTAGGGTGAAAACCTAGGAATTAGACATTTGATTCATGTAGTAAAATGTATTTAATTTATTTGATACTGTCAAATGTTTCCAGAGTAACTGCAGCATTTTGCCTTCCCACTAGTAATATTTGAGAATAACAGATTCTTTGTACCTTTACTAACATCTGGTATTATCATTATTTTCATTACAGCCATTTTACTTGATATGGTTCTGGACTGAATTTTATCCCCTCAAAATATATATATTGCAGCCCTAATTCTCAGTATGACTGTTTTGGAGATGATACTTTTAAGGCAGTAATTAAGGTTAAAAGAGGTCTTAAATGTGGGGCCTTTATCCATTTAGAACTGGTACTAGAAATCTCTTTCTCTTTCCATGAGCACCAGAGAAAAATTGATGTGAGAATGCAGTGAGAATACGTCAATTTGTAAGTCAGGAAGTGAGCTCTCACCAGAAACCAAACTGGCCAACACCTTGCTCTGGTACTACCAGCCTCCAGAATTTTGAGAAAATAAATGTATGCTGTATAAGGCACTTTGTCTATGTTTTTCCGTTATGTCTGCCCACCTAACTAATATAGTTATATATAGTGATATCTCACCATAATTTACATGTGCTTTTTAAGATGATTTGGGAATGGGATATTTTCAAAAGAAATTTTAAAATATTTTGATATAAAAATGGAAATGCAGCTGATCAAAATTTGTGTGATACAGCAAAATTACAGCTTAGATGGAAATTTAGAACACACCCATATTAGAAAATAAACAAGAAATCAAATAAAAAATCTAAGCTTCCATTTTACACACTAAAGGAAAAATGTCAATTGAAGTTTAAGGCAAAAAGGAGAAAAGTAATAATGAAAGAGCAGAAATCAAATAAATTAAAAATAAAAAAATAAAAAGCTGAGTGAAATTATTTGAACTAGAATTAGTAAGCCCTACCCAAGCAAACCAAGAAAAAATATTTACTAAATATTAATAGAAGAAGTAAAAGTTTATTATTATACAGCCAATGCCCATCAAAAGGATAAGAGAAGAATACCTCAAATTAAATAGCTTAGATGAAATGAAACAATTTTTTTTAAAGACATAAACTACAAAAACTCACACAGGAAAAACTGATTCACTGAATAAGTCTATATCTATATTTAACATTGAATTAATACTCAAAAATCTTTTAACAAAGAAAGCACCAGGCCCAGACATTTCACTGGTGAATTCTATCAAATTTACATTCACAAAAAAATCTGCACAAGAATACTTACAGCAACTTTATTTATAATTGCCTAAAACTGGAAGCAACAAAATATCCTAAAATAGGTAAATGGATGAACAAACTGTAGTACATCCATACAATGGAATATTATTTGGTGATTTAAAAAAAAATGAGCCATCAAGCCATAGAAAGACATAGAGGAAACTTAAATGCATTCCGCTAATGAAAAGGGCTAGTCTGAAAGTCTACATACTATGTAATTTCAATCACATGACATATGGAAATGGCAAAATTATAGAAGCAGGAAAAAGATCAGCAGTTGCTCAGAGTTCAGAGGAAAGGCAGCAGAAAAAATCGATGACACACAAGGCATTTTTAAATTGGTGTAATTATTTCATATGTTACTACAATGGTAGATACATGGAATTATGCATTTGTCCAAATCTAAGGGACTTTATGCCACAGCGTCAAACTTAACATATGTAAATTAAAAGAAAAATTCAGGTGGTCAGGGGATCCCAGGATAGAATGCAGGATGTGAAAAAATAATCCAGTTGTTTTTCAAATCAATGAAACAGGTTAATTTATGGAGTGGGAGAAGAGAGTGGAACTGATTTGATTCTGATGGAATAAAATCTAAAAACAAATAACAAAACCAGCATGTAAAAGCAAGAACCAATCACAGCTAAATAGAGACTACAGAGGCATGCCAAACTAATGCAACTTTTAGAACGTAAATGAGATCCTGGTACAGAAATAGGATATTAGGTATACTGGGACAGAGTGCTGTAATTGATGGACATACCTTATCTGGGTGAGGGAATTAGCAATAAAACTGGTGCAGACCATGTGATTGCTATACCTGAAGTAGAACCATTAGAACCTGGCCAGTGCTTTTCATGTAAAAGAATAAGAGTGGTTCTCCTTTAAAAGAATAAAAGAGGACATCTAATCCACATTTCAATTATTTAAAATGGACTGTCTACTCTATACATAATTATCCAAATGTCACACATTTAGGAACCTTTAAATTGATAAATCCATTTTTAACCATCAGAGAGAAGAAATATGTTAATTTAAATAACCACAGTTTTCATACAATCTCTGAAGATGGCTCAGTGACAAGCACACACATGCTTCTGAGTATATTGGCCGTGATATTAACTGTTTTTCATTTAACTTTACTAGTAATTCTATTTGATTACACTGGAAAGTAAAATAGTCACAGCATCAGACAAGATATTTTTCATTTTACTTTTTGTTATAAAGGAATATTCATTTATGTTATCAATAAGTCTGTTGGTGTCATCAAAATTTATTTCTCCTTTAGAACTAGTGTATTTACAGTGTTGTGTCAATTTTTGCTGTACAGCACAGTGACCCAATCTTACACACACAGACACACATACAGACACACACACATACACACATATATATATACATATATACATTCTTTCTCTCATACTATCTTCCATCACGTTCCACCTCATGAGACTGAATATAATTCAGAGATTTTAGATTCAGTGACTATTTTAATTTTATTGAAATTTTCGGCTTAAGTAAAATTTAAAGACAACCGATTCAATAATACATGTTAATTTGCACTCACTACTTCCATATCTCAATTGAAAATCTCAACAGCACTGTATGAAAGTACCCATTTTTAAAATATCAATTTGACAACAAATTTATATATGCCATCATTTCCTTCATCCTAGAAATTTATTAATTTTATAGAATGAATTTGCTACTTTTAATGCAGCATGATTTTTCCCATCAAAAAAATTAAAGCCCAAGGAAATAGGCATTTGAAAATACAGTGACTTTTTTAAAGTCCCAAGAGGATTCAGAAATAATTGAAGAGAAGCTTGATATATTAATTTTGTAAGCTTTTTAAGTAACTACATGATGCAAAAGTGCAGAAATAATTTCATTCTAAGGATGATGCAGGATATGTGGGATTCTAATGTGTTTCATTTTTGGAAGATATATTAATAAAACTTTCTTACTTAGAAAGTGTTTAATTTTACTGGTAAGATTAAAGTGGATTCCTTTAACACAAAATAAATATTTAGCACACATTTTGGATATAAACTGAAATTTCAAAAGAGTTAAGCATTTTTTAAATGAGCTCATTGTGTAGGTTTTTAAGTATAAAACTTGACCATGACTCTTTAATTATTTTAGCATCAAGTTTTTTCATAGAGGATTCTATTATATATTTAAACAGATGAAATTCATGAATTATCACTACAGTGTACATAAATATAAAAAAAAATGGGACTATGACAATGATTTCACAATTGGTAACATATTCTTCAAAGCAGTTATCTTGGAAGGATAAATTTATTTTACCAACTACAGCATTGTAATTAAACAAAAAACAGCTTTTCAAATTTACCTTTTGAGCTACAAGATAGACTACACATTTAGAACCAATAGCTAGGTAGTTTTAAAAACAAGCAGTAATTAGACGCTTTGAAAAATCAAAATACTTCTAAAAGATAATGCTTTTATGTCATAGAGATATTTAAATTCTCTTTAAAATTGCTTTCAAAATAGTTGCTAAAACTTTTGGACCAATTTTAGTGGCATCATTCAATGAGCTGCTACTCCCTTAAAGTAAGTACTTAATTAGCACAAGTTTGACTTAAATGTCTAGTCACTCTCATTTTTATTCATGCTTCGAACTTTCCTTATTGTTCTGACAATGAATTTTATTTCTTTCCAAAAGAAATAATCAATGATAGTAACAGACTGCCAATAAAAGGAGTGGAACATGAAAGGTTTTCACAATAATCTATTAGACAAAAATGCCATTTTTACAAGAACTGACAATAGATACTCTGCTGAATACCATCATAAATAGGAAAACTGCTCAAAAGATTCAGTCTCACTTTGGGCAGTAGAAGCAATGATTTCTTGGTTATGAAAGAATAGCCAGAGAAATATGTTTGATACTAATAAAATTTTCCTCACATCTCCTTGAGATGTGCAAGTGAAAATGACTGAATATTCAACATACTTCAGTAAGTTAAAAAAGACATTTTTCTTATCAGCAAACTATTTATCTTTCCTGAGGGCAGGTATTAAAGATAAATCTACCAATGTAGGTATTCCTTCTAAAGGAATTTTGAAATTTTTAGATGCCCCAAATACTGTACCTATTCTTTCTTTTAATAATATTGAGCCAGACAAAAAAAGTTATTGAACATTACAGGTGAAATAAAATCTTTAAGTTACTTGTCATCAATGAGACACATGGTGCATTTAAGTTAAATAAAAATGTTTGCAGAGATAACAACGCCTATTCCTAATAGTACTTTCCCAAAAGGTCTGATATAACATTTATTACATTTATTGTTCACACTATCATATTAGCTATGTACGTCACTGTCTATCAACACCATTTAAAACGTCCCTTATGAGCAAGTCCACACAGAACATTCTCTAAGATTGGTCACATCCTGGGTTACAAATCAAGCCTTGGTAACGTTAAGAAAATTGAAATCATTTCAAGCATATTTTCTGACCACAATGCTATACGACTGGAAATCAACAAGAAAAAAATGGCAAAAAATACCAACACGTGGAGACTAAACAACATGCTACTAAATAACCAATGGATCACTGAAGAAATCAAAAGGAAATTAAAAAATACCTAGAAGCAAATGACAACAAAGATAGTACACTCCAAAACCTCTTGGATGCAGCAAGAGAAGTTCTAAGAAGAAGGTTTATAGCAATACAAGCATACCTCAGGAAACAAGAAAGAGCTCAAATAAACAACCTAACTTTACATCTAAAGCAGCTAGAGAGGGAAGAACTGACAAGACCTAAAGTTAGTAGAAGAAAAGAAATCATAAAGATCAGAGCAGAAATCAATGAAACAGAAATGAAGAAAACCATAGAAAAGATCAATGAAACTAAAAGCTGGTTCTTTGACAAGATCAACAAAATCAATAAACCCTTAGCCAGACTTATCAAGAAAAAAAGAGAACACAAATCAATAAAATTAGAAATGAAAATGGAGAAGTAACAACAGACATCACACAAATACAAAGGATCATAAGAGACTACTATATACAACTATATGGCAATAAAATGGAAAACCTAGAAGAAATGGATAAATTCTTAGAAAAGTACAATCTCCCAAGACTAAACCAAGATGAAATAGAAAATATGAAGAGACCAATCACAAGTTCTAAAATTGAAACTGTGATTAAAAAACTTCCAACAAACAAAAGTCCAGGACAGATTGCTTCACAGGTGAATTCTATCAAACATGTAGAGAAGAGGTAACACCTATCCTTCTGAAACTCTTCCAAAAATTGCAAAGGAAGGGACACTCTGAAACTCATTCTATGAGGCAACTATCACCCTGATACCAAAACCAGACAAAAAATACCACAAAAAGAGATAATTACAGGCCAATCTCACTGATGAACATAGATGTAAAAATTCTCAACAAAATACTAGCCAACCGAATCCAACAATACATTTAAAGGACTGTACATCATGATCAAGTGGGATTTATCCCAGGGATGCAAGGATCCTTCAATATCCGCAAATCAATCAGTGTGATTAACAAACTGAAGAATAAAAACCATATGATCCTCTCCATAGATACAGAAAAAGCCTTTGACAAAATCCAACACCCATTTCTGATAAAAAACTCTTCAGAAAGTGGGCATAGGTGGAACCCACCTCAACATAATAAAGGCCATCTACGACAAACCCCGAGCTAACATCATTCTCAATAGTGAAAAGCTGAAAGAATTCCTGCTGAGATCAGGAACAAGACAGGTATGTCCTCTCACCACTACTATTCCACCTAGTTTTGGAAGTCCTAGCCACAACAATCAGAGAAGTAAAAGAAATAAAAGAATCCAAATTGGAAAGGAAGAAGTAAAACTATCACTTTTTGCAGATGACATGATACTATACCTAGAGAATCCTAAAGACTCTACCAGAAAACTGTTAGAGCTCATCAATGAATCTGGCAAAATCGCAGGATACAAAATTAATACACAGAAATCAACTGCATTTCTATATACTAACAATGAAAGATCAGAAATAGAAATTAGGGAGGCAATACCTTTTACAATTGTATCAAAAAGAATCAAATACTTAGGAATATACTTACCTAAAGAAACAAAAGACATGTACTCTGAAAAATATAACATGCTGATCAAAGAAATCAAGGATGACATGAACAGATGGAAAGACACACCATGCTCTTGGATTGGAAGAGTCAATATTATCAAAATGACCGTACTACCCAAGGCAATCTACAGATTCAATGCAACCCCTATCAAATTACCAAGGACCTTTTTCACACAACTAGAACAAAATATTTTAAAGTTTGTTTGGAACCACAAAAGACCCAGAATAGCCAGACATCCTGAAAAAAAAAAAAATGGAGCTGAATGAATCACACTCCCTGACTTCAGATTATACTACAAAGCCAGTCATCAAAACCATATGGTCCTGCACAAAGACAGAAATATATATCAGTGGAACAGGATAGAAAGCCCAGAACTACACCCACGCACCTATAGTCAACTAACCTATGACAAAGGAGGCAAGAATATACAGTGGACAAAAGACAGTCTCTTCAATAAGTGGTGCTGGGAAAACTGGACAGGTACATGTAAAAAAATGAAACTAGAACACTTCCTAACTCCATGCACAAAAATAAACTCAAAATAGATTAAAAATGTAGTTATAAGACCAGATACTATAAAACTCTTAGAGGAAA
This sequence comes from Catagonus wagneri, assembly GCA_004024745.2. Classification (NCBI taxonomy): domain Eukaryota; kingdom Metazoa; phylum Chordata; class Mammalia; order Artiodactyla; family Tayassuidae; genus Catagonus; species Catagonus wagneri. The sequence continues at coordinate 20,452,644 of PVHT021183693.1, forward strand.
ACATAGGCCAAACACTCTCCGACATCAATGACAGCAACATCTTCTCAGATCCACCTGTCAGAGTAATGACAATAAAAAGACAAATAAACAAATGGGACTTAATTAAACCAAAAAGTTTCTGTACATCAAAGGAAGCCCTAAACAAAAGGAAAAGACAATCCACAGAATGGGATAAAATATTTGCAAATGAATCAACTGATAAGGTATTAATCTCCAAAATTTACAAACACCTCCTATAGGTCAATACCACAAAAACAAACAACCCCATCAAAAAAATGGGCAGAAGATCTAAACAGACAATTCTCCAAAGAAGACATACAGATAGCCAAAAAACACATGAAAAGATGTTCAACACCACTCAGTATTAGAGAAATGCAAATCAAAACCAGTATGAAGTACCACCTTAAGCCAGCCAGAATGGCCATGATCATAAAGTCTACAAACAATAAATGCTGGAGAGGGTGTGGAGAAAAATGATCCCTAATACACTGTTGGTGGGAATGCAAATTGGTGCAACCAGTGTGGAAAACAGTATGGAGATTCCTCAGAAAACTCAAAATAGAATTACCATTTGATCCAGCCATCCCACTCCTGGGCATCCATCCAGGGGAAACCATGACTCGAAAAGACACATGTACTCCAGTATTCATTGCAGTACTCTATATAATAGCCAAGTCATGGCAACAACCTAAATGCCCATCGACAGATGAGTGGATAGGGAAGATATGGTACATACACACAGTGAAATATTACTCAGCCATTAAAAGGAACAAAATAACATTTATAGCAAAACGGACGGACTAGAAATTATCATGTGAAGTGAAACCAGTCAGACAATTAGACAACAACATCCAATGCTACTGCTTACGTGCTGAAACTAAAAAAAGGACATAATGAACTTCCTTGCAGAACAGATAATGACTCACACACTTTGGAAAACCTACAATTTCCAAATGAGACAATCTGGGGGGTGGGAGATGCACTGAGGATTTGGAATGGAATTGCTATAAAATTGAGTTGTGATGATTTTTGTACACCTATAATTACAATAAAATTCATAAAAAATAAAATGTCCCTAATGTGCAAGGATAATAAAATTCATAAAAAATAAAATGTCCCTAATGTGCAAGGAAGACGAAGTTAAAACTTTCTGTCATTAGCACAATACTTGGCACATTGTAGCCTCTCAATGATTGTTGCTGTTATTTTTTTCAGGACCTGGGGTTGAGCGGGAGGTGCCATGTGTTATAATATAATCCTTTTTCAATTGAAATAGTGCAGCAATAGGGAGACAAGCAGAGAGACAAAAGCTTGAAGAGGACTGAAACAAGGGCACAAATTGAAAGTACAACTTCTTTGTTAACCATTGATTACGTGTTTTAAAAATTCATGAATTGTTGTAAATATACTAAAATCAGTATTACTGAAACAGAAAATAGATGGGTCCCAGGCTGAAGAGTTGTGATCTGTTCCCTGTGGACAGATAAGTTAAAAATAAAAGCTTCATCCTACCTGTATAAAAGATAGAGACCATCTGTTTCACTTTCTTGAGGTCAGTGAGACCTCCAGAACTACACACTTGCAGAAAGACTCCTCAGGGGTCAGAGAAAGGAGGGGCACCAGTCAATAGTATATTCTGTCAACTCCTTGTTATAGAATCCATCCTGGCTGAAGAATGTGATCACACATGGGGTTGAGAGGGGGTGGGAAATGAGTTAGGCCAGATGAAGCAAGATGATTGGCCAGAGAAAGCTGGGAAGAACTGTGTTCATACAAGTCATTTAAATGACCTAGACTATCAAAGCATTATTGCTCTCTCCCTCTCTTCCTCTCTCTGCCTGCCTCTGTTTCTCTTTCTCTCTCCACACCAACCCCCACCAGCCTGCCACTGCCTGTGCTTTCTCCACACCTATTTTCTCTCTTAATAACACTTATTTGCCTCACTATGCTCAGTCTTATTGCCAAACTCTTTCTTCAAAGGGACAAAATTCTGTGGGGGGGAGGGGGGTTCAAGTGGTTAGGGTTCGGCATTCTCATTCAACAGCTACTGGAGAACATTTTCATTATTAAAACTGAGGCCGAATGCTAACTCAGAGAGTATAGGAACATGGGTTTTGATACAGCCTTTAATATGGCTATTGATTTACATTTGTGGTTTAAGGGCTTGGAGAGTAAATCCTCACAGGCCTTTTTTTATTATAGGAAGTGTGCCTTCCCCAGTGGCTTTGCTTACTATAGGAAGTATACCTTCCCCATAGGTCTTGTTGACTATAGGAAATGTGCCTTGCCCCACTAGCCCACTCCTCAACTGATAGAAATGAGAGGAATGGTGACTTAGTCTAAAGGAAGAGGACCAAAAAAATCATAAAGCTCATGGGACATTTCCATCCCTAATATCTCTACTGGACAAGGACTGATATAGGTAATTGGGGGAAGCCAGTGGGGGGGGAAAACACATATTTCACCTCATTGGTCAGGTTTATTATTAGTATTTAAATTTGGGGGGTGAGATTTTAAAAGTGACTGGGTTTTTTAAATATTCCTTTTCTAATATTTCATTGTTAGCATATAGAAATAATCTTGTATCCTGCTGCTTTGCTGAATTTGTTGATCTGTTCCAGCAGCTTTTGTGTGAAGAAGTCATTAGGGTTTTCTACATATAGTGAGGCAGAATATTAACTAAGTGTAAGAGAATGGGCTTAGATGATCCATTCTTTTGATATGGCTATTGATTAACATTTGTGGCTTAAGGGCTCCAGGGAGTAACACCTCCACAGGCCTTGTTTTATTATGGGAAATGCATATTCCCCACAGACTTTGTTTACCATAGGAAATGTAAATCTCTAGTCCACTGCTCAACTGCTAGAAAAGGAATGAGAGGAATGGTGACTTAATCTAATGAAAGAAAAGGACAAAAAGCCATACAATTTACCGGACATTTCCAACCCTAAAACCCCTATTGGACAAGGACTGATATAGGTAATTGAGCAAGGCCAATGGAAAAAAAACACATCTTTCTGGACCCCACGTTGGTGCCCCTCTCCACCTTTAAGAGATAAAAATCCTTACAGCACAACAGAGAAGGGGGCTCTTCTCCCATTTTCCCAGCAGGTTTGAGAGTTTTTGCTTTCCTTTAATAAAAACTTTGCTTGCTTGCTGCCTGCGTGCTACCGTAATTCATTCTTGGATCGCCATGTATAAGAACCCAGATTCCGGTATCATCTTTCTGGTATCACCAGTTTGAGGATTCCTTTCCTCTTTCACAACACCCTCTGGGTTCTGGTCCCATCCTTATTCCTTTTTTCCTCTCTTCTCTCTCTCTGCAATTTTTTCCCTTGTGTTTTAAGGGGTATATGGAGGTGTTAAACTTCCTTCCCCCACTAACCCACTCCTTCCCCAGGTTTTTTTCAGGACTTGGGGGTTAGAGGGAGGTGCTATGTGTTATAATTTACTAGTTCTCTGGGAATCATACTACAAGTAGATGATTTTTTTGATATGTTTGTGGGAGAGGTAAGCACCAAATTTTACTCCTCTGCCATCTTGATCCCTCTTCCCAACTTTTTCTGTTCCTGAAACGAATTTGTAAAGGCAATATCATCTCTGAATGCTCTATAAAATTTTCTAAATGATATCTGAATTGATGTTTGCATGTTATTTATTTTTCAATAGATTTTGTTTTTAAAATTTAAAACTGGTTTTATATCTATTCCCTCTCTTTAGATATATAAAATATTTGAAGCATATACATGTTTATGTATATATTATATGCACATGTGTGTGAAAATACTTATGGTAGTCTAAGTAATTTTTTTGGTAGAAAAATGTCCTCTTCATTAATTTAAATGTTATATATTATAAATTTTGTCATTAAAATACATATATATTCATAACCCATCTATCAATTTTTATGTCTCAATTATGTATTTTTTCTTAAATTTTATAATTGATTTTTTCAACTTTATTTCTAATCCAGAGTCAATGCTGAAGAGACTGCATGTATTGAAATTAAGTCACTGAATTTTTAATACATTTGTTAAATCTATCTTCACAAATTGAATAATTTACAGAACATGTTTCTCTATTATTTTCTCATATTTCATCTAAATAATAAGAGTAATTATGCATCATCTTCATAAAGATAATTAGTGGGGATTCAATGAAAAAATCATTTTAAAGAACATAGTAAATTTCCTGTTATATACAAAATAGTCGATAATCATTTATTAGGATTATTATTTCAACCAATAATAGTTATAATTATTCTCACAAAACATAGGTATTACCTGGTATCGAATTTATATATGATAAGTGATGAGGTTAGTATATTGATAGAGGATTTAGAAAATGTCGATATATAGTTGTACAAATTTCAGCTATTTGACATTTACTGGATATCATCACTCTAAAGCTTCTTTTCCTAATCAAAACAATGACAGAGTTAGACTAAGTCTAGGATCAGAAAACTGCTACCTATGGCCAAATATGGCTTGCCATCTGTTTTTATAAGTAAGTTTTATTGGAACACAGTCACACTCATCTGTTTACACATTGTCTTTGCATTTGCACTACAATAGCAGTGTTAAATAGCTGTCTTTAAGCTGAAAATTTTTATCATTCCTTTTTCTAAATTCTTCACTCAGTTTTAAAAACATTTTCTTTTCTGATATTCTATGATTTATTTATAATAATTATTTCTATATAAGCCAACCTATTTGGAAAGAAGAATAGTAGAAATATAGTATAATTAGTTTTCATGTTTCTATATCCATGGAAACAAACTCCACAAACTCTTACTGAGAAATCATTATCCCCAGATTTCTTTGTTTACTTATAATCAGTTAAACAATGATGGTCAGTAATGGGTAGTTGATAATGAATTTTTCTGATTCTTCTCCACCCTGTGCTCGCAGCACTTGGATCAGGCTTACCAATAATGCCACTGGAACCCTTCTCACTTCTACCTTTTACTTATGATAGATCCTCAACCAGATGAAAAAAATTTTTTTTTCAAATCCATCGTCTGCTGCATTGTGCACCTAGGTACAATGTCAGTGTCACAGTGGCTAATATCCAATTTCAGGGTAGGATTATATCACACTTTAGATTTATAACTTCAATAGAAATCACTTTTCTCCTAAGACAAAATTCCATTGACAGGAATTCAAGGCATCCTACATATCAAATGGCTAAAAAGAATCTTAAAGGAAAACTACAGAGAAAGGCAAAATAATATTTTACACAAAATTTTTCAAGTAGGGTCTTTTCTGCTCTAGGACACATAGATTTGGTATATGAAGTGACTGGCCAATGGCGACCTGCTGTAGAGCATAGGGAACTCTACGGAATGTTCTGTAATAATCTATATGGGAAAGCATCTGAAAAAGAATGGATGTGTATATATGTATAACTGAATCACTTTGTTTTACAGCAGAAATTATTACAATTATACTTCAATGAAACCTTAATTGTTTGAATAATTTAAAAAAAGAATTGAGGCAGTAACTCTTAGTATAAGAAACAAAATCACTGGATCTTTGGCAGTCTCGTGTCTGTAGAGACAAAAATTAGATACTTGCTGGTTTCCCATGAAAAGGATGGGGTAGGACAAAACTTGAAATTGGGATATTTGTTCCTCTTGGGTCATTTTCCAAATGCTGAAACTGTACACTACAGTAGAAAAGCAGACTGCAACTTTTGGCAGTTTCACAGATCTAGGGAGACAAGAATTGATTTAGAAACTGCCCAGGAAGGAGCCCAGGAGAACACTCTCCCTCTACCCATTCACTTCTGATTAGGATGATCAGGCCAAGCATAGAAAAGGGAGTGAACTCTTAGAAGAAAATAACTTCATCCAGAGCCTATGCATTTTTTTCTGTAAAAATGTACATCATTTAATCATAAGTATTCAAGCGTGTAAACTGGGAGACCTATCATAAGTAAACAACAATGATCCATAAACATACACACAGGACACAAACACACATTAGAAATAGACCTATGGTTAATCTACATATAGAAATCAATGTGTTTAATGGAGATATTAATGTTTTCAATAAAATAAAATGATAAAAAAAACTCTTCACAAAATGTGACTCTAAATTAGAATGGATTTTGATTACTCCATCCTCTGAATCCCTATAGAATAACAGTGTAATTAACTGACTAATTTGTCCTTGTATTATATTGCTAAATACATATATGTCTGTCTTTCTAATTCAAACAATTCATAGCAGAGAACTAGTATTATTTATCTTTATCATAGTCTCAATGTTTACAGTCACTGGCATCTAGAGGGGATACTCTTTATTGCAATAATTTTATTTGAGATATTAAAAGAAAATTGCTTGAAGCCATTAGCATTTCAGATAAATGACCTTATAGAATATTGAAAAAAACCCCAAATGCTATTGGTTATATTTTGAACTTTTTAAGATAATGGAACCAAAACTTGATACCTGTGTTTGTACTTCCCCTTTAAAAAATATAAGACCTAAAAGAATTTATGTTAGAATTTTGTGAGCATGTGCATTGATTGTGGATATATTTATACCTGAGCCGATGAAAATTAAATATTCAAATATATAATTTTATCAATTAAATATAAATTTCCTAAGTTGGCTTTAGGAATGGTTACTTTTCAAATGCATTTTATTAGTTTGCAAGGGCTGCCATAACAAAGTATCCACAGATTAGATAGATTAAACAACAGACTCCCCACCCCTAAACCCAAATCAGTCCTGAAGGTTAGATGTCCTGGATCACTGGGGTTGCTTGCTTTCTTCTTAGGCCACTCTCCTTGACTGAAGATGTCTATCTACTTCTAAGGTCTTCTCCTGGAGTGCTCATATGGTCCTTCCCTCTCTGAGTATTTTTGTCTTCAAAATACCAGTCAAATTATTGGATACTACCCTAAGGAACTCATATTAATTTCCCATTTTCAAGACCCTATAAGTATGGTCACATTCTGAGGTACCAGAAGTTTAGGACATCAAAATACAAATCTGGGAGGGGAACACAACTGAATTCCTAACATACATTGTTAAATTTGTCATCTCCATCATAGACATGTATAACAGATGTGATTTTGGAGCCAGAAAACCACAGCAAAGTGAGAAATCATTTCTAGAGGTTTGAAAACATTCTTACTAGTCATCTATGTATTTTTATATTTCCCCTCTTATTAGGGTGTTAAAGTAAATGTATAGTTGGATGGCTGACTGAAAGATTTGTGGTCTTAAAAAATAACCAAAGGCTAAAAATTTGACTAGATTTAAATGTCTGCGCATTTAATTCATTCAAGCCCTGGCAGTATGTACACAGATTTGCTTTGTTTTCTGTCCATCTGATGAAGGATTCTCAGATGTATAAAGCAATGTGGGCCTCCTCAATTCCTTAATACAGACAAAATAACAAATTCCAAACACAGTCACAAAGTTGTTTATATAAAAATGTGTAATGTAATTTAATTATGTTATCATAGTCCCTCTATGAACTTCTGGTTGTCCCTATAACAATTTCAGGGGGTCAACAACATTAAAAATATTTTTCATAATAATAATGCATTTTGCTGAGCTGAAATTTGCAGCAATGTTGCTAAAGCAATTTTGGATTAAAATTATGGCACTTTGACATGAATTAAAGCAGTAGCACTAAAGTATGCCAGTATTCATTACATTTTTACTGTCTTGAATTTAAGACATGCAACTTTCACTTAATGACCCTGATGAAGTAGAACAAATGATTGATTTGATTAAATTTTGACCCCAGAGTACAGATTTTTCAATATTCTGTGTGAGGAAATGGAAATTATTCGTAAAGCGTTTCTGCTACCTGACTGTGATGGTTTTTGTTTGGAAAAGCGCCTATGTGAAGGGAGCAGGTGGTTACAATTTCAGTTGTAAGCTGAATTAGTTGTTGTTTTTTCCCCAACAGGTTTAATAGGTTAAATAAGTTTACCGCTTCAGTTCCTATTTGCAGCACCCTATAATCCTTTGAAATAGCGGACAGGTCCAGCAGTGGCCAACAATAAATTTCACAACTCCAGAGTTTAAAAGTTCAGGTTCTCAGCATTCTGTGTTGCAGTGGCACTTGTCCAAAACTGGTATCTCTCTATAGTTGTGGCACTTTAAATGTACCAGTGAGAGGGAGCCTTTTACCCTTCAAAGAGTAGAAAAGAGAATCACTCCTCAAAAGCCAGCAGACCTGGCTGTGAGATCTTTCCTCTTGTCCTATTTCTTTAGGCTGGTTTTTTTGCAGTAGGGCAAGAGAGAACAAAATCTAACATGAGTTACAAGAAACAAGACAGTAATGGTGATAAAGACAGTGACCAGGAACAACTGAGATCCTCCTTTCTCTCCAAAACCTATGCAGCTTCATAGAAAAACAACAAAAATAACAGGTCCACAAAATACAATAGGCTAGAATTTTTTAAAAATACATTCATCCAAGGGGGTGGAAGGCATGAATAGGAAATGAGAGGGTAAATTGTACAGGGGGAAAAAATATTCAAATCAGTCCGGGCATAAGGGGTAACAAATGCTAGAAAAGAGCTGCATAAAAACCTGTGATCCTTTCAGATTTATCAGCGTTAAAAATCTACAAACTAGTGTCAGGAAGACTGTGCCTTATGTGCCCTAGAGACAAAAATCTCAGTTCCTCAGAAAAGAAGGGAATATGCAGAGAATCCTTGGTGTGGTGTGCCCTCTCTCCTGAGGCGGGGGAGTTGAGCAAGGTAAATGGCTGCCACAGCATCCTTCCAATCCCATCCATGCACTCTGGCAAGGAACACAATGACCTGAAACAGCCTTCAGTTTGGCAGGAGACCGAGTTGGTGAGGGGAACTTCTCTGCAGAGGTTGAGCTACTCAGGGCAGGCTGCAGGTACACCATTTTGTGCAAGATTCTGTTACAAGAAAAGCACCAAGGAGAAGTGTAGTTGGAAAGAGTAGGCTTTGCCAGGGGTCTTTTCTTCATTAGTCCTAATATTAAACGAAGGAAGGAGGACAGAGAAAAGACAGCCACTGATAACATAGGAGGACTGTGTTGCTGTAAGGAAAGCCAAGGGCAAATCAAATCCAAATTAGTAAGGTCAGTTCCTTTGTTTGACAACCAATGATGTAGTTCAAATTTTATTGAACCAACAATACTTAAAGCAGTACAATGAGTAGGGAAGAGATATATGCAGGAGACTAACCAGTTGACCAACAAGGTGGATGAGAAAGAGACTCACAAAAATCCCTTGGATAAAAAGAGCCTTTTGTTCAACAGCAAAAGGTTGAACAGCATGTCAGCAAGTATTCTGACATGAACCAGGCTTCCTTCCCAATACCTCAAATACCCATCAGCTATATCCTTAACCAAACTGCATTCACAACTTTGCTAAACACAAACAAAAGGGGGGGGGCGCCATCACTGAAAACTGACATAAGGAAGAATTCCAGCCAGGACCAAACATCTCCATGTAGAGATGGATCCCCACTAATTTGGGCCATTACTGAAAGCACAGGAAAAAATCACTTCATAAAGTAGGAGGAGACTGAACAAGAACACTCAGTACTAGAAAATCCACTCACAATAGTCGACTCACCTTGCTTCCTCTCCTCTGAGCCATGACACTACTGGCCCTCTTAGATACTGTTCCTCTCTCCTTTGACGAATCCAAACACCTAGTTTTGAGATAACACTACTTCTACAGATGGAATCTTCGATTTTTGCAAGATCTTACAGAAAGGTTTTGACTCTGTCAGCCATCTTCCAACACTCAAATTACAAACAGCACAGAGGTGAGAGAAGCATCCTTAAATGTTTCATCATAATGGACCAGCTGCTTCAGTTCTGGCTCCTGCCTGGTCTTTTGTTCTGTGCCAGCATCTAGGGCCCTCTGCACTAGACTCTGCACAAGCAAAACGGCACTCCCACACTCTGCCCACAAAGGGCGGGTCTTGACCACAAGGGATTGGGAGTGGGGCGTCTGCTGGGAGGTCCAGTTTGTTTTCAATGGAAACCATTTTCACCAGAAAGAACATCTAGTAGATAAACTATGCTTATTCAGACTTGAATATTTTACGGACATAATCTTAAAAATTAAAGAAATTTGTTTCTTCAAGAAAAAAATGATATTTGATGAGGCTCAGCTGTAACAAATCCAACAAGTATCCATGAGGAAGCAGGTTCAATCCCTGACCTTTCTCAGTGGGTTAAGGATCTGGCATTGCTCTGAGCTGTGGTGTAGATCGCAGATGCGGCTTAGATCTGGCATTGCTGTGGCCAGATCAGATGTGGAATGGGCCGCAGCTATAGCTCGGATTAGACCCCTAGCCTGGAAACTTCCACATGCCCATATGTTGCACGTGTGTCCCCGATGCCCAAAAAAATAATTTAGAAAACTTAATCTACCACTAGAATCTTTACCTCTTGCCAGTAAACCTGGCAAATTGATAAACCTGGCAGTAATACTAGCATAAGTATTATTTGATATTATTTAAAGCGGATATGTCAGTATTTGGTATAGCTGCATAACTCAGTGAACCAATATTTACTTATTGACTGTAATGTAACATCACAAATGTATCCCGATTCAGTCAAAGGGCAAGATAGATCAATGAACTGTGATATAACAAAGTACAAAAAGTTAATTGATATTGTTTCAGATTCCATATGAAACCAATTAAAAAAAAATACTATTACCTACCCTTTCATGTTCCAGCCCCAACAAGGGTCCCCCTGCCTAGTGTCTGTGGAGTCCAGAGTAGGAAATCCAGTTTGGTTCAGAAGCATAAGAAGGCGTTATGCTTTGATTCAAGAAATGCGAGCTCTGGTTCTACGTACACATGCTCGGGAGAGGCTTTGTGCAGGGTGGCTTTATAGAGTTTTCCTGGGGGAAGGAGGAGATGGGGGGCGGGGTTATACAGGTTGTTTCTCACTCTCTGATTGCAGCACTGGGTGCAGTGCCCACGGAAGTCGCTGCCGCCATCTTGAGTTGCGGCGTTTCCACAGGCTTTTGTGAGCCGAGGTTTCTGGAGCCGCCCGTTCGCAGAAGCAGCTCTGAGCTGAAGTGCTGGGTAAAGACTTCTGCTGGTTACATCTTTTGAGCAAGTGAGACTGGGCTAAGCACAAAGGAGAAGAAAAAGAAAAGGTTAGACTTTATTTTATTACCTAAATTCTATTTTAATTTCCTGGGACTTGTTAATGGACTTTGCCTGTGACAAAACTACCACAAATTGGGTACAGCGTCAAACATATCTGCATATTTCTGTGTGAGGCTGGATTTTCTTCATGTTCATCTACCAAAACAACATGTCACAACTGACTGAACACAAAAAAAAGAGAATCAGTTATCTTGTAGTAGGCTAGCATATAAAACATTTGCAAAATGTAAAACAATGTATCTTTAATTATTTTGGTTTTAGAGTATTTAATGTTCATTTAAACGTGTTTTTGTGACATGTTAAAATGAAGTACTTAATATTGTTTAATCCCCCATTTTAATTTGTAACTGGACAAATATAAGTAGAGATAACATGTAAAAAAGAAAAGTATGGGCTCGTAAATATTTTTAAGACTACTATGAAAAAGGCTCTGAGAACTGAAAATTTGAGTACTTAGTCTATCACATGTCAGCTTTCTCAGCCCTGTGCTGTCTCTCCCTCTGTCCATGCCCACATGCAATGATTTGGAGGTGCAGGCCGAGAAGCACCAAGCACAGCCACGATAGAGCCAGTTTGCTTCATTGCACAAGGATGGAGGCAGGTGGTCTGCTGTTAGGTTCTTCCAGCCGGAAGGTGCAGCAGCAGCCCTGGGATAGACCTAGTGGTCTTGCTGAGCAGGGTTGGAGGCAGGCGGTCTCTCTAGGCAGGAGCAATCAGCTCAGGAGGGAGAGGTTCTGGATGAAATGGAATTTCCCCTGGATCCAATACCACAGTGAAACAGCTCTGACCTGGGCTCTTTTAATGAGCCTTTCTGGTCTGCCAAATGCTCCTGCCAGTTGCCTCTGAGGTTCCAATTAAGAGTTAGGTAGCAGTGTATACCAAGTTTCATTTACACCCTCAGAGAGATTGGGCTGCCCTGGGTAGGGACTGGTCCCAGCTGAAACTGGGTCTTTCCTTATCTTCCTATATTGCGGATCTGTTTGGAACTCCTGTCCTTTTTCCCTGGGCAAACTAATTTCCTGTCCCAGCCCCCCTGCACCTGTGTAAGGGCTGAGTGTTGTTTTGATCTCTGTAAGGGGGTGCATTTGAATCCTCTGATTGGTTCTGGGTGATGACGCCTTATTTGCATGGGAAAAGGTTCTGAAGTGCATTCCTCTGGTATCTGCATGAGTCTTCTTTGATCACAGGCCTCCTGCTTTTGGTAGGTAATCGATAAATGGCTTGTTGAGAATCACTTGGGTCTAAGTCCCTACTCTATCCTAACAAAAAGATTACAGGATATACAATGATATTGTTTTCTTTCTTCTTCTTTTTTTTTTTTTTTACTGTATTTAATACATTACAAATTGTAAAATTCATTCATGGGACAACATTTTAAGAGTATAACCTGAATTAGGAAAAAAAATAAGAATCTTGTCTAGAAAGAAAAACACTTGTTATCAGAAATTATTGGTGTTTCACATTCTGGAGATTTCCGTCTCCTGCATCCAGTGAACTTTAACCACTATCTATATTTCTCAAACTTAAGTGTCACCATCCACCAAAGACACCATGGTCTCATCCTGGATTTATACCCCTAGCTTCCTGATTATCAATCTGCTTTCACTTTTGCCTCCCCTACTCCCCAGGAGCCATAGTGAACTTTTTGTAAGACAGTTTTTGTCTCACCACTTTCCTACTTAAATCTCTCCCAATAAACAACAACACAAAAGTTTTGTTGTTTATGTTTTATTATTTGTTTCAGTGGAAATGTTGCCAAAATTTGGCCCCTGTCTGCCAGTGCCAAATTGAAACACAGAGACATTTTTGGGCAAAGGAGAAAAAAATAGCTTTATTGCTTTGCCAGGCAAAGGAGGGTCACAGAAGACTAATGCCTTAAAGACTGTGCCCCGTGCCCCCCCCCCCCGTTAGAAAGAACTTCAAGGAGTTTTATAGTAAAAAGGATAAAAACAGATTTTTAGATAGGAATCAAGATTGGGACCAACATGCGTTCTTCTTTATTTTGGGGGAATCTTAGTCATCAAAGCTGGAGTCAGGAGATCTCAACATGATCATGATGGTGGTCTTCTGGGTTATTGCCTAGAATAACAGTACTTGTGAAAACGGCATATTGATCAGAGATTAGAACAAACTAGGAAAGTTCCTGAAAAACATCATGTGCTAATAATCTTAACCCACAGGCAATTGTACTCAAAGTGGCTAATCTTTAGTTTACAGGTGATTGTGTTTAGGGTGCAAATAAGCCTGGGAGAAGGACAAGGAAGGACTCTAAGCTGTTCAGGATTAAAGTATTCATTTCTAAAAGAAGCATAAGGAATATAACTTTTCTCTTAAGTGTATAATATGCCTATATTATTATGTGTATTCCTTGAGAGGGAACGAGGATCTTGCTCCAAGGCTGTACTATTGTTTCCTGACTGTTCCTCCTTTCCCTGATTAACAAGGGTCTGAACCTGTCCCTAGGAACTCAGCGAAGGCCATGGTGGCTGCCAGAGGCCCATTTCCTGAGAACAAGAAATGGGGTACACAGAAAGGGTCTTGTGCCCAGGAGCCCCACAGGGCCATGTCTGGTTTCAGAAGCAAACTCATCTCCCTTGCAACATGGTACATAGTTCTCTATCATCCAGTATTTCCCAAGTGCTCTACCCTCTGTTCCCTTTCCCCATCCTTACTCATTCTGTTCAAGCCACTTTGACCTCTTTTTTATTTTTCTTGAAATTACCAAGATAACCGCTCACTTGGATGCCCTCCCTAAACTCTAGTCTAGCAGATATTTATAGGAATAAATTATCTTATTACATATGTGGACCAGTATAATTGTGTTCAGTACCTGTCACCATCTGTTACTTTATGTTGTATGTTTATATGTATGTGGGCATATATACATATGCACGTACACATACATAAAAACACATACACACACACACACGTACATATATGTCAGGGGTCCTTCTTAAGTTCTCACATCTTGGGACCTATTAGTTTTGCCCATATGGAAAGAATGGTGAGAGAAGGAGCATCCCTTTCATTCAGATTACACTGGTATCAGGCATATAGCCTGATATTTTGTTTGCATTAATGATTAATTACAATGCAGAGTATCAGAAACATCATTGTATTCCAAAATGCAAATATAAACTACTGCATTATAATATCATTTACTGCTAATCCTTTATTTTGTTTTTAAAGAAACAGAAACTAAATTTAATATTCCAAGTAACAAAACTAGTTTCACTAACTCATTTCAGTGACTCTAGGAATAATAGAATTTTCAATAAAAAATATATATTGTTTGCCCTAAATTGCCATTTTTCTATCATTCAGTTTACTATTTTTACCCAATATATTGAAAGTAAAAATGAAACTAAAAAAAAATTCGTTTTAAAATTAAAAAAGTAATAACAAATTTAGTGGTGATTAGTTTTCTGAAAAAAAGTATTTTAAACTTTTATCACTTCAGTTGCTAAAGAGAAAATGATTGTTTGCAGTCACATATTTGGTTTGAAAGAGAATGAAAAAATTATTAAAAGCCATATGAAACTGTTCTAATCTTCAAGAAATTTTGTTGAGGAATCAAAATGTTTATCAAAAGAATCTCAGTTTCTTTAAACTCTACTTTGTAGTTCAAAGAATACCCCATACCCTAGGCAAGTACTGTTTTATTAATCCTAGTCCAACAATTTTTCCCTCTGTTACAAAGTTTCTTAAGCATCTATTAGTCTTAGCCACTCTTCAATATTTAGAAATATATTTGCAATTTATAAATGATAATAAAAAATGTTATAATTATAAACACAAAATTATTCACTTAGTTGTTGCTTTGATTCAATTACATTTTCATAGATCAATTTACTTATTTAAAATTTTCAAGAGCGTAATATGTGTACTTTTTCTGTTTATAAAGAACTTATAAAATTGCAATAATCAGGGTTTTATTAAAAGAGCCACCTTCTCCTTAAAAATGTAATGTTATATTTTACTGATTACTAAAGACATTATATTATTTTATATTTAGCTTGATAATATGGGTTACATTAGACAAAAAGTGTTTTAATGTCAAGTGCAAACAAAATTAAATGTTTAATATAGTAAATATACCATTGAACTGAGAATGGGATCCAGTTTTATTTTTTGAAAACAAAATGACTACCGTTTATGTTAAAAGATGAACTGGTTATTATTACTGCCTGGGAAGTCTACAGATATGATTGGGGTTATCATTGTAATAATCTTAATTATCATCTTTGGAGTCTGAACAAATTATCTGTGCTTTAGCTCAGCTGATGACCAAATGGAAATATTTTCGTAGTGCTAAGTTACAAATTCGGTCCCCCAAAAAGCTGCAAAGAAGACATTTTCTAGCAATTTCATATACTGCCCAAATATTTTGAGATTGCTGATCATTACTCATGTCATCTTTCTACTTCTGTAGTTTTAAAGTTTTATTACAGATCTATAGGATGGGTAGATACAAAATTTTGAGGCCGCAGCAGCTAACAACTGCTATTGATCCACAGGCAACTTTGTGAGGAGGAAAGAGGTATATAAATACTGTGCTCTGTGGGGAAAATTTTCAGCATTGGAAGACCAGGTCTAAGCTGGGCCTGCGTATAGTTTTCATTGGTTTAAGGTAAATGAAAATCATTTTGAAAAGGTTGAAACAGTTTTAATTCAGTTTTCTGTGTAGTGAGAAAACCTAAAAGTCAAATTTTCAGCTTGTCTCTTTTATCAAGCCCTCTATTATTCTATTTTTAAATTTGTATGGACTCTCTAGTATTTGTCAAGATTCTTTCCATGTTTATTTCTAAAGTGCACACACAGAACTTTCAAAAGAAATTTTCTTAAAGATTTTATTAATATTTTAAAATATATTTTATTTTTACTGAAATTCATGAAATAAAATAGCAATTAACAACAAATTATAATAATATAATTTTAAAATTACTCTAACCTGGTGATAAATGTTCTTCTAAAATGTCTTTTAAATTTTATATTTATACAACCTGAAATGTTACAAATCATAGAGTTTCATAGTATATAGGAAAAATTATAGTAATGAATACCATAATGGTGGTAATTTTATTACTAGTAAGGTTTTGTCCTTCCCTGAGAAAATGGAATTTCCAGACCATTTCTAGTATTCCATCTTATATTGGATCTTAATTCAGAGCATAAGTTGCAGACAAAAGGATTAGGTAGGCTATTAGTGCAGTGAATGACATTCCTCAATCTTATCATTTGTAATTTTTAATAATGATTTTAATACAGTTCTATAAATTGTTTTCTTCCAAATTGGCACTGAAATGTTGCCCAATTTCTTCAGTAGTATAGGCATATTCTTTGTGAGAATTTGATGCACTGCATTTCAAGCCATGTGCCCTTGAATAAAACACATTCATTTACATAAACTACGTTTTTTTTGGGTTGGTGGCTATGGGAAGATAGAGGTATAGAGCTGAATAAACTCACACATAGACATTAATGACTGCACCTAAGCAGGGCATGGATAATAAAAGAAACAACAATCACATAACTTAAGAAACACAGATACTATTTTGGTGAAGGAATGAGGAAAATTTCATGGTATATTAAAACCAAGCAGGGCATTTCCCATCGTGGCACGGTGGTTAACAAATCCGACTAGGAACCATGAGGTTGCGGGTTCGATCCCTGGCCTCGCTCAGTGGGTTAACGATCCAGCGTTGCTGTGAGCTGTGGTGTAGTTTGCAGAAGGATCTCGGATCCTGCGTTGCTGTGGCTGCGGTGTAGGCCAGTGGCTACAGCTCAGATTAGAGGCCTAGCCTGGGAACCTCCACATGCCGCAGGTGTGGCCTTTAAATGACAAAACGCAAAAAAAAAAGGAAAAAAAAGAAAACCAAGCAGGAACATGTGGTAGCTGCCCAGAGACCGAACACACACACACACAACCTCCTCCCCCCGCCTCTTGTTTGTTTAAAAGCTTCCTAGATCTTCCCTGATTTCCCAAGAACACGTTCAATCAGAGAGATGGGAAAAATGCATAAACAAGGGAAAACAGTCAAACAAAACACAGTAAATAATAGTTTGGCCATAAAACACAGTAAAGGAACTTTAGTTCCTCCTCCAGGGCTAGAGACGTTGTCTTGAGACATATCCTTGAGTTGTTTTGCAGATACTAAAAACCTCATCAGATGGAATAAGTTAACTGCATGCTTACCACCAGCCATAGATTCCGGACCGGTTGGAACCAAAAGGTTAATGATTGAGATTTCCCAAACAACACCCTGTAACCTCCCCAAAACCCAATCATAGGATCGGACACAGGCTGATTACACACAATGCAACCCTGTTTCTCACAGTGTCTTTAATAATCCTTCCCTGAAAAATGCCAGGGAGTTCAGCTTTTTGAACATGAGCTTGGCCTTGGTTGGCCATGTTACTAAACACTCTACTTTCCTTTACCACAACCCAATGTCAGTAGATCACTTTTGCTGTGCATCTGGCAAATAGACCCAGGTTTGGTTCAGTAATAATATAAATTAGTCATAAGTAATAGTGATATAATACTTAGAATTGTAGAATCTCTTCTCCTGAAGATCTGAAAGGATACAGATTTCTAACTAGCAAAAATAGAATACTGTGGATCAAGATAAGTTTTAGAATTATAGAATCTAGTGCTGGAGGAAATGTCAGAAGGGATGGTCTGAAAGAAAGGATAGTAATAGGAAAGCATTCCTGGAGAAGATATTTTCAGATATGGAATGATTCTGATATCAGGAAGTTCACTGAGAACTGTTGTGTTATATTCTACTTAGGATAATAGCTGTAACTTATTTTTTGCTTTTAAGCTGAAATCAACTTAATATTTTTGCTTTTAATTTTTTATGGTTTATTTTTTACAGTGGTAAGATAGCAAAATAGTACCACATTTACTGAAGCCAGATTTACTGTTTTTAATTTCACATCTGAATGTGGTTTGTGTATAATAAAATAGTGAATAAAAAATTGTCCACTTGATAGAATTGTTGGGATTCAATGGATTGATACATGAAAAGACCTTAGAACAGAACTCTTCACATTGTATCACATCAGTGTTTACTCTAAGTATCATTATCAATATTCAATAGTCATTGTGCAATGTGAGTTAATACATAAATATCAGTGCTAAATTAGCAAATTATCAAATGGCAGAAGCTGAAGATCTGCAGATAAATAAATTAAAAATCATCCTTACAGCTGGTTAAAGAAGAATACCTCCAAATACAAACATGCTGTGTGTTACCTGTAAAATCTTGTTATGCAAGTGTTTTATGGTTTACACTCTCTGATAATTTATAAAACATTACAATTTTTAAGTATCCAAAATATAAGCATTTTATAATAATTAATAGCACTATTTTTAGGGCTGCACATACATCATATGGAAGTCCCCAGGCTAGGGATTGAATTGGAGCTGCAGGCCTAAGTCACAGCCACAGCAAATGGGATCTGAGCTGTATCTGTGACCCACACCACAGGTCATGGCAACATGGGATCCTTAACCCATTGAGCAAGGCCAAGGATCGAACCTGCATTCTCTTGGATACTAGTTGGTTTCATTACTGCTGAGTCACAAGGGGAACTCTCTTTATTAGTATTTTTGAATAGTATTTGATATAAAATTAAAAAGAAAACAAAATAATAAAACAATAGCACATTGTTTATGAAACAAACTCATGAGATTTCATTGAATTTCAGCTTAAATTTGACTAGCCTATGTTTTAAAAATGAACTAGCTCATCCCTACAAATAATTACTTTTAACTAGATATTAATTAGTAATTTGATAAATAATCTTGACTTTTAAGCAGGAAAATAATGCAATTTATTTGAAAAGATCAAGTTTTAAAACTTCTAGAAATATAGATGAATATTAGTTTAAATGATTTGAAAAGATTATAAGTTGTGCAGTCTTTGGAAGTATAATGATTATAATATTTGAAAATCAGAAAACAGATCAAGTAATCAACCTACAGACATCATTCTATCTTAGCCTTCATATCGATATCTTTATATCATCTACTGTTGTTATTTTTTAAAATTTTATTTATTTTTCCTCTTAGTTCCTCTGAGTTAATTCTTAGGACATTGAAATTATTAGGTTCTCCCTGTACTATATATTTACATCAAAAAAATAGAAAAATCACTATGAAAAATAACTTTAAGCAAGAAATTATCCACTTTTATTTATTTTCAGTGAAAACATGAAGCCTTTTTATTTTTTGGGAAAGGTCTCAGTGAAGTCGACCTACCTTTAACGAGTACAATGGTAATAATACATTGGTTGCATCTTTTTTTATGATAAAGAAAAAAATTGTATGGCCGTTCTAGAGGATTCAAACTACATTTGGTAATTTTTTTCTGAGTTCCTCCATACAACTAATAAATCAGTCTATATAAAGTTTAAAAGAAATGTTGAAGGCCCTTTACTTAAAAGGAATTGATAGTAACAGTTGCACAGTTAAATATTTTTTGTTTTTGCTGTAGTAGCTCTGAAACATTTTAGTCTTGCTCAGCATGATTGAGAAGAGATGCAGAGAAATGAGAAAACAAACTAAAAGAGAAGAAAAAAGCTTTGTATAAGACCAAATTCAAAAATTTATTCATACCCAGTTAGTGTTTTCTACAATTCTAATACTGGAAGCTTATAGGTAACACCACCACAAGACTATTGTGTATGTCTTTGTGTTTCTGTGTATATGCTATATATAAAACTAGTATCAAATGCTAACTAAACACTTTTTATTCAGTTCTTATTTACTTAATTGTTTTTTAATGAAAGTGTGGTCAAAATAAAGTCAAAGGATGTATATGGTATTTTCCATAGAGTACTTTTTGTTTTTCATCTCAAGGAAACATAAAAAAAATTAGTAAATTTACCTATTAATATCTGCTTAAATAGATGCAAATTTAATGTGCATAGTTTTTACTGTTCTTCAGGGAAAAGTAGCATAAGATAAAGCTACTGTGTGGTAATTATTTTATTTATCTCTTTAAAATAGCATTTTAGTGGCAAAAAATAAATATTTCTCATTATGATATGAAAATAGAATACAATTTTAGAAAGTTTGCAATCAAGAAAGTTACCCCCAAAATCAAAAGATTTATTTTAGGTTAACCTATGAATATTAGTCCTGAGACTTTTTGTGAAAGGTGTTTCTATACTAAACATAATAGTAAAAATTTTGTGTGCTCAAAACGTACCAAACTTTCTTTTTAGAGCTTACATTAATGTTCACACAATTGAACTTCATGACATCCTTAGGGAGTATATATTGTTAACATTCCAAATTTAAAGATGAGAAAGAAAGAATAATTTTTTTATTACTTAATGAATTTTATTACATTTATAGGTGTACAACAATCATCACAACCGAATATTTATAGCATTCCCACCCCAAACCCTCAGAAAGCAAAATTTAAAATAAAATAAACTTTCTGAAGTTAGAAATTACAGAGATGGCTCCAGTAATGGCAGACTTGAGTCAAATAAACCCTTCTGCAGGAAACATTACCGACTGTTGGGCAAATATTTAAAAAATCATATTTAAAGGTATTATATAGTGACCAAAGTCACACAGATATAAAAACAAATTTAACTCGTGAATGAAAGGATTTAATTAGGGTGAGATCTTTCATTTATACAGCTTTTCCCATGAGAGTGCTTAGTCCCTATTGAGCAGAACACAACAGAAATTTAGTCTTATTGGCCTGAGGAGTACTGAACAGAGAGACTGGAAAATGAAAGGGATATTAGGGTATGAGAGAGCTGCAAATACATAAGTAAAAAATATGTATATAAGTTCCTTTAGATTTTTGATTGACCTCAGAACTGCAGACAAGATTCCAAAGAACAGAAGGAGAAAACCACAGCTGAAAAGCTTAAAGATCTGAGCAGAGGTATCAGCTGCTTTCCAATTCAGTTTGGAGCTGTCTTGACAACATAGAGAAATGTGTCAAATACCTTGAACTTTTCATTAATATCCCAGTTGGAATGTATGTATGACTAAGGTATTATCCTTAGGACTAAGCACAAAATTTAAGTAGACTCACACTACAAAGTATCAAAGCAAATAACTACAAACTTAAGGCCTGGTTAATTCACTGACCATTACCACAGAATTCAACTTTCAGATGAAAATTACAAAATGAAAGTAACACCATTTGATATAGTACACAGTTAAAACTTACTAGAGATGAGAAAAAAGAGAAAATGTAATCCAGAAGCAAAAGAAAAGTCTATGAAAGCAGAAACACAAATAGAGTATGTGTTGAAATAATTATAAAAAAGCTTAAGTTTCTATAAGGAAGTAGGAAATAATGGATGCAGAAATGGAGAATTTCATGTAAAATTAAGAGAGCGTAAAGGAAATCAGGTGGAAATTTTAGAACTGAAAAAATATCTGAAATAAAAAATTCACTAAATAAGATTAAGAGCATACTGGACATCCCACATGAAAAGATTACTAAATATGAGGTCAAGTGAATTGAAATCAACTAAGCTAAAGCACAGAGAGGAAAATAAAGGTCGAAGGGTTATATTGAGCAGTGGCACAGTCCAAAAAACATATAATTTCAGTCTCAAGAGAAAATGAGACAAAATATATGAAGAACAAATGTATATTAAGAAATGTTACCTGATTTTTTTCAAAACAAAGAAAATCCTGCAGAAGTAATAACACTAAGATGTAATAATGAGGTTGTTGGATATTCTGCAATCCTGTGTGTATTATGAACAGAGATGTTAACTAACTTTATTCCAGACTTTTTTGTCAAGATATTTGTATGGTGAATGATTTTGGAAACCAAGCAGATGTGCTTTTCTCCAGAGCAAAGGATAGGTTTTATTTGGTTTTGTTTTTGCCTACTGTAATAAAAATAATGTCCCCTTGGAATGCAAAGGACTGGCAGCTTTTATTTTCTATTACAGAAAATTCAGATTACCTCACCTCAGGATTTATCTTCTGTTCTGGAATCCATTCTATGCAAGTATCTCCTAATCCTGTGCAGCGTACTATGGGAATTGGGACTCTGGAAACTAGTACACATGATGATACTTGGGCTACTATGTTTGCTGAGTCATAATTTCTTTTGTTCCTGATTGTGGTAGGCTCACAGGTTAGCTCTAGGGTAAAATCTTATACCCTGTACAGTTCTTTACTCTATTCAGAATTCCAGAACCTGCAGTTAGAGAGCGGGAGTAACAGGAGAGGACAGGTGAGAGAGAGAGAAGGGAAAAGAAGGGAGGGTGGGAAGAAAGAAAAAGAGAGGATGAAAAATCACAACAGACTTCCTTAATGTTGAAAATGAGAAAGACTGAGCACCATTTTTTCAATAAGCACTAGCTAGAAACCAAATACCTCGACTCAGATTAAAACTAGTGTTTATTAATCATAAGTCAGACTTGTATTCAGTTTTAGGGGCTTTGATTTGGGGAAGATACCAAAAAATGGTGGCATCTAAATGATGATATTTTTATGAAAAGCAGTTGAAGGCCGGCATGTGTGTACTTTGGAGAGGAGATGAATAAGAAGAGACTTGAGATTGGGATTGTCATGAAAATGTGGTTATAGAGAGTGTTCTGTTCCTCCTGGATAAAACTAGGACAAATACATTGAAACTAAAGACATATTTGAGTTCACTATGGATCATTTTGATGAATAGTGCTGCTCATTTGTGGAATAAGCTGTCCTAGAATGTAACAAGTTCTCTTATCTAGAAGAATGGCCATTTATCAGCCTGAATTCTAGCTTAAACTGTAATACTCTGTTCATGCATGAATGGTTAAATAGAATACCACCACTCCTGCATCTGTAAAACAAATAGTTTTAAGAAAGTGATCAGCTTTGAAAGTCACTTGCATTTCTAACCATTCTATGAATTTCCAGAGACACAGAGAAAGAAAGATAATAATCAAGGATGGACTTGAGATGTTAATTTGCTGTCATTATAATTAGAGTTTAGACACCAGGGTTGTATATCAAAAATAGGAATGGTGTCAGAAAGATGATAAGCTTTTTCTGTATTTTCAATTTTTTAAAAACTATCCCAGTGTTTTAAAATATATATGTTATTTATCCCTACAGACAGTAATTATGTATTATACTTAGAATGAGTTTCATGGTAAAGAAAGTATTTGAACTAAAGTATTTGTTGGACACTAGCAGGCAGGATGAAGTTAGGACATAGCTATAAATGAAGTGGGATGAGAACCATAAACTGAGAGAATGATGGCGTCTGCTTATCAACTGTGACATGTGGTATTCCAGGGAATGGGTTTCTGAGTAAACAGTTAGAAAGTTTAAAGCTCATATTTTATTTCTATAATTTCATGAAAGAAAAACAGAATTGACATGAAACTGATTTGTTGGCTTGATTTTTGTCATAACTCTGCTAATGCGATATTCTACCAGGAAAATTCTTTCGCTGCAGCCAAGAAAGTGTCTATGTATTATTAGGCAGAGGAGTAAAACATAATTATACTAACCCTCCTTTGTATAATAATCTTAAAGTATGAACACCTAATATAAAATTGTTTGTATTGCAATAGACTTGACCATTGAAAAATGCTGATTCAGACAGTATTGGAAAGTTTTCTGATTACTTGGTTTTACAACTTCTGTTTTATTACAGTTATTTTAAATATAACTTGTGATGTTAATTATGTTCAGAGGAAGGCATTTGAATAATCTCAGCAATGAGTTTATATTTATATTACCAAAAATAAAAATCACTTTAAATTACAACAGTGTTTGACAGTCCATATCCATCAACATGAATCAAAAAAAAGTCTCATAAAGTCTTGGTTTGCTACAAAGTTAAATGTACCGAGATTATTTTAACAGATTTAAAGAGAGAGAAAGAAAATTAGATTTGTTAAGCCAATAAAGATATGATCTCTCTAATAGATAATTGGAGCTATATTGTATTCCCATAACAGTTTCCTGTGGAAAGAACTGCTAGATTCCTCATGCCATCTCAAACACTGGGGCATGGCCATCTGTGGCATCAGGTAAACACACACATTCACACATTAATGTAAACAATATTTCTTCATTAGATAAAGATATTTCTAAAATAAAAATATAAATTTGATAATTTTTAAATATAACAAAAGCAAATATACAGGAAGTCAATTAGTGGGCAAAAATTTAAGTGAGAATTTAATGAAACTGAGAAATACCAATATACATTGTCAAAGCTGCTTGCTCCAAATAGAACTGGAGAGTGTTTTATTAGATAACAATGTGACAGTATCCATGTAGAATATCAGAGCAGGCAGCATGAATTCCTAATGAGTGGATTATTTCAACCATGCAAGAATCAGAACATAGATGTCAATCTCACATATAGTCTTTCAACAAATAAAATAGTTATTAAATGCCTACCATATGCCAAATACTATTCTCAATGTTAGGGATAAAACAAGGAACAAACAGACTGATCCTCTGATTTTATGGATCCAACATTCTAATGGCTAGGTAAAATGCGAAAAGAAAAACAAACCAATGAAGAGCATAGTAATATAACAAAATTCCATGTAGATAGATGCTATAAAGTTACTTTAGTAGCATAAGAAGATAGAGCATGATATGGGAATCAAGGAAGGCCTCTCTAAGAAAGTGACTTCTGAGTGGAGAGGTAAAGGAAGTGAATGATTTGTCACGTAGATACATATGTTAGGAGTGTTCTAGGTGGTGGTAGGATGAACGTTTTAGAAAGTTTATGGATTGGCAAAGGGCAGAGCACCTTTGTGTTCCATGGTCATAAGCACTGTGTTAGGAGATAAAACCCAAGAGAAAGCTATGTGTGGTGATAATATAGGATCTTATATGGAAATGTTATCCTAAATAATTGAGAAACCATTATAGGATTAAGTGTCTGTGTTTGAGGGGGAGAGCATGAGTGGATTTACATTCATAATGGTCATTAGATACAGTCTAAAAATCAACAAGGAAATATGAATTAAGCTATGGCATTAGTTCAAATGAAGAATGATGGTGAATTTTTCTAAGGTGAAGGTAGTAAAAACTAGTCTAATTCTGAAATTAATTTGGAAATAGCTATGGCAGGGTTTGATGGCATATTGTATATGGAGTGTGGGAGAAAGAAAGGAGTCCATGATGACTCCAAGTTTTTTGATCTAAGAAAATTTGTCATGATAATCACTAATTTAATAAACATTGGAAGAAGTGAGTTTGGAGGAGGCCAGTAGTTTGATTTTGGACAGTATTAGCTGTGAAATGCCTATGAGACTGAAGGAAAAAAAAGTGTGACTTTGAAATGTGTCAGAATATAAGGTAATTGTCATGGCTGAGGGTATATATTTGACAGTCATTAGAATAGGTAATGCATTTAAGGTCATGCAGGTGGATGAAATTACCTGCAGAGTGAGTTAAAATAAGGAAGAATAGAGGTCAGAGAGTTTTGAGGCCTGGCACATCCAATGTTTGGGTGGTCAGGAAAGTAAAATCATTCCAGCATAGATAATTCAGAAGAAATAGCAGTGAAATAGGAGAAAAACTAGGAGCAGCACAGGGGCATTTCTCAGATATTTAATAGGAGTACCTAGTTGAGCTCCTGAATGTAAAAGTCAGCAAAATGATCATTTGACCTGCTATGTGAAAAACTGATTTAATGGATCCAGTGAAAAAAGAGAAATGAGACAGAAGGCCATTTGACTCGATCAGGTGGCATACCTTAACAAGGTAACCTGAAACAATAATCAGGACAAAGAAAATAATGTAACTATAATCACGGTTAATGAAGTATTTCAAAAACATTAAAAAAAATCAGCATGAGCTCATGTATGCTTTTGCCAAAAGCAAAAGTTGAAAAAATCCTTACAAAAGAAAAGAATGACCGATTGTGCCAAGTGATTCTAAGATATAAGAATGTGAGGAAAAGCATTTAATTTGACAAGAAAGAAATTATCTGTCATACTCGTGTGCATAGGTTTAGGAAAAATATAGCTAGAGAAGCCTGAATGGAGAAGAAAGGGATGAAAAGGGGTCTACACTTTCCCTACGAGGGTCCATCCTCATGTCAATTCAAAAGAGCCCATGAGTCATCAAAAGTATCCTGCTTCTAGTATGATAATAGTCACTCTTTCTGAGTTCTCTCCTGAGCTTAATATTCCGGTATGCTTTTTCACAGGTTTATTCAGGATATCCAGACTCAAAAGTTATATCATGTGCTAAAGAGTTTTTGAGATGCTTCCTAAGGCCATTGGAAAAAATAATGATTGGATAGAAATAGAACCACATGAAAAGCTTTAAAATTGCATTGCAGATTTCTAGACTCTACATAAGAGAGATTTTCAGTTGGCTTGCACAAAGGGACAGATAGTGATCATTTTTAAAAATCTCTGGAGAATTCATTTAGAGAGTCTGTATTCTGAATCAGGTAAGAATCAAAAAAAGGGGTGGGTTGAGAATGACATTTATTAAATGCTGTGTATCTGGCATTGTGCTATGTGTTTTATATGCTTTACTCAAAACATAGGACATATTTGAGAGCTTAAACAACACTTCTCAAAATCTGAGGGCTTTTGAAGCCCATAAAACTTTAAAGTAATTGATGCTATAATCTCTTTTTTTAACTCAATGAATTTTATTACACTTAGAGTTGTACAATGATCATCATAACAATTTTACAGCATTTCCTTCCCAAACCCCCAGCCCATCCCCCCTGATGCTATCGCTATCTTGTGTTTTAACCTTGGTTCACATCTAACTTTCATTATTTCTGTTTGTACTAAACTAAACTTCACAGCAGTCTACTTTGTCTTTTTCTTTCGGCCTGAAGCAGAGATAAATCCTCTAGTCCATATGCTACATACACATGTGGTGAAGGCTTTATGAGGAATATTATACTAAATTAAAATAAACAAACAAAAAATACGACATTGTATTTGTTCCAAGCTGCTCTTGCTCTGCTACTGGCAGGTTTTTTAAAATGCCCAAGTTGTGACATAAAAACAGCCATTTGAAGCCAGCTATTCAATTAAACTCTTTTTCTTGTCTTTCAAAACTTAAATTATTATGAACAGAAGATTGTTAAAATTAGACTAAAACTTGCATTTCTCTTTTCACTGATTTTCAAACCTTCAACTATAAGATTGCTCATATAATACCTCACTGAATTCACAGTACAATGTTTTTAGACTATTTTTTTAAATGTATTTTACAATGAATAAATATTTTAAAGCAAAGTCAAGAAAAAAGGAAGCAAGGTGAAACAAGGAGGGAGATTGGAACATTAAATATGTGCTATTAATTCCAATACACTTGCGAAAACAGTATAACAAATTTAGCACTAAGCTTTTCAGCAGCCAGTGCAAACAGAAGAACATTATCACTGTTTATTTATAGTGCACTTAAGATAAAAGCAAACCAGATGTTCCATAGAAGAATTATATGCCTAGTCCTAAAACAGGAAATTTCTCCTGAGAACTCTTGTAGTGAACACTGTGTAATATAGTAAACAGTTTGAACTGAATTGTTACAGTAAGTTCAACAATGCATTTCATAGGTTTCTTTCTGGTAAAGTAGACTAATGGCGTCTAGCCAAAGAAATTCAGCAAAAGTTATTCTTAGGGAGACTAACCCAATACGGGATATAGCTGTCTCTATTTTTTTTTTTCTTAATTGAGTTCTAAATTTACTCCTCAGATTACAGTAGTGCTGAATGTCAGAATAACTATGATTAAATAACATCTGCACCTCACCTCAGGTAAAACATGAAATTACAGAGGCCAGGCTTATAAATATGCACTCTGCTAATCTATGAGATGAATTTTAGGAGAGTTAAGTATTAGTAACTGTGCTTGGTTTTCAGAATCATTTTATTATTCCAGCTCACAAGATAACTTCTCTTATCCCTTAATTATTTTGAGTAGTTCATGGTTGGGGTCTGCACTAAAGTACAGATTAATAAGATTAAAAAGCATACAAATTTATTTCATATTAAGTTTTATGTGACTTAGGAGCCTTCAGGAGGAGATGAAGACTTGAAGAAGCAGGTGAACCAGAAAGTTTTCATGCTAGATTTAACGAATAATGGAACATTATGGAAAATTTTTATAGAGCTAAAAGAATATGAACTAAGCATAGCAATCTGGGGGAACCATATGGCCTATTGGTTCAAATTCCTCTCTATCTTTGGAGGTAAGGCTGTTCCTTTCTTCCAGGGATAGGAGGGACCTCTCTCACCTAAGGCTTTATATATAGCCTGCCTCATCTGCTATTTCACTAATTCTTTCAGTCTTAAATATTCAGTATGCCACATTTTGAGGTAGTTTGTCCTAAACACCACCACATACATTAAATATTTCTGCCTACTTTACTAAGATTGTGTCTATATATGTAATATATTATTTCCCATTTTTAGCGTTATTGCAACTTTTAAGTTTTTTTGGTTTTTGAGGTTCTTTTTTTTGGCATGGAAGCACTGGAGCATTATAAAAATTAAATATTTAAATGTTTTCCAAGGAATTAAAATTTCACAAACACCTAATGTTTATATATATATAAACATATATATATATGGATTTTTATTTATTTGCCTAATGCTTCCTGTTGTGCACTAGAGTATAAACTTAATATTAGAAAATTAAAATGTAAAAATAATGAGATTATTCAATATATAAGTATATTTTGACAGTTTTAGAATTTCATAAACAATTGAAACTTCTACAGCTTAATATATTTGTTATTTGATAAACTATTTTCTTTTTGTTACTTTTATGGACTCCATGGTACAATTTTGAATTTTGATATGAGATATTCACAAGTTGAAATAAAATACCATATTTTATTATGTACTCGATGTCAATTGGCTATAAAATATAAATTATAAGGAGGTGAATACAAATCATTTTAGTACTAGATTTGCAACCTGAAAGTAAGTGTTATGAAATTTTCAGCCTGCACATTTATACAGTTGTTTGTATTATTCTTTTTTTTTTAATACCTTTGGGTGTGACAAAATACGAATTCAAATGTCCAATTATAAAATGTAGTTACTTTAGAAGGGGAAGGAAACAAAATGGTTGATTTGCTAATATCTTTCTGTCTTGTTTTCCTATTTTTTTTTAATATGTAATTGTGGTTGCTTGAATATAGTATCAATACATTTAGCTGTTTACCACTTTTATTTTTCCTGAGATAACTGTTTAAATTAGGAATGTTTTTCAAGAACCAAATTGTGATTTAATATAAGCAGTTTCAAACAATATACATTTAAATATGTTGCTTTTTTAAAGACTGTTATTTAGATTCAGATTTTCCTCATATGCAGTTATAAAATAAGCAATGGTAACTGACAATAGAATTACTAATTTCCTATTTATTTGTCTAAGTATGTACTCAAAATTAAACATTTTTTTTAAAAAAAACATGTCTATTGATCCATAATAGTGTATGTCCAGTTATGTCTGTCTTAATACACCATCAATTAAAACCAGAACACTATGAGACTCCCTATGTGTTAATCAGAGTAACTCTAATAGAACTCAAAGTTGGACCTGAATCAGGCACAAATTAAATTGCTAATTTTTTTCCAAATAGTGGACTTCCAAAGGTAAAAATGAGGTAAAGAAAGATTACTCTAATGAAAGACATACTCATACTCATGAAAAGGACAAGAAAAACACCTAATTGCTCTTCTTGTGTAAAAGAAAAAATGTAAGGATAAAGGAGGTACACATTCATCAGACAACTACAGCATAGACTTAAAAA
>PVHT021183693.1:20487627-20610232 GCA_004024745.2 Catagonus wagneri
AAAAAAATTATATTGCTGATATTGGTGAAAATCAGAATATCAGGATTTACTTGAACATTAATTGATATATTTTTTCTTTTTATTAGAGTAAGTTGATTTATTGCATTGTGTTAATTTCTGCTGTACAACATAGTGACCCAGGTATGTGTGTGTGTGTATTTTTCTCCTACTATCTGACATCTTATTCTACCGCAAGATAGCATTAATAGTTCCCTATTCCGTACAGTAGGACCTCATAGCTTATTCATTCTAAATTTAATAGTTTGCATCTACTAGCCCCAAACTCCCCATCCATCCCACTTCCTCCCCTCTCCCCCTTGGCAAACACAAGTCCGTTCTCCATGTCCATGATTCTGTTTCTGTTTTGTAGATAGGGTTGTATGTGTTATATTTTAGATTCCACATGTAAATGGTATGGTATATGTCTTTCTCCTTTTGACTTCACTTAGTGTGACAATCTCTAGATCCATCCATGTTGCTGCAAATGACATTATTCTAATACATGAGAATTAGAACTTACCTAATGCCAAGCACGTTTCCAGTCAATATAAGAATCTGGAAATTAATATTCTTAAGGCTTTGATTAAAATGGTGTGTGACTTCTTCTGTTCTGGTTTTGTGCCTTGGTGTAATGCTCAAGACCACATATTTTTCTTGTCAATAAACCTGAGGTCCAAGGATAAGGTTTGATAATTATTCTCTCAGTTTTTTAAAGGTATAAACAATTTAAAAATCATATAACCTGAAATTTATCAAAATTAAAGACTTTTACTCTTGATAAGGCATCATTGAGAGAAGGAAAAAACAGACCACATACTAAGGGAAAATATTTGCAAAGTATATGCTGTAAACATTTGTAAACATATAAATGTATGGATATTAATAATGAGAAGTGCTATAAAGATACAGGTAATGATGTGCATTAAAAGCTTTGTTCCAAGATATTTGAAAATATACATGAAATGGTAAAATTTTTTGGAAAACACAAATAACCAAAATCAGTCAGAAGCAGAAAATCTAAAAGGAGAAGTAACATCAAAGATACTGAATTATTTGACCAGAATCATCTCATGTAAGCATATTTTTCAAGTTCAAAAAAAGAAATGGATAACAAAATATTTATATAAACTATTAACTTTAAAAAAGAGAAAGCCATTTCTCCACTTTTGCAAAACTAGCAATAATTTTATGTAAAAATCATAAAGCATTATCAAAAATCTATCAATGTATAAAGATATGTTACCCATTAGAACTTAGCTAAAAGATGGAATAATTCTAACAATTTAAAATATTTTAAATATTATTTAAAGTAAAAAGCACAAAACTTGTGTGTGAGAAAACTCACAACTTTTATGTCAATACAGGTAAAAATTTCACTGAAATTTAGCAGTCATTTATAATTTCCATAGAGGATTGGCATTAGGGAGAAGAAGTGTTAACAGAGCAAAACCTAAAGCAAATAGCATCCTTAATTGTGATGATTTAAATATATTTCTATTGAAATCAGAGCAAAGTACATTTCTGTCAACATTGCTCCTTCTATAGGATTGCAAAAGAAGGACGATTAAGAGGTACAAACCTTCAGTGACAGAAATAATGAATCATGGGGATAAAATGTGTAGAATTTTTTTAATTGTAAAAACTAAACACTCTTTGTAGCTTAATATTTTTTTTGCATACAATAACCAAGAGAAATTGAAGACAATCTTAGAACTAATGAGAGGTTAATAAGTTTGCTTGAATCAAATCAGTGTAAGTCAGAGTTTTCTGGAGCTATGTACCAGAAGCAATTATATGGAAACAAGGGTTATTATGAAAAGGATTATTCTTTTCAAAATGGCAGTGAAATACATTAAGTTCCTAATAATAAATCCAAGAAAGCTCAGCAAAACCTTCTCAGGAAAAAGAAAAAAAAAAAAAACTAGTGAAAGATATAAAACAGAGCAAAGGTAATAAAATGTACAATGTTTATAAAAATATGTACATTCCTCTAATTAAATTATAAAACCATGCCATTCTAATGACAATTTCAATATAGTTTTTTGGTGGTAGCTCAAAGTGTCCCTAATAGTTATTTGAAACAGCAAGAGGTCCCACATAATTAAGGTAATTTTGAAGAATAGGAAGAGGAAAATTGCATCTACCAGGCTTATTATAAAGTAATAATTAAATACTGTAGTATTGGTGTTACTGTGGGAGAATAGATGACTGGACAGCAACATGGAGCTCAGTAGCTCAGATTTTTGAATATATGGACATTCATAGTTGACATGAGACATTAAAATGAAGTAATGTTTGAAATTAGTTGAGGTTTACCTTTAAAGTGCTGAAAATATGTTTACCATCTCTAAATATTCAGTAAGTGCATGGGAAGGACATTAAACCAGTTGATAAATGAAGAATATATGCCAAATAGATCAATCTTATAAACTGTGTGCCAATTAATAATTGGGCAAATGTGTTGAAACTTCCACTGTGTTGGTGGAGTTGTCCGTTTTTCCCTATAGTTAAATTTTTCTGTACTCCCTTTGAGGCTTTTTTGTTAAATTTATAGTTTAATGTCTTGAGGAATTAACCTTTGATCATTGCAGTGTCTCTTTCTTCAGAGCGTTTTTCTTAAAATACATTATTTGATGAGTACAAGTA
This sequence comes from Catagonus wagneri, assembly GCA_004024745.2. Taxonomy (NCBI): domain Eukaryota; kingdom Metazoa; phylum Chordata; class Mammalia; order Artiodactyla; family Tayassuidae; genus Catagonus; species Catagonus wagneri. The sequence goes on from PVHT021183693.1 coordinate 20,490,274, forward strand.
AATATAGACTGAGGTTACAATTTGCATGATGTAATTTTTAATATTTCTTTATGTTCAGCATCTCAATGCTGTTATGCTCTGTTCTTTTCCTATAAACTATATGTTGTTTAAAAATATGAATACATAAATAGGAATATAGGTAATGATACAATTTGAAAATAATGTCACTCTTAAAAAGTGACTTTCTGTATATTTATTGCAATTACTGATCTGTTTGCACTATACAAGTAATTTTTACATTTTCTGCATTTTTTATTCTTATTTCTGTTTATCTTGATTGAAAATGAATGCGATTTTGTTGCTGTTGTTCCTTTATTCTCTGTGTTCTGTAGAAGAGCTTTCTAGAGCTTCTGTCTTGATGGTAATCTACCTCAGATTTGACTTTAAATGTTTAATTTTCCTTGTGTTTTAGGATAATGTTTTTCTATCACTCATATCTTTTATTAATTTTGAAAATACTTTGTCAATACTTCTAGCCATTTCCATTTCTCTAGTGTTCTTATAGAATGGAAATTAATGTATTTTGCAGTTTTTGCCAGAGATCTAATTATTTTTATCCTCTGATATTTTTTTCTTTTCCTTTGTCTTTGGGTTCTCTAACCCCTTTAAAGAGTGTGTTTTGCTGTTACACTCAACTACTGACAGTTTAACTTCAGGCATTTTTTTTTTTTGCTGTTTTTAATACTTACTTGATTTTTTTGTGTAGATTCAGGTTTTTCTGTGGGAATTTTCTTTTTGTCTCTTTTGTCCATATTCGCCTACTTTCACAAAATATCAATAATATTTGTTTTAAAGTCATGTGAAAAATTTCAATATCAAAATTTCCTTTGGTTCCATTTATATTTCTTAGTTTAACTTTTGGTTTTGTCCATTGTTTCCCATTTCTTCTTATGCCACTTACTTTTTCTTCTAGGATACTAGAGATTATGGATGAAAACTGTAAGAAGTATGGATAAGCTCTATTCCTCTAATAAAGCTATTTCTTCTGACAGACAAATAGAGCACCAGTGTTTAACTGTGATATTTTGAGGCTTGATTGTGGTCTTTTTGGGAATAGGTTAAATCAAATTTGATTTTATTCCTAGAATGTAGAACTTTCTTATAGAGCATGGCCTATGTCCCATGCCCTAAACATGATGCTTCAGAAATCTTCACTATTTAAAATCATGAAGATATTATTCTACAGTTTCTCCCCCCCAAAAAAAATAAAATAAAAACAAAACTTGATAATTACTTTTTACACCTAGGTCTGCAATCTACCTGTAATTCATTTTTGTTTATAGTATGAAGGAAGGGTTAAAACATGTTTTTTTTTTTTTTCTATATGGTTATTAGATTGACACTGCATAGTTTTTTGAATGGTCTTATCCACTTCACTTTAGTGTTCACTTTGACAGAAATTACATTACCACAGAGATGTGAGGTTTTTCAGCGAATGAAAGTAAAAGTATGACCCTTCCCATTGGCTCTTTATCTGTTACTTTTCACAGAGTACTTTCTATTAAGGAAATGAAAACCTTCACAATTATCCCCCCAAGAATCATATGACTGTGTCTCATTTTGTGATATTGGATAGAAAGTTTAATGATTGGTAGGGAAGTTGAGCACAATATGATTCAAATGATCATTTTGGAAGTTAACATGTTCCTCAACACATAGGTACAGAGAGTGAGTGCTTGAATTAGATTTGCCAAGAAAAGAGATAGTGTGAGTGAAAGCTGGTACACTGTCATTCTAAAAAGAGTACTGATAAACTTAGATAACACTTGCAAGGCAAGGGCTTTGGAACCGTTTATCCCAATATAAGAGTTGAGGAAACTAAGGTGCAGAGAGATTTACTTGCTCAAAGACACATGGTTTATAAATTGGTAAAGGATAAATTTTACCTAGTGGTCTGAAACTTAGATACAGTTTTCATTCGGTTATCTCTCCTAAAGATGAACTTAAGTTTTTTTCCCAGTAAGTTAAAGTTTCAGTTTTTCTGCTTTTTACTTTTTTTTACATGAAGTCTTAGCTAAGTTATTTAATATCTGGGAATATCACTCCATACTCTTTAAATAGGAAGAAAAAAAATCTACCTTGATTTCTTCAGAAAACTCACTGGGCCTTAAAGTGACATTAATTTTCAAATGCTTTTTAAACATTTCATGCACTGCAAATGTTATCATGGCCATTAACATTTTGTACCCATTAGTTCTGAAAATCGGGATTTAACTGCATAATCCTAAAGTGGTTGACTCAAGACTTAATTAAAGAAGTTACTATGTTGTTATCTCAGTGTCATCATAGTTGACATGTCCTAAACTTTCAGTGCCTTTTTCAAGCTCACATTTCATTGTTGGCTTAATCAACCTGCAGCCAAACAAAATCTCTAAATGATTGCAAATAGTATTATTGAAATGTTTTATCTCTACCTCAATTGTGTTTCCTTTAGTCCTTTTAATTCTTTGGATCTTGTATGTTGAGATATTATAAAATGTTAACTTTACCTTCCAAGCACTGTTCTCATTTAATAAAATGACATTAAATATGATTGTTGTACTTTTATCTTACACTTTATTCAAATACTGAATACAGTGATACAAAGGCATAGAGTTTTGTGTTACACCTCAATAATTTGAAAATTAGCATATTCTATAAGAGAAAATAGTGTTAAAAAAGCTCATCATGAGTTTTCACTTCTTTTTATAAATTCAGTTTCTTTTCTAAACATAGTTAAGAGCTTTCTTGTTTGTTTTTACTCAATACTTGAGTATCTTCTTTTATAGATTACTAGAAGTATCATCAAGATAACTTGATCCACTTAATTACTGGACCTATGGCACCCTTTTTGTAAGAATATTTTCAAGTGTTTTGAGGATATTACATTAGATTGAAAGTAATACACTTATGACATCAAGGCCAGACTAAAATTCACTCTTTTTTTATAATCTTGACACATATCTTGGTTCAGATCATTTTTAACCTTTCTACTTCTAGATGATTGCTTTTGATTAAAAAAAGAAAGGAAAATATCCAAAAAGTTTACTTTCTCCATGTGATATTTTAATATAATTCTATGAACTACAGCTATAGTTTATTTGAAAGTGTTTTGCCATTGTTTATATATATGTATATATATATGTATAAAATTGTTTATATATAAACAATGGCAAAACACTTTTCAAATAAACTATGAGCTACCTATATAAACAATGGCAAAAAACTTTCAAATAAGCAATTAGCTATAGCTCATAGAATATTTATTTGTATATGTGTGTGTGTATATATATATATATATAATATTGCATTATCTTAGAACATCCAGTTTTTATATTTTCTCCAAATACAAAAAGAAGCAACTTTTGATTTGAAATTTTTTTCGTTTTTAAAAAGTTTTTATTATAATCAGTTTACAGTGTTATGGCAATTTCTGCTGTGCAGGAAACTGAGCCTGTTATACATATATATGTGTGCTTTTGTGTGTGTATATGTACATACACACACACACATTCTTATTTTCACATTATTCTCTACTAACCACAAACTCCCAGTCCATTTCACTCTTTCCCCCTCCCCTGCCCCTTAGCAACCAAAAGTTTGTTCTCCATGTCCATGATTTTTTTTTGTATGAAAAGGCTCATTTGTGCCATATATTAGATTCCAGATATGTGATATCACATGATATTTGTCTTTCTCTTTCTGACTTACTTGACTTATTATGAGAGTATCTAGTTCTATCCATATTTCTGCAAATGGCATTAGTTTGTCTATAGCTGGGTGATAATCCATTGTACCACATCTTAATCCATTCATATTTTTTTCCTTTTTTCAAAATTAATGAATTTTATTACATTTATAATTGTACAATGATCATCACAACCCAATTTTATAGCATTTCCATCCCAAACCCCCAGCGCATTCCCCCACTCCCCAACCTGTCTCTTTTGGAAATCATAAGTTTTCAAAGTCTATGAGTCAGTATCTGTTTTGCAAAGAAATTCATTGTGTCTTTTTTTGAATTCTACATGTAAGTGATAGCCTATGATGCTGGTGTCTCACTGTTTGACTGACTTCACTTAACATGATAATTTCTAGGTCCGTCCGTGTTCCTGCAAATGGTGCTATTTCTTTCCTTTTAATGGCTGAGTAATATCCATTGTGTATATGCACCATATCTTCTTTATCCAATCCTCTGTAGATGGACATGTAGGTGGTTTCCATGTCTTGGCTATTGTGTATAATGCTGCAATGAACATTGGAGTACATGTATCTTTTCGAGTCATACTTTTCTCTGGATAGATTCCCAGGAGTAGGATAGCTGGATTAAATGGTAATTCTATTTTTAGTTTTCTAAGGAATCTCCACACTGTTTTCCACAGTGGTTACACAGTTTACATTCCCACCAACAGTGTAATAGGGTTCCCTTTTCTCCACACCCTCTCCAGCATTTATTGTTTGTAGACTTATTTTGATGGCCATTCTGGCCAGTGTAATGTGGTACCTCGTAGTGGTTTTGATTTGCATTTCTCTAATAATTAGTGATGTTGAACATCTTTTCTTGTATTTTTTGGCCATCTGTATGTCTTCTTTGGAGAATTGTCTGTTTAGATCTTATGCCCATTTTTGATGGTTTTTTTTTTTTGGTATTGAGCTGTAGTAGGTGTTTATAAAGTTTGGAGATTAATTCCTTGTCAGTTGCTTCATTTGCAAATATTTTCTCCCATTCTGTGGGTTATCTTTTCGTTTTGTTTAGGGTTTCCTTTGCTGTGCAGCTTAATACATTCATCTGTTGATGGACATTTAGGTTGCTTCCATGTCTTGATATTGTGAATAGTGCTACTATGAACATAGGGTTGCATGTATCTTTTTCAATGTATGTTTTATTTGGGTATTTGAGTAAGAGTAGGATTGCTGGGTCATATGGTAGTTCTATATTTAGTTTTCTGAGGAACCTCTATACTGTTTTCCAGAGTGGATATACCAGTTTACATTCCTACCAACAGTGAAGAAAGGTTCCATTTTCTCCTCACCCTTTCCAGCATTTGTTGTTTGTAGGCTTACTAATGATGGCCATCTGACCTGTGTGAGGTGGTACCTTATTGTAAACTTCATTTGTATTTTTCTGATAACTGGTGATGTTGAGCATTTGTTCATGTGCCTGTTGGCCATCTGAGTGTCTTCTTTGGAGAAATGTCTATTCATGTCTTTTGCTCATTTTTTAATTACGTTGTTTGTTTTTTTGCTGTTGAGTTGTATAAGTTGTTTTTACATTTTTGAGATTAATCCCATGTCAGTCGCACTGTTTGAATCTATTTTCTTGGAGTTTACCTTATGGCTCAGGGGTTAAAAAATGTGAATAGCATCCATGAAGACACAGTTTGCTCCCTGGCCTTGCTTATGGGATTAAGGATTCAGCATTGCCATGAGCTGTGGTGTAGGTCACAGACGCGGTTCAGATCCTGCATTGCTGTGGCTGTAGCATAGGCTGATGGCTACAGCTCTGATTGGACCCCTATCTGGGGAAACTCCATATGCCATGGGTGTGGCCCTAAAAAAGCAAAACAAAAACAAAAACCTATTGTCTCCCATTCCATAGGTTGTCTTTCTTCCTTTCTTCCTTCCTTCCTTTATCTTTCCTTCTCTCTTCCTTTCTTTCCTTCCTTCCTTCCTTTGCTGTGCAAAAGCTTGAAAGTTTGATTAGGTTCCATTGTTTTATTTATTTTTTTATTTCTATTGCCTTGGGAGAATGACCTAATTAAACTTTTGTACGGTTGATGTCAGATAATGGTTTGCCTATATTCTCTTCTAGGAGTTTATGGTGTCTTGTCTTACGTTTAAGTCATTAACCCATTTCAAGTTTATTTTTGTACTTGGTGTGAGGGTGTGTTCTAGTTTCATTGATTTACATGCAGCTGTCCGGTTTTTCAGCATTACTTTTTGAAGAGTCTTTCTTTTTAGCATTTTATTTTCTTGCCTCCTTTGTTGAAGATTAATGTACCTTATGTGTCTGGATTTATTTCTGGGTTCTCTATTTTGTTCCATTGTTCTGTATATCTGTTTTTGTACTAGTACCAGAGTGCCTTGACTACTGTGGCTTTTAATATTGCCTGAGGTCTGGGAGATTTATGCCTCCTGCTTGGTTGTTGTTCCTCAGGATTGCTTTGGCAATTTTGGGTCTTTTATGGTTTCATTATAAATTTTGGGGTTGTTTGTTCTAGTTCCATGAAAAATGTCATGGGTAATTTGATTGGGATCACACTGAATCTATAGATTACTTTGGGTAGGATGGCCATTTTAATGATATTAACTGGGATATCAGTTAATAATCTACATCTTATTACCATTAGAAATATTCTTTATTAGAATACATATTATTGAATAATATAGAAAAAAAGCCACATAAGAGGAAATACTTGCATCCTCAAAAGCTTAAATTGATATGGTCATTAAGTGCTAAACATAATAAATAAAAAAACTCTAATACTCCATGTTAAAATTTATAATACAAAATAAAGACAAAATCCTAATATGTTTAGAAATAGAAACAAGTTGGCTATAAAATAGCCTATATCAGACTGAATGACATTACAAAATATCAGCACTCATTGATTGTGGAATATAGTAGAGCAATACTTTCAGAATTCTGAAGTAAAATTATTTTCACTAGAGATTCCTATAACAAGATAAAATGTCAGTTTGACTTCAGAATTAAGATATGTGCCAAATTCCAAAATAAGTTTTATTAGACCACTTTTGATATATGGCTCTACACAAAGAACTACTCTCACACTTACAGTTTTCCAAGTAAATGTTTATCTCCTGAGACCTCAGGTAAGCTGAGTGGACTCTGATCCAGATGAGCCAGTCGTGAATTGCTTGGGCTAGACTGATTTCACGTGTCTCATTTGGAGATCATGTCAGAGATTCAGTATGTGCTCTGGGCATTCTTCTCGTGGTGAATATCAGGAGCTTCTAGGGTCTAGTGGAGCTATATAATGACACTTATGGCCCATACTCAGAAGCCGTATTTTCATTTCCATTCACATTTCTATGGCTAATGCAAACCACATGGACAGACGTAACCTTAGTAAGATAAGAAAATAGAATCTTCCTAACAGGTTAGTGAAAGCTAAAAAACAATATATGGGCTAAATAATTTACATAAATATATTGCCTTTAGCTAACTCTTTCTTCTTGATGAAGTAGTAGAGCGAAACATTACTGTATACCAAAATGATTGACATCACGTGATTTAGATATCAGTAGATACAATTCAAGAGAAAATTGAAAAGTATATAAGACACTACCTGAGTTGAACTCAGAAACATCCAGATTTGTATAGGATATTCAAATGAGGACTTTGGGAGAGAGGGGTACTTGAACAAATAATTTTTCTTGGATATTTCAAATAACAGAAAATTGGTAATGGCAAAGAGTACAAAATGAAGGAAATTAAAATGGTAGAAAAATAGGAGTCCCCACTGTGACTCAGCAGGTTAAGAACCTGGCATAGTGTCTGTGAGGATAAGGGTTAGATCCGTGGCATCGCTCATTGAGTTAGGGATCTAGTATTGCTACAAGCTGCAGCATAGACTGCACATGCAGCTGTGATCCAGCATGTTGCTGTGGCTGTGTTGTAGGCTGCAGCTACAGCTCCAGTTAGACTCCTAGCCTAGGAACTTCCATATACCATGAGTGTGGCCACTAAAAAAAAAAAGTAGAAAAATAACAAACAAAAATGCCAGGGGAATTTTGGGGGTGGGGGAAAGAGATTTAGTCAGAGGTGGAAGTGAAAAATGAAAGCAAGATACACAAATGAGCCATAGAGCTTGAATTCAAAGAAAATTTGGATAAAAATATTTTTAGAGGAGTTGTTAAAAGGAAAGATAGCTGTAGCTACTATGCGTGTGAGAACTGTTCACATTTATTTAAATATTCTTTTCTGTGCAATTGCTTTCTCCAGTTTCTTAATTCCTAGGTCAAATGATTGTGGTTCTACACTTATTATTAGGGCTGTGTTCCTTTCTACATGATATTGCACACACACAGGGTCCCAGAAAGACCTCCTGCAATAAACTTGCAGTTATATGATAGTAATAAGGTGTTCTAATTCCAAGGTGAGAGGTATGAGAAAATTGAGAAGAATCACAGTGGAGAAAACTGTGATGAGAAGAATGTCGATTCGCTGATACAAGGCTGTGAATAGGTTTTTCTAGTAGATTATTCTCTTATGAAATTCCAAGAGCTCTCCCTTTTCAGAAAAAAAGAAATATTCTCTTTGGGTTAAAGTTGCGAATTTGCCCATTGTCTCATTTTCTCTTCATATTATTATGTTGTATGTATATATTTTTTTTCATTTTAAGCTATCAAATTTACTAATCCTTTGGCATTCCTGTCCTGGTTCAGTGGTTAACGAATCCGACTAGGAACCATGAGGTTGCAGATTCGATCCCTGGCCTTGCTCAGTGGGTTAAGGATCCAGCCTTGCCATGAGCTGTAGTGTAGGTTGCAGACGCGGCTCGGATCCCACATTGCTGTGGCTGTGGCAAAGGCCAGCAGCTACAGCTCCTGTTAGACCCCTAGCCTGGGAACCTCCATATGCCACGGGTGTGGCCCTAGATAAGTCAAAAAGCCAAAAAAAAAAAAAAAAAAAGGAATTTACTGATCCTTTCCGTTTTTTTTGAAAGATTTCCACTTGAGTTTTTCCTTCATTTGGTCAACTGTCCAAGTGTTGTTTACATATGTTTTGAGATTTTATTAAATACCTAGAGGAAGTTATAGTGAACTAGCATTTTATAAAGCTTAATCTTTAAATCCGTGACCATGATATTCATTATAATAGAAAAATTTTTATTTTGAAGTCTCTTGAATCTATAGTAAAGCTTCTTTCATATAGTTGTTTATGAAAATTTGTGAAGATAGATTTTGAAATATAGTTCCATCAGGATTGTATAGGATTATTTGTAGGTGTCAGAGACTAGAAGTCAGGAAACTAGTTAGGTGCTTACTAAAATGGTCTAGGAGAAAAAGAGCCAGAGAATGAATAAAAGGGGCTATACAAAGCGAATACTTGTAAGAAACGTTACTGTTGCTGTTGGACCAAATTGTTGGCAAATAATTTAGTGTCATGCCAACTGTGAAGAGTTCTCAAGGATGGTGCAAAAATTATTCTGTTGCATAGCTGTGAATGATTAGTCTTGAAACTAATTCTTTAGCATTACCCCTGATTCTATTACCTTCACGAAATAATTTCATTTACTGATTGTAATAATAAGTCATCTTCTATTACTTTAAGCTAGGAACTCTGACATACATCACAAAGTAAAGAACAATTAGGGTTGGGATTGGAGTCAAGACTGACTAAATAGACAAAATTCTGAATGAAATCATCTCATGCATGCTTGACTTTTGAAAATATCTTATTTGACCTTACTGTATGTTAAGTTTAAGAAATACAAATACAACTCAAAACCTTCTCTCTCAAAATGGCCCTCATCAATATTTTCACTCTATATCCTTATAGATCTGCCTAGTTAAATTCTTACACTCTCTCACTAAGGCTTTTAAAATAACATTCTAGGAGTTCCTATCATGGCTCAGTGGGTAATGAAGCCAACTAACATCCATGAGGACGTGGGTTCAACCAGTGAGTTAAGGATCCGGTGTTGCCTTGAACTGTGGTGTGGGTAACAGACGCAGTTCAGATTCCATGTTGTTGTGTCTGTGGTGTAGGCAGGCAGCTGATGCTCCGATTGCAGATCCCTAGCCTGGGAACCTCCATATACCATGGGTGTGGCCCTAAAAAGACAAAAATAAAATAAAATAACATTCTATATGTTATCTTTCTACCTCAAGATTTGATATCTCAAATCTATCCTCTACTACCTACAGGCTGAATTACTTAAAGAGGCTGATTTGATAATGTCTTCAATCTTCTGAAATCACTTCAGTAGCTTGCTGTCTTTTCTGAAGGATGAGGATCAATCTCTTTAGAAGATGATAAAAGGCATACCCTATCTCAATATTATCTCCAGTGACCCAGTGCTCTGTCCTTTAGTTTTTAGGTCCCTGATCTGGTTGTGGTTTGCTATACACATTTCACCATGCTATGCACATGACTTTTTATTCATGCTATCCTTTCTTTCAGAATAATCTCCCTTGACTGTTCATTTGTCTAGCATTAATAGGTGACATAGGGACATTTCTTTCAGGTAGATTATCCTCAGGTGGGAATAAGTGCCTTTTACAACTTTCTGTCATTCCACATTTTATATGTATTTTTCCATGTGTAAAATATTTGAATGTTTTTGAAGCTAAGAACTGAATCTTTTTCATGTTTGGTCACTAGTATACATTAACATTACATGGCATAATAACACTTAAGAAATGATGATTTTGTAATTGTAGGAGACTGATTAGAATATGAAGATGAAATTTGATAATGCATTTGAAAGCACATTACAAGCTCAAAAGTATCCTCTAGATCTTAGTTCTCTTTATGGCCATCCTTAGAGTACTTTAGACTGAGGAGAGATAACATTAAGATATAAATGTTTGTAAGGATTAATTTTCTATATTCCACAATATGGAAATAAATTTAGAAATGTTTACTTATAAAAAATATTTAGAACATTTTGATGGAATTTTGGCAACTTAATGTAGTTATTAAATATAATGTTGCATTTAAACTATTTTTTTATTGCCACACCCATGGCATATGGAAGTTCCCAAGCTAGGGATCGAATGGAAGCTACAGTTGCTGGCCTGTACCATAGCTACAGCAACACCAGCTGGAGATGCATCTGCAGACTACAGCATGACTCATGGCAGTGCCAGATCCCTATATACTGAGTGAGGCCAGGAATCAAACCTGTGTCCTCATGGATACTAGTTGGGTTCATTTCTGCTGTGCCACAATGGGAAATCCCTAAAATATGATTTTTCATCTTTAAATTTATATTTGGTTCAGAAAGAAATATCATTGGATGATTGCTTGTGCCCTGTGACATTTTTATTCATATATGATATTGGAGAGTTTTACTGGAATTTCACCTGGAATAAATATTCTCCCTAAAATATTGAATTTATGAGAATTATAATAGATTTTAGAAGTGCATAATTTGTTGTGTGAGTGTATGGTACCAAAATATAACCATATCTCTAAGTTCATATTATATTGCCTCTGTTTCAGATGTCATAAATGTTATAAATACTGTTGACCCATTTTATTAACTGAGGGAAATTAGTTATAATATTGCTTGTGGTATTTTGATACTTAGATGGTTTTAAGTTCATATTTAAGTCTCCCAGATACAAACACTGGTAATTGTTTTTCAGTATAGGAAGTTAAAATATATAAATTGCTTCTCAGATAATTTTAAGAAAACTGTGCAAGTTAGGCCTACCTCCTCTCTTGAATCACTTGTGCTCTGATTTCTCTGACCTTGAATAAACAACCCTTCCTATTTCTTTACTTAGTTTCCATCATTCTTTCTTCTTTGAATTTTCTTTGAAACTAAGGTCAGACCTGCTATATCAGCTCCCTACAGAGTAAGAAATGGCTTATGAGAAAGTACAGAAGCTATTTGGGGTTAGAAATATAACTTAAAGGGAAACATCTAAAGACGAAAAAGTTAGACAGGTCCAAAGGTTTCATGTACAACATTTAAAGGAAAAGAAAATAAAGAAAGGTCACATGGATACCAAAACTATATGAGTTGATCTCAACTTTACTTTTTATTTTTTTTGTCTTTTTGCGGTATCTAGGGCTGCACCCGCAGCATATGGAGGTTCCCAGGCTAGGGGTCTAACAGGAGCTGTAGCTGCTGGCCTTCAACACAGCCACAGCAACGCGGGATCCAAGCCGCGTCTGCAACCTACACCACAGTTAACTGCAATGTTGGATCCTTAACACACTGAGCAAGGCCAGGGATCAAACCTTCAACCTCATGGTTCTTAGTCAGATTCGTTAACCACTGAGCCACAAAGGGAACTCCTTGATCTCAACTTTAATAGAAAATTATTTCAGAGCCTGAGTTATAGAATCATAAGTAACTGCGAATTCAAGAGTTTTGTTTAAATATTTTACAATATGTATCATTTTCACTATGATATTCCTCATTGTTTTGTTGTTCAAGTGTGAAAAAAGGATTCATTAACCACTGAGCCACAACGGGAACTCCTTGATCTCAACTTTAATAGAAAATTCTTTCAGAGCCTGAGTTAAAGAATCATAAGTAACTGCGAATTCAAGAGTTTTGTGTATTGTTTGTATATTTTACAATATGTATCATTTTCACTATAGTATTCCTCATTGTTTTGTTGTTCAAGTGTGCAAAATCTGTTTCAACCATTCTTACAGAGTCAATGACAACAGTTCAAATTATAAACTTTCATGGTTACATGTGAATGAATAGGAAATGAGAAGTAAATCAGTGCCCTTTGCCTCCTGATGCCTAAGTCTAAAATAAAATGTGTTAGAAACACACACACACAGACACAGACACAGACGTATACATTTATATAACACAGTTTTATACTTGCATAATTTGCAAGTGTGAAGTTATTTATTTTTTTCTGTTTTTTTGCCTTCTCTAGGGCCTCACTCGTGGCATGTGGAGGTTCCCAGGCTAGGGGTCTAATCAGAGCTGTAGCCGCCGGTCTGCGTCAGAGACACAGCAACACGGGATCTGAGGCTCATTTGCAACCTACACCACAGCTCATGGCAATGCCAGATCCTTAACCCACTGAACGAGGCCAGGGATCGAACCCGCGGCCTCATTGTTCCTAGTAGGATTCGTTTCCTTTGCGCCACGACGGGAACTCCTGCAAGTGTGAAGTTATTGACATTATACAAGTAAGAATTAAACATGGACATCCCATGCTACAGAAAAATGTGTAACTCAATATATCAGTTTCTTGTTGCTCCTCTAGCAAAGTATCACAAAATACGTTAAAAAAATGAAAATTTATTCTCTCACAATGCTGGAGGGCAAAGTCTGAAAATCAAGTGGTCAGCATGGGCATACTCTCTCTTCAGGCTCTAGGAAAGAAATCTTTGCCTTTTTTCAAGCTTCTGATCTTGCTGACAATTTTTGGCATGCTTTGGTTAGTTGTCCTGTCAGTCCAGTTTCTCCTTCTGTTCTTAAGTGTTTGTTTTCCTTCTCTTGTGTACACATTTCTCTAATTTTATAAAGACAGAGTCATTGGATTTAGGCTCCTGATAATCCTCTATATTTCATTTTAACTTGATTGTACTTACAAAGACCCTATTTCCAGATAAGGCCACATTCACAAATACCGAGGATTAGAACTAGACCATATCTTTTAGAAATACACAATTCAATCTAATACACTAAATGTTATGAAGAGATCTTTGAAATTTGGTTTGTTTTAGCATATTTGACAAATGAGTCACAAATCTGGTGATTTCTGAGTCAAGGTGATGTCATGAATTTAATGTAGTTTTAAAGTCTTATATTAAGATTTCCATTTGAAATTATATTTTGGTAGAGCAAATTTATTGCCTTTCAGAAATGGGCACACGAAAAAGAATGCATTTCTGTAAAATACCTTACTCTTCATACTGGATTATTTTTGAATGAATTAGGTTTTGTCCAAAGTCATAAAAATACAACTTTTATATGATGTTTTTTCATCCTACCTACCATCTTTCATTCCCTTCCTTTTCTCTGCAAACATGTTTCTATTATTACACAGGCTAAAAATTGTATGAATGTGATAATAAAATAAAAGAGTGCTTTTGCCCTCAAGGAAAGTACAGACTAATGGAAAAAGGGGGACTGTAGCTGCTGGCCTACACCATAGCCACAGCATTGCCAGATCTGAGCCACATCTGCAACCTACACCACAGCTCATGGCAACCCCAGATCTGTAACCCACTGAGCCAGGCAAGGGATCAAACCCGCATCCTCATGGATACTAGTCGGGTTCATTACCACTGAGCTATGATGGAAACTCCCCTGCAAAAATTTTATAAGGATTAAATTGAATTTGTACGTCACTGTGAGTAGTCTAGGCATTTTAACCAGACTACTTTGAGTTTCTGAATACAGGATGTTTTTCCATTTATTTATATTTTTAATTTTTTTTAGAAAAGTTTTGTAGTTTCAAAGTTTTTGCCTTGGTTAAGTTAATCCCTAAATATTTCATTCTTTTTCATGCTATTGTAAATGTTTTTAATGTATTCTTAATCCATTTCAGATTTTCCATTGCTTTTGAATAGAAATGCCACTTACTTTTGTGTGTTTTCTTATCCTGCAACTTTGCTGAATGTGTTTATCCGTTCTAATGGCTTGTGTGTGTGTGTGTGTGTGTGTATCTGCAATTTTCAAAGTTTTCTATATAATCTGAACAGAGGTAATTTTACTTCTTCCTTTCCAATTTTAATACCTTTTATTCTTTTTTTCCCCCTTAGTTGCTCTGGCTAGGACTTTAAGTACTATGCTGAATAGAAATGGTGATGGTGGGCATCCTTATCTTGTTCCAGATCTTAGAGGAAACATTTTAGTTTCCACCATTGAGTATCATGTTGGCTTTTCAAAAAGAATTTATTAATTGAAGTAACTTCTTTCTTTACCTTGTCTAATGGAATTTTATTTTTTGTCAAATGTTTTTATTGCATCAGTTGAGATTATCATGTAGATTTGGTTCCTCATTCTGTTAATGCAATGTATCATATTGATTTTCATATGCAGAAACATCCTCGCATTTCAGAAATAAAGCCCACTGGGTCATGGTGTATAATCCATTTAATGAACTGTTGAATTAGTTTTCAGGTATTTTGTTGAGGACTTTTGCATTAATATCCATCACAGATACTGGTTTGTAATTTCCTTTCCTTACAGTATCTTCGTCCAGCTTTGGTGTTAAGGTAAATGTTGGCCTCATAAAATGAGTTTGAAACCATTTCCTCCTATTGAAGTTTTCTGGGCAAGTTTGAGAGTAATGGGTGTTAAATTTTCTTTGAATATTTGGTATAAATCTCTGGTTGAGGCTATGTGGTTCTGGTATTTGCTTTGTTGGAAGATTTGATTACTAAATAAATCTTCTTACTCATGTATTGTTATTTCTTATATATCTTAATGATTCAGTCTTGGTAGTTTGCACGTTTCATGAATTTATCCATTCCTTCTAAGTTATAATTTATAATTCCTATTTCTGTAGCATCATTTGTAATGCCTCTTCTTCCATACCAGGTTTTTTTTAATATGTCTACTCTCTTTTTGGCTTAGTATAGTCGTGTTTTTTCTCAATTTTGTTGATTCTTTTAAAAAGCAATTTTTAATTGATTTTTTATATTCTTGGTTTAATTCATTTTAACTCTAATCATCATTTTCTTCCTTCTGCTAATTTTGGGCATAGTTTTTTCCTTCATTATTTTGTTTCTTTAGGGTTAAACTTAGGTTGTTGTTTTGGGACTGCTTTTAGTGTAGGCTTTTGCTGCTATATAATTCTCTCTCAGCGCTATTTCTTTTGCATCTTAAGTTTTGGTGTGTTGTATTTTTTTTTTTTAATTTATCTCAAGATATTTTCTGATTTCTGCAATTTCCACTTTGATCTGCTAATTATTCAATAGTGTATTGTTGAATTTTGACATGTATGTGAATTTTACAATTTTTCTCTTGCTATTGGTTTCTCTTTTCATTGGGTGTAACGATAGGTGTTTTAAATTCTGTTAGTTAATTCATAGATGTCCATTTCTTTAGGGACAGTTTCTGGAGTTTTTGTGTTTGTTTTTTTTATTTCCTTGTTTATTCTCATACCTTATTTTTTGCTGGGATTTAGACATTTGAAAAGAAAAAATATCCCTCCTCAGTCTTTACAGACTAGCTTCATACAGGTAAGGATCTTTACCAATAAGGCTGGGTAGAGATCCTAGGGGACTCTCAAAACATTTCTCATTTGGGGATGTGTTTTTTCTAGGTTTGTGCTTATAGTTTCCCAGTCTGAGAAATCTAATTTTTCTTTTCTTTTTTTTTTTTTCCAGGAGCTCATATTTTCTCCTTGCTGTTGGTGTCTGTCTCTGTGGTACTGCAGTATCTGGGGCTGCAACAAGCTGCTGAGCTCTCACTGGCTGCCAGCAGCCAAAGCACAAGTTTATCCATTAGCACTCTAAGTCAGGCAAGTCCACCTTTGGAAAATCTGGAACATTGGACACATATATTCTCTTCTTCTCATTCCCTCCTGAGGGAGAAGCAACAATCTGCACATTTTCTCCACTTGACCAGAGCTACACCACCTTCAGGTAAGGGCTCTTTTGGATAATGGAAGAGCTTTTCTTTTTGCCCTTTTCAGTAGTGTAATGGTTTTGTCGTGGTTCTTGGCTTTGTGTTCCTCTTGGCTGTGTTTTCCTGAGGTACTGAGACTTGTTTCTGGAGTACTCATAAAGACTTCTTAAAATTGTTGTCAAGTCAGTCAGTTTTTCTGTGGAAGAACGAGGTCTGGAGCTTCCTGTTCCACCATACTGCTTACTTCACTTGGGTTTTGTTTCTCCCAAAACCTTTCTCCTCAGATTGCAGATTCTTGCATTCCCACTTTATGGAGGTATGGTCCTTCCTAGTTTTGTGTTGTCTGTGTCCTCTTCTCTTCTTATAAGGATATTGGTCATATCTGACTGTGGCAAATCCATATGATTTCATTTTACTTTAATAATTTATTTAAAAGCTTTAGCTTCAAATAAAATCACATTGTGAGATACTGGCCTTAAGACTATAGCAATATGAATATTGAAAATGCAATTCAACCCACGAGAAATTCTAAATAAAATTTAGAGCAGTATGTATTTGGTGACTAGAAGTACTGGAACTAATTACTTTAAATTTAGTAATGGCCAATACTAAGAATGCTGTGACAAATAAAAATGAAAGTATTTAGTGTTAAATGTGTATTAAGAACAATTTTAATGCATGATATATTTCTGAGCTATGTAATTGCCTACAATACTGAAAAATAACAACAAAACAAGAGAATTGATGATGTAAATAAAAACTTGACCTGAAATTTTTTGTTTTTTGACATTTGATTTTAGAGCATATATTTGTTTTTAATGGCTATTTTAAATCTATAATTGAACAAATAATGCAATATAGGCCCTTCCAATTACTACTTTATAAGATAAGCTCTTCTTAAATAATATAGTATTTTGAATAGTGGAAGTAAGATTGAAATAGGGAAAGTAAACATTTTATGTCACTAATTTTTTTGATTTTTATATGCTCTTTTTTTTTTTTTTTTTAATGTCTTCTATAAACTTTCCAATAGATAATACAAGAAAATTTCAGGGTTAAATATAAGCCAAAATCAAAAGAGTCACATTTTTTGAGAAAAGGAAGGTGACATGGACGGTCTTAAATAGTAATATTATTGGACCTTTGGTAAAATTTGAGTCATACGCAAGTTGTGTTCATGATTGTTGAGAATGGAAGAATTCCCCAGTCACCTAAAAGCATAAACCTCAGTGTGTATAGCCTCTAGAATATTGTGATTCATCCTCTCATTTTACGAAACAGACTTGATTGTGATTGCTATATCTCGTTGCTCTGTTGAATGTTAATCAGTCTTATGCCCATCTTTCGGAAGAGTGCAGGACAGAATGATTTCAGAGTAAGATTGGAACTCATGTGCTTATCTTTCCTTTTTTGGTTCAATCTTAGATAACAATAAATTCAGGGTCCAAATAGTTCATTAATGATGAGAAAAGTAATTTGAGTTTTAATTTGAAAGACTAATTGAATTTAATTTGAAAGACTCTTGCATATGGAAAATAGTTATTCATCTTCAGCTACTGACATCTGTAGAAGATTTCTGAAAATTCTATTTAGGAACCAATCTGATTTCACATAACTTATGTAAGTTGTTTACCTCATCCTTTATTGCAGAAAATAGTGGCATAGTAAAAGGTATCTTTATTTTCCAGAAATCAACTATAATCTCTGTTTTGTCACCTGAAATGATAATTTTCTAGCTGTGGCATAAAACCTGTGGTAGCTTTGGAAAGACTGGAACTTGTAAAATGCTTTCATTTCTGCACAAATAATGCATACTGTCTCATCAGAGCTACTCCAATGCTCTTTTTCATACTTAGTAATCCTATGACACTGTTGTAAGATTTCTTAATAATATTTATTTGAGACAATTTTATATCTTTTTTTATTCTCAGTATTCACTTGTGATTGTTTACACCCATTATAACTAATGTCCCTAAGGTACTGTTTTATTGTTTTTGAATATATTCAAATTTGCCATATGTATAATTTATTTTTATCTTCTCAGAAAAATTACAAAATAGATGTTATTTTAATTACTGATGAAGAGATTGAGGCATCGATATCCAAGCCTTGACCTTCTGATAATAAAGTTCAGACTATGCTAGACATTGCCTCTTTAGGCATTACAGTTAGAAAAATTAAAGAAATTAAATAAGAAAGATGAGTAATGACAAATCAACAAAAAAAATCTAGTCACCATTTTTAAAACATTGAAGGAAGAGACTGTTTTATGCTTACTATTGTATCCCCAGAATCAAGCACGCTGTCTTTCACTAAATATATATATGTGTTCTAGTTTTTAGAAGTCTTAGAGAATATACTTATTTAAACTATATAAAAGTAAAATTAAATTAATAGTAAAAATAAAAATAAAATTATCCCATAAATAGTAGTATTTTATTCTATTCTATTGAATAAAATAACACTAGGAATTATTAGCTGAACTGAAAATTGTGCTATAAACTGCACAAAAGTAAGAGCACATGAATACCCAAAAGTAATTAAATTTCTAAGAGTTGATCGTGTAATGCCATATGCTAGATAGATAATTGTATTCCTCTGCTGAGGCTTCCATAACAAAGTAACATAGACTTAAACAGAAATTTATTTCCTCAGAGTTTTGGAGATTAAAAGCCCACAGTCAAAGTACCATGAAATTCAGTTTCCAGTGTGGTTTCTCTTCCTGTCTTGAGGTAGGCTGCCTTCCTACTGCCTCCTCACATAGCCTTTCCTCTGTGCATGAGAAAGAGTTGTGGTGACTCTTCCTTTAAGAAGGACACCAGTTCTTGTGAGTCAGGACCGTACTCTTATGGCCTCATTTATCCTTAATTACTTGATAATGGCCCCATCCCCAAATGCAGTCATATTGGGGTTTGGGACTTGAACTTAAGAATTTAGGGGGGTATAGTTCAGTCTGTAAAAATAATATCATTTACACTCTGTTATATACCATAACAGAACTGATCCTCAGTGGAATCATTTTAGCATAGTTTTGCCAATAATCTATCTCTTCAATATATTCAATGTTCACTAGCATTTTTACCTTAAATTTTCTAGGCATCTCTTAGTTCAACAAATATTATAGCATTGTTATATGTCCAAATACTATTCTATGAGTCGGAAAATGGGATGAATTAAAAACAAAAGAGAGAGAAAAAAATCCTACTTTAAGATATCTTCCATTCTCTTATCGAGGTGAGACACTATGAACCAAATAAGAAAACGTATAACATATTAAAAGGTAATAAGTGTTCTAAAAAAATATGGGAAATATGATGAAGATACAGTTACAGTGTGCAATTTAAAATAAAGTAGCGGATTAGATGCTTCCACCTATCTTTTTTTTTTTTTTTTGTCTTTTTGCCTTTTTTATGTAGAGCCGCACCCGCGGCATATGGAGGTTCCCAGGCTAGGGGTCTAACAGGAGCTGTAGCCACGGGCCTACGCCACAGCCTCAGCAACGTGGGATCCGAGCCGCGTCTGCGACCTACACCACAGTTCACGGCAACCCACTGAGCAAAGGCCGGGGATCGAACCCGCAACCTCATGGTTCTTAGTCGGATTCGTTAACCACTGATCCACGAAGGGAACTCCTCTTTGGAAAGATGACCTTAAAAAGAATTGGAAGAGTTAAGGGACTGAGTCAAATGGGTATTTGGAGGAAGAATATTCTAGATGGAGGAAACTACAATCGCAAACTGTAGTGCAGGAACATGGCTGGCATGTTCAAAGCACACCATAGAGTCCAGTGTGCCTAGAGTTGAAGGAGTGACCAAAAAGTGGAAGTGATGTCAGAGAAGTGTCGCTAGGGCCTTGCAGGCCATGTAGGGTTTCTTGAAGTTCTTTCTGATTACTTCAGAAAGACCTGGAAAAAGTGGTGATTCTTGCATGATCAAAACTGTCTTTGTCTTGATAATTTTATTGAACCAAAATGTATCTGGGTATAAAATTATTTTGTCACACTTTTTAAAGGATATTTGCAGATGTTCTTGTATTCTATTGTAGTTTTTTCTATGGAAAATTTGATGATAGTCCAATTTTTTACCATTTTTTAATGAAAATTTATTTTGCTTGGTTTCCCAGATAATTATCTTATTACACTGCAAAATCTGCGAACTTTTTAGAAATTGTAGAATACAATGTATTGTTTTCAACATACTAATATGACTTTTACTTCAGTTTTGGATAATTAAAATACGTCTAAATTTTATATTTTATTGTTTTAGCTATGTTTAAATTTACTCATGCTTTTCAGTGTCTATTTTGTTTGAGGAAGTATTTATTAGCCTGGTGCAATTTATAATTTTACTTTCATTTGTGAAATGACTATATTGTTTAACTCTTCTTCTTGGAACACTTCTAGTTTACATTTCATTTGCTCTGCTTTCTCCAAGGCTGTTGTTACATGATCTGTTGTAAGTCTGCTTTGTGTTCTTGTCTCATAGTAATGACTAAGTGTATGTGTGCATCTGAAGGGCAAGATATGTAGGTATGTTTATGTTTACATTTGTGGAGGGTTACTTGGCTGTGATTTTCTCTGGCTCCATGGAATATCACTGGTGATTTTCTTTGTTCTCAAACGTTTGCATGTAGTTTTGCTTTTTTTTTTGTTATGATCTGCTTATCAGTTTTTTGCTACTTTTTTTTTTTTTTTTTTTTCCAGGAGGGCTATTTATAGATTGTTAGTGTTAGGACCCTGTGTTAGGTTGTGAGCTATCCTCAGAGTCATGTAGGACATTTTCTTAGGATGAAGAGGTTTGAATTGTGAGTACAATTTTACTTAAGGAGTTCCTGTCGTGGCTAAGTGGTTAACGAATCCAACTAGGAACCATGAGGTTGCGGGTTCGATCCCTGGCATCGCTAAGTGGGTTAAGGATCTGGTGTTAACATGAGCTGTGGTGTAGGCTGCAGTTGTGGCTCGGATCCTGCGTTGCTGTGGCTGTGGCGAAGGCCAGCAGCTACAGCTCCTGTTAGACCCCTAGCCTGGGAACCTCCACATGCTGCTGGTACAGCGCTAGGAAAGGCAAAAAAAAAAAAAAAAAGACAATTTTACTTTAGAATTCCTTAGTCAGGCATTCAGTGTCAAGCATTAGACATTCAATGAAAAGTACCTCTTATCACTTCAACCAAAAAAGATGGATTCCTTTTTGAAAATATGGCTTGATCAGTATATTCTTTACTGAACCCTGAATTCTATAGATTTTAGAGCTAAAATATTTATTTTCCTCATAGGCTAAAAAGGATTTTGCCTTAGATTTTACTATCTGTAGCAATGGGTCCTTCTTTACTCT
Organism: Catagonus wagneri; assembly: GCA_004024745.2. Lineage (NCBI taxonomy): Eukaryota > Metazoa > Chordata > Mammalia > Artiodactyla > Tayassuidae > Catagonus > Catagonus wagneri. The sequence continues at coordinate 20,511,836 of PVHT021183693.1, forward strand.
TCTCCCTGAATTTACTTCTGTTTTTATTGCTTTTGCAATTTTTCTATCTATCTTATACTTTTGAGTTTTATCTGTCGGTTTCTCTATTTTCACCCTTTGTTTGCCAAACATGAAATAACTTTGTTTGCTTGTTTCTTGTGGCTTACTACTTTTGGGTAATATTTTTAATGAGAAGATCAGGGTGGAATGTAGCTTCTGATTTCATTAGATTTTTTCCCATATTTCTTATTATTTTCTTTCTAAACTGTACTTTCTCCATTTGTCTTCAGGCGACAAATTTTGTTCACTAGCTCTTTCTTCTGGAGAGGTTCATTTTAACAATATTCTCTAAATGTTGTCATATAGAAATACATTTATCTGTAGTTTTATATCTGAATAAAAGGTTAACAGGATTTTGGAATCCTGAACTTTGACTTTTTCTCGTGAAGATATGGTAGACCTTGCTCCAGTATCTCTATAATAGTGCAAGTCACTGTAAAGATATTTCCGTAGATTATTATTATGCCCTATTCAAGAGAATAACTTCTAATAGATTATCCATTCCATTTTAACCATGATAAACTTGATAGAGCAGAAAAATTTACATGCACAGTGACATACAGGATAAGTATAGAAAGGAGAGCTGTAGAGTATCTGTTGTTGATAATAACAAAATTCCAAAATTAACTCTAAAGGTTATCATACTTTATACTATATTATTAACAGTAATGGTATTATATGTATGTTTTTTGGAATTTTGCCAGCCTATTATATAGGGAAACGTTATTAAAATTAAATTCAAAAACCTTAACATTAAATAAATTATAGTAATAAATAAGTACTCAAATCTCATCACGACTGAGTAATTAACCACTTTTACTATTATCTGCTCTTTGAAAAGTGTGTCTGTTGTTCTTTGTTTTGTAAATATTATAGCTACTATGTATCTCTTACTGTGCATTCAGCAATATCATATAGACAGCTTGATTAGTCACAGTGGCAGTATTTGTACCATGAAAATAGGCAAAACCTACAAAACAAGGCTTGATTTATCTTGTTTTTGTGTAGACTTAGGTAAGTGATGTAAGTATATTAATAATGTACAACCTAAAAGTCTGTTGTGTCTATAGCCTACGTTGTGGAAAGCACAACATTGAGGAGATAACCTTCTAGTATAAACAATTGACTAGCTAGTTCAGGAAAGAAGTAAGCACATTACTGACAAATGGCTGAAGTTTCTACATACTTAGGGCTGGAACTGAAAGATGTTTGAGTTTAATGAATATAATTTGTGCAATGGTGATAAATTTAAACTAGAACCAGATACCAGTTTTAATGACATTAACTTCATTGTGAAAGGAATTTGTGGATTGAATAGCAATCCCATTTGCCTTGGAAAACTGTAATTATGGGTTGGCTAAGAATATAAGAGCTCAGGAAAAATCAAAGAGTCTTCTTGTGAGAATAAATTCTCTATATTGAAATTTACGATAAATTGCATGACGTTTATCATTTCTAATAATGCTTTTATTAGTACAGGTTATATTTATCTATGTGTATGCATACACAGCATTTTTTTTCCAGAGAGCTAGTTATAAAACAGTATCCAGCACATCACTCTCTACATCATAATATGGATTCACAATGCACAAATATAGACTTTTCAAAGTTCTATGGCAGTGACCATTGCATATAATATTTGTTGAAGCCCCTCTGAAATCCCTAAATGCATTTCTTATTTGCTGCACTGAGGCTAGGTGATTCACAGAAGAATATGAATATGAGAGCGTGATTCTTTGAACACTGAAGGAATTCAGAAAATTCCAAAAGAAAAAATTATTTTCTTTACTTCTGCAATAAATCACACTAATAAGCTGAGGGATACTTGTTTTCTTTCTCCATTCACTAATTTACCATTCAAATCCTGCTTCTTAAGATCTTTCGGAAAGTAGAGATGTTCCATATTTTATTTAATGGTTGCTTTCATTTTTAAAAAAGAGGAGTGTTCATAAGGACTCAATGAATGTATTATCAAGAAGACCATGCTCCTTACTCAGGAGTGCTTTTCTTTTTAGGTAGGTTTTTTAAATGTAAATTTTACTGGAATATAGTTGACTTACAAAGTTGTGTTAATTTCAGACGTACATCAAAGTAAATCAGTTACATGTATCCATTACTTTTCAGATTCTTTCCCCTTATAAGTTATTACACAGTATTGAGTAGATTACACAGGGGCTGTTATTTTCTCAGTTTAGATCAGGAGAGGAAGCAGGGTCATATGGTTTATTACCAAATAATTTCAAGGATTTGAATATGATAAACCTGTTAGCTTTTAGGACCAAAAATTAACAAAGGTTTGAAAACTTATCTCTTGATTTGGGTGATGCTTAAAATATTTCATTTATACCAGAAATACCAAATTGATGAAATAAAAAAGATAAGTAAAATGCTTCCTTGACATTTCTGTTAGCTACAAATATCTTACACAGCGTCTACCTAGTCAAATATTAATTGAACAGCAATTACAAATAAAAATTTGTCTTTTTTGGAAGGTACCAATTCAAACAGATTATCTTACTCTTTACATAACACTCCTCCCCAAAAAAATTCAGAAAAAAATAGTCTACATAGATGTAGTTGAAAACACGTTCACTATAAAACTGTGGAAATTGTCCAGGGAATAAACATTGACTTAAATACTAACAGATAAAATAGCACCTTCCCTTCTTTGTTTGTTGTTTGGTGCTTGCTGTATTATATTAGACAGTACTAGGAGTTTACATGTATTTTGCCCTTTAATTTTTACATTAAGAGTAAGAATTTCACTATATTTTATACTGGTTTTTAAGTCATTTTTAAAAGTTTATTTTATAATAATACAAAAATAATCCTGTCTTGAATAGATAATATGTAGATGTAGGTATATAGAATATGAACAATGTATAGTAGTACTGATCATAAGGGAACTTTTTTTTTCTTTGATTATAAAATAGCGTTATAGTTTTGATACCAAATACATCTGATCAAAATTGCATATAATTCTAAATGTTCTACTTAGTCACTGCTGCTCTTCAGTTTACCATGTTATAAGGGAACTTGTGACTTTGTGCAAACAGAAAGATTAAGCCCTTATTCTATGATAATGCTAAAATCAATTTTGGTGATACTGAATAAAATTTTAGTGGGTGGAAAAACTGCTGATAATGCACATGGGGTCTGATGGTAGGAGTCAGATATTTCCTCCTAATGATCCTTCAAGGAAAAATTAAAATCGTTGCATGATGTCTTTAAAACATACTTTTGCAGATTGTGAAGATCAAATAAAACTCATTCCTCTAAGTATAATCTGATTGAATATCTTCAAAATCTGTTTTAACATATTCCTCCATAATTTATTGATTAATAAATGCTAAGTAAAGAAAAGTCTTTTCCATAGAGTTCTGAAATTTATGTTTTTTCCAGCCTCCTTCGCATCTACATTTCATCCGCTTTATGACCTTGTAGATGTCTGCTATTTAACTAAGGTAAAATCAAAAGTCAAGCATGTTATGTTATGACAAATAATATAGTTTTCAATTCAGTGGGCATACAGTATTTAAACAGGATTTATCTTAAATCCTAAGATCCAAACACTGAGTTCATGCAGCTAGAAAGAATAATTAATAGGATATTAACAAATATGGACAGCTATATCTATCAATTATTTAATTTATTTTTGGGTCAGATCTCAGTTTAACTTTTCACCAGAGGACATGAAATATAATGAAATAATTTAGACTAAAGCCACTTTAAATCCACTTTAGAATATCAAGATAGTCTAGCTATCAAATATTTATTCTGCACATATGTAAAGGGCAAAATGTAATTCCAAAGCACAGACATTTAAGTCAAATATAGATAGTAATCCTTTTGTTTGAAAGCTGAAATATAAGCAATCACAGAAATATATAGAAATATTTCTCTAATTTTCATAACACAAGAATTTGATATTATGGGAGACATAAGCATAGGTTTAAACATCGCTGAATATAGGGTTGAAAATCATTATAACTTGGCCAATGGAGAAGAGAATTTCCAACCTAAATGAAACCTAAGATTACTGTGATTTTTTCATCACTTCTTTAGTAAGAAGTAATATGGTTATGCAGATATGCATAAAATGGAATTTATTTGTAATCTTGAAGTTTGTTTTGTTTTAATCAAATTTACCACCACATTATTCTCATTCAATGATATTAGTTTAATTCTACATAAAGAATGTCTTAATCCTTCATTAAAAATCACTAAATTGGTTCTTAAAGTATATGTTTTTTCAATTGGTGGTGATTACGTTTTCAAGAATGTAAAAACACTTAGATACAGAGAGACTTTCACATAATGTTTCTTATATAAGATCTATTTTGGAGGGGGTAGATATATATAATTTTGGTGAGCCAAGGTTTTTTATCTTTTATATGTAGATGCCTAAGGGGTATAGTTTACAAATTCATTTTAAAATAAAGGAAAAATGTAAAATCATGTAGACAAGTGTGAATTCTTAAAAATGTAAACTGTTAAACACAAATATATGCACAGAATATATGGCAAGATCTTTGTATTACTAATGGTGATTTTGTTTTTTTGGCTTTTTAGGGCTGCACCCATGGCATATGGAGGTTACCAGGCTATAGGTCAAATCAGAGCTATAGCTGCCAGCCTACGCCACAGCCACTGCAATCTGAGCCGCATCTGTGAACTACACCAGAGCTCATGGCAACGCTGGATCCTTAAACCCACTGAGCTAGGCCAGGGATCAAACCTGTGTCCTCATGGATGCTAGTTAGATTCGTTTCAGCTGAGCCATGATGGGAACTCCTTTGAAACATCACATAAATCCATTTTGTTATATAATTGAAAAATACGTAGTCAAATATTTTTCTCAAATAGATTTTTTAAAAACTTGATTCATAGGCTACCATGTACTTATATTTAAAAGATTACATTTGATATTCTGGTGCTGCTGAATATGGAATCAAAAGAGAAGACAAAATTCCATCAACTAAGGCTTTGAAAATATGTAATGCTTTTTTATTGAGGATGAGAGGAAATTAATAGTTCTATATTTTCTATTTCGTTTTCTTTATCTTTAGGAAATTATATTGATCACATTTTCCAGTTGTGTTCTAAAGGCTCACTTCATAGTGCAAAAGATAATGGTTGGAAAAGTCAAGATGACATATTCTAAGCAGGACTTTTCAGAGGAACATATTTGGACTTCATTGATATATTACCACACTTAAAATTTATTTATTTCATAGACCATGTATGTTCAGTTTTAACCAAGATTTCAGAATTGAAGGATAAAAACAGTGCAGTCTAGGGTTTTATTATGAGGAACAGTGCTGTGTAGGAAAGAATATTCATGTTAACACAACTAGTACAATTCTGCCTCTGGGAAGATTTACGCAGAGTGTCACAGCATAACATAGAGGCTGCTCCATTTAGGAATCTGAATAAAAATCTATATTATCTGATAAATTTTTGATCTCTTGTAAAACATAGCACCTATAGTTAACAGTATGTTGCTGTATAATTTTAAATTTAAGATAGTATATCTTATGTTGTTTTCTTTCCATACACACACACACACATGTACATGGAACAAAGGAAACTATAGGAGGTACTGGATTTTTCTCTTAACACTGCTTATGGTGATAGTATCATAGTGCCCATGGATAGATGAATGGGTCAGTTTATATGCACATGTACATATACACAATGGTGTAATTCTTAGCTGTATAAAAGAATGAAGTCTTGCCATTTAGGACAACATGGATGCACCTAGAGGGTATTATGGTAAGTCAGATAGAAAAAGACCAATACTGTGAGATTACACCTATATGTTAAATCTAAAAAACAAAACAACAAACATAACAAGTAGAAACATAGCCATAGATACACAGAACAAATGAGTGGTTTGTCAGAGAGGAGGGGATAGAGGGATTAGTAAAATGTGAGGAAAATTAAGAGCACAAAATTCCAGTTACAAAAGTAAATTAGTTGTGGAGGTAAAATGCACAGCATACAGAATATAGCTGATAATAATGTATTATCTTTGTATGATGACAGGTGGTAACTAGACTTATTGCGGTGACCATTTTATAATGCATGGAAATATTGAATCACTGTTTTGTGCACCAGGATCTAACATAGTGTTTTTGGTCAATTATACATCAGAAAAAAAAATAACCCAAAAATCTCATAGAAAAAGAGGTCAGATTTGTGATTACTAGCAGTGGGGAGTGGGATAAGGGGGAATTGAATGAAGATTATCAAAAAGTACAGACATCCAGTTGTAAGAAATATAAATACTTGAGATGTAATGTATAACATGATTAATATAATTAATAGTACTGTATGTTACACATGAAATATGAGTAATTTTTTTAAATTTTTTAATTAAAGTATAGTTGATTTACAATGTTTTGTCAAGTTTTCTTGTACAACAAGTGGCCCAATCACACACATTTCCCTGTGCTGTATAGTAGGATCCCATTACCCATCCATTCACTCCCTCACCCTTCCCCCCAGGGACCCTAACTCTCTTCTTCTTGGCAATGATCTGTTTCTGTTTTTTGTTTGTTGGTTGGTTGGTTAGTTGGTTGTTATTTTTAGTTAGGATCATCTGTTTCATATTTTAGATTCCACAAGTAGGTGATACCATGTAGTATCTGTCTTTTTCTTTCAGTCTTACTTCACTTAGTATGAGAGTCTCTAGTTCCATCCATGTTGATGCAAATGGCATTCATTTATTTTTTTATGGCTTGGTAATATTCCATTGTATGTATGTACCACAACTTCTTAATCCATTCATCTGTTGATGGACATTTAGGTTGTTTCCATGTCTTGGCTATTGTAAATAGTGCTGCTATGAACATAGGGGTACATGTAACTTTTTCAATGAAAGTTTTGTCCAGATATATGCCCAGGAATAGAATTGCTGGATCATATGGTAGCTCTATATTTAGTTTCCTAAGGTACTTCCATACTGTTTTCCGTAGTGGTTGTATCAGTATACATTCCCACCAACAGCGCAAAAGGATGCAATTTTCTCCACACCCTCTCTAGTATTTATTATTTACTGTCTTGTTATTGATGGCCATTCTGACTGGTGTGAGGTGGTACCTCATTGCAGTTTTGATTTGCATTTCTCTAATAATTAGTGATATTGAGCATTTTTTCATTGCCTATTGGCCATCCATATGTATTCTTTGGAGAAATGTCTATTTAGAATTCTGCCCATTTTTCAGTTGGGTTGTCTGTTTTTTCTTGTTGAGAGTAAATTTTGAATCCTCATCAAATGGAAATTTTTTTCTTTCATATTCTTTCATATTGTAAGAGATTTTGTATCTATATGTATGTTTCCTAAACATATTGTGGTAATCATTTCATAATATATGTAAGAAGAATCATTGTGCCATACATTGCAAGCTTATACAGTACTATATGTAAATTATATCCCAATTAAACTGGAAGAGAAATAAATAAATAAATAAATAAATAAATAAATAAATAAATAAACTTTGAAAAGATGTTTTCACCAGCTCTGTAAACAATTTTCTACATTTCTGACAAGTCAAGTTTGTCAAACATTCTCTTCAAATGTTAATGATCCTTGTTTTTTGGCTCATTGCTTGATCTGTCATTTACTAAGAGATATATATTAAAATTTCCAACAAGGATTATGAAATTTCCTTTTTCACTTTGTAGTTCTTTCAGTTTTTTGGTAAATATTTTTAATCTCTCTGAAATTGTAAATAGTGTATCAGCTATGACTAATAAGCTCAATTTTATTATTAGTTTAGAACTAAAGTTGCTTAGAATATGTGTTTGTGTGTATATTCCTGTCAAATTAAATATTTTGTGGTTACTTGGTAACTCTGCTTATCTCTTAAAGGTTTAGGAATATTTTGCCTGATATCATTAAAATTCTAACAACATTATATTGCTTAGTATTTATAAAATGTATTTACAAAATGTATCTTCAATAAATGCCTAATTTCCAGTCTTTCTCTGTCCCTGTATTTCAGGAATGTTTGTTGTAAGCATCATATAGCTGGAATTTTGTAATAAACTGAGCCTTTCTGCTGATGGAGTATGTGGGGAAATTCCTCAAAACAGCTGTTTTGTATTTATTCTATCTATTGCTGAGTTTGTAGGACTTTCCCATTTCAGTTTTGAAGGAGAATGCTTTACTATATTTCTGTATCTTTGAAGATTCTGTAATTATTTTTCTAAAATCCCTTGCATTGATAAGTCTATCAGAATGAATCTGCAGTTTTCAGTAGTAGCAAATGCTTTGAAAGCAAAATAGTAAATGCTTTTTTCAACTCCTTGTTTTCCTTTCATTACTGGCTAAATATTCCCTTAATATTGTTTTACCTTCTTAATGTGTTCAGAATTTTTATAAGAATTTTTAAATATTTTTACTTTTCATTAGATCTTTTTTTTTTTTAATTTTTACTTTTTCTGAATAACCTAACTCATGATTACTGGAAATCAGAAGTTTCATAGTTTCTTTGTTCTGACCTTTTCTTCCATTTTCTCATACTTAGTGCTTTCTCTAATCTTGTTAAGAATAAATATTTCATTTTAAATATTTTCATATTGGAAGAAATTGGTTTCTCTGCTCATGTAAAAGGATATATTTGATTTCTCAGATTAAATATCTTCTAAAATATAGATATATAATCAGGATTAGATTTAGTTTCTAAGTTCTGCAGACCCCAAATTTCAGTGTCTAAAAATAAATAAGGATTTATTTTAACTTAAGTAATAAAAGATCTGGATATTGGTAGAACAGAGATGTGATGATGCCTAAGATATTAAGACATGCACTTTATTTGATGCTTTAAATAATACTATATAACATTTATTAATTTCAGGATATAAAGTTTCTAGATTCCTGCCAACATGAGGGCTTATTAAAATAAAACAAAGCATAACAAACATGTGAATAGAAAAATGGCAGTATCAGTCACTCCTCTTAAGTCCTTCATGAAATTTCATTCCGTAAACACTGGCTTGACTAACTAGTCACATGGCATGTGACAACTCAGAGATATTACAAAACACAGTCAGGTTCAGTGTAACTGTTGATAATACAAGTCTTCTGTTAGAGGAAAGGAAAACTCGAGGTTGGGTAGGTGAATGGTCATCTCTGCTACCAAAGTGTAAAGAAATTCCCTAAGTTAATCTTAGGTATGGTGAAAAGACTTCACCGCTTTGAAATATGTTACTTATGAATACTTTTATACAAAATATTGAGAACTATTGTTTTAGGATATTCATGAATACTTAGAAATACCTGTTAATCAGTGCAGCTGTCCATGAGTTATTAAAATTCTCTGTACTGGAGTTCCTGTCGTGGCTCAGTGGTTAACGAATCCGACTAAGAACCAGGAGGTTGCAGGTTCAATCCCTGGCCTTGCTCAGTGGGTTAAGGATCCGGCGTTGCCGTGAGCGTGGCTCGGATCCCGCGTTGCTATGGCTGTGGCGAAGGCCGGCAGCTACAGCTCCTGTTAGACCCCTAGCCTGGGAACCTCCATATGCCGCGAGTGTGGCCCTAGATAAGGCAAAAGACAAAATAAAAAAAAAAAAGATTCTCTATACTAAGCGCATTCATGCACTAACATTTGTTACAGGTTAAAAAATTTCAAAAATAATGTTTCAGACTAGAATAGTATAATCATACAGGTTTTCCCCCAAATGTTCCAATTTGAAATGGCTTGCCTTGACAGATGATGAGTTAAATTTCATTAGAAACAAATCAGATGCTTCACCTCTGCATTATTCTGATCTGAATCCTCTTTTTTCCATTAATGATAACATTTATAAAATGCATCATGGAATCCTGACAATTTAAAAGGCATTATGTGAGAAAACATCATTCTGCAACTGAAAAAGGATAACTGTTGTCTTGAGTGTGGTGACATTCTCATCAGTGAGGTAATGGTCTGAGTCACGAAAGAAGTTCCTCCTGTTTGCATCATTTATACTCACTTAAAAAAAAAAAATCAGTGAGACTCAGAAATATCCTAAGAGTAATATCTGTCTCTTCAACTCCTCTGAATTTGTCTTTGATCTACTAATGCATCTTAACTGAGCATTAAGTGAGGTATAAAAAAAATAAATCCACTTAGTATTTGGAACTCAGAGAAAATAATAAAACATTCTGGCAAAACCTAATTTTGATGAAGTCATTTAAAAAACATTTATCTTTGTTTCTCTCAGTTTTATTGTGATGTAATTGACATATAGCATTTTTATAAGTTTAAGGTATACAACAAAATGATTTGATATATGTCTTTACTACAAAATCGTTACTACAATTTGTTTAAAATTATCTCACATATTTTAAAATATTCAAATTTGAGTAAATGAGATTAGGCCAGTTCTATAGGAGGTAGTAATGCTACTTTGGGGAAGACTAAAATGGGAACCATAGGTGTATATTCAAAGCCACAAGGAATGACAAAGCAATGAGATAGCTCTAAAGCAGTTACTTGACAATCTGAGAAGGTGTACATTGCTTTGGATTTGTGATCTTCAAGGAAATAGTGGAAGATGGCGTATGTTTGACTCAGAGCACCTGGATAGCTCAGATTATTTTTTAAAAAAATATCTTAGAGTTACTGTTCTGGCTCATTGGGTTAAGAACCTGACTAGTACACATAAAGATGCTAGTTTGATCCCTGGCCTTGATCAGTAGGTTAAGGATCTGGCTGAGCTATAGTGTAGGTCACAGGTGTGGCTTAGATCCCGCTTTGCTGTGGCTGTGGGATAAGCTGTCAGCTGTGCTCCAAGTCGACTTCTAGCCTGAGGATTTCCATATGCCACAGATGTGACCCTAAAAAATAAGCAACAACAACAAAAGTCTTATTTCTTTGACTTAAACAGGCTCACAGTGGGAACTAGTTGTTATAACTTCTGTATCTTATCTCTGCTTTGATTTGCTTTATCGAAGAGGTTCTTTCAAAAAAGCAAAACTAAAAACCATATACAATTTCAGCTTTTCTCGTGAGAGAAGGTTTGATTTCCATGATAACTCCTGTGTAACTATGAATCCTATCCAGAGATCACGTGGTCTCTCTATCTGACTTTAGTGGAGCTAAATCTAATACTGTGTAAGATGATCAGGCATTATGAACTCTGTTTATATTTAGCCCTGTGTGATATCCCAGTGTACTGAATGAGCTAAGTGAACATCAAAAATATTAAGTAAATGGATCACAGTCACATGACTGGTAATTGTTAGAATCTGAACTTGAACACAGCCTGAATGGCATGAGAGTTGATACTGCTATACTCGATTAAAAAGTAAAAAGACATTTGTAAACTAAATATCATTTGCTTTAATAATCATTATCAAAATTATTTTCAAAACCTATTTACGTATTAAAACACATGGAAAGGGAGGAGAAGAATGGAATAAATTATAACTTATTGTAATTAAATATGTTTTTATTGTTTGACCTAGTCCTCATAGCACAAAAATTGATGAATTACTTACCTTATGTAAAAGACTTGGCACTAAATGATGGCTTCAAAGGATAACAATTCAGAGGACAAAAAAAAGTTTAAACATGTGAAATTTCCCCATAGGAATGTACAGTAATCTCAAAGTCTCAGAATTATTTAAATAGTCGTTTCTTGGTGCTTTGACCTATGCTGCACCTTGCAACATATTACTGAAAGATTAAATACTGTTTTAAGTCATTTTTTAGAAACATTTTAATAATCCTTAATTTTATATAATGTTAATACTTAGATCTACTCTTTAATGGAAACTGTATGTAGTATATGCAATTTATTATATATGTATACAGTTTATATATGGATAGATTTCTCACTTCATTTTTAAAATGGATCTCATAATAGTACTTAACACAAAGCTAATTATGATGAAAGAATGAGTATATGTGGAAAAAACATAAAACGGAGCATAGCATATGAGTTTATTTATATTGGGGATAATATTATTATAAGTATGATGGCATCATCAGGTGTGTATTAACAGCAATCTGGTGATAATGTGGAGAATAGTTGGAAATGGGTAAATGTGGAATTTGGAAGAAAACTTGAAGGTACTGCAGTAATCCAAATAATATATGTTATCCAAATAAAATTAGCGACTTCTGGGAAGAAGTGTTTTCCGGAGTTGATATCTAGACAAACCATAGAGGCAGAATGTGGTAGACAGGACACAGAGTATTATCTGAAGGATATTTAGGGTAGAGGAGTATTGATTGATGAACTAGAAAAGATAATTTTTGTTACTGTCTGGTGTGATGTGGTTCATAGTCGGCTTGTAGTTTTAGAGAGGTATGGAGAAGAAGTTACTAATCCTAACAAAGTAGATGGGCTACATGTAGTAGGGTTTGGTAAAAAGGCTGTACTTAATTTGATCTATGGCACTATTTCATGCTGTATCATGAGATAGTATCTGAAGGCACCCTATCTTGGTGAGGAGAAAAGTCTAGTATCTGTTCAGTCTATTGCCTTTTTTTTCCTTTGGAAATAATGAATTTTATATTTAAAATACCAAAGAGTATCAGTCTTGATGCAAAAACAAAATGGAATTTCAGTCACAACATTAAATTCCTCATAACCTTTAACTGACTCAACTTTTGCTTTCCAGACTGTTTTTTTTTTATCAACCTGCTATTCAGTGGTCTAATTTACAGCACACTGCTCTCTCCTTGCACGTTTAAATTTACACACTGTAGTCAAATATACTTGACTGCCTCTGCTTATTTATGCTTGCTTTTCTCAATAATTATATTACACAACTTTGTCCTACATGTTATGTGGTTTTATTTACATTCTTCTTTTTCTTAATCTTTGAAATTATATGTTATTTTATATATGGAAAGTATAAAGAAATATATATTTTAAAAACTCAGAGTAAAGCAACTTTGTAACATAAACCAACTGTTTAAATATAAATCAAAAACATTTATTAATCTTTAATCTCCATTTTCTTACCTTAAAACATTGAATATAATCTGACTAAAATCTTATTCATACATTTTTCCATGCAATATCCAGCATAGAAATTTATCCATACATGATATATTTTTGAGTTAAATGCAACAATATCCAGACAATTTTGAATAGTATAATAAAAACAAAACTAAGACCTGAAAAATAAAGCATGTATATTTTTGCTTTTCAGGTTTAATTATTTTGTACAACACATTATATAGTGACTTTCAAATGCTAGTAGAGAGTTTAGGAACAACACCTCAGTGACGGTGAGATAAAAGTAATTAAGCAGCCAATGGAAATAATTCCTTTTTAGTTTAAAGTTTTAAAACACTTTGTTTTAAAAATGGGGAGATAGAATTTTAAGTATTATAAATAAAATTACTAGAATAAGTAAATTTGAGGAATAAAAAAAGGAGGTAAGGGAAAAAGGAAGTGTTTGTAGTTATTATAATATCCTTACCTTCTACAATGCGTGGAGATATTTTTCCTTTGTCTTAGCTTTTTAAAATGTTTATATTGAAGTATAGTTGATTTACAATGGTGTGTCTTTCAGTGTTAAATGACTGTATAGTGCTCGCATTAATATTAAGAATAATGAAACTAGTTGAAGGGTATGGAGAATAATCACGTTAAATATCATTCATTCCAGACAGAGCCCAAAGTATGCTTGTACCACATTTCTTTAGAAATACCATATCTCGTATTATCAGCCTTGTTTTATTTCTTTAAAAAATAAATATAAAATTAATACATTTGCATAGATTGAAATATAGCTAATATTTCTGCAAGTTAAAAATAACAGTAATAATGATAATTAAAGTTTACTCATATTTTCATTCAGTTTTAAAATGGAATAGTTTACTTAGAAATGTGAACATTTAATTCCTCTTTATTCTTTTAAGATTATTGTTTATCCTGTAACTGGCAAATCTGAATGATCACTTTTAAGGACCTTTGATAATAAGCCCCAATTTTGGAGTTCCCTGGTGGCTCAGCAGGTTGAGGATCTGGCGTTGTCACTGTTGTGACATCGGTTTGATCTCTGGCCAAAAAAAAAAAAAAAAAGCCCCAATTTCATAATTAGGGAAATAGATACCTTCAGGCATTTAACCACATTTGGCATTTTAAGAGAATTGATTTTGTTTTTAAGAACTTCAGTGATAGGACTGATAGAAATTCCAGGCATATAACATTTTGTTGTATCAAATAATTTGTTTATACATATGGGAATTGATTTCTCATTCCTGTATATTAGCTTGGTAGAGTGGTAATTTAAATGTGCTTGTCCTTTTTTTAAAATTGAATTTTAAATTGGAATTGGCAGACTCAAAATAATATACCATAATTGCTGAATCTTTTACAAATAGTGTATTCAAATTGGTAAGATTTCTTCACAAAGGTATTAACACTATGTGTTTTGATTCTCTTAAACATTTCCCTTTGGTGCTATAAAAGTTCAGGCTCCCTCTTTGGTCTTTGCTGGTAGTTTGCTCTAGAAGGTGAAGCCCTGGGAATTCCTGTTGTGGCTCAGCGTAAATGAATCTGACTAGTATCCATGAGGATGCGGGTTTGATCCCTGGCCTCACTCAGTGAGTTAAGGATCCAGTGTTGCCATGAGCTCTGGTGTAGGTTGCAGTTGTGGCTTGGATGCTGCAGTGTGGCTGTGGCTGTGGCTGTAGTGTTGTCCAGCAGCTGCAGCTCCTATTTGACCCCTAGCCTGGGAACTTCCATATACTGCAGGTGCTGCCCTAAAAAGCAAAAAAAAAAAAAAAAAAAAAAAAAAAAACAGGAAAAGTTAAGCCCTGATATCCACCAGTTCCTGGTTGGGAGTTGGGGGTCAGCCATACCCAAGTGCTACTGACAGACAGTAGATGGGGAAGCCCACTGGTTCCCTTTGGCATCAGCATAGACGGAAAGGGAAGCTAATTGCCAGCCAGCTCATACAGCATCACTTAATTCTCCTAATTTACTCAGGTGGGATGGAGACTCAGCTCCCTACTGAGTATCCCGGCACCAGAAGCAGGGAGTAGTCAAATACCAGTTAGCCTCAACTTCAACCCAGTTGCTCAATCTTGTTGATTCTTAATGAGGATGGAACCTCAGTGCTCCTGCCTACACTACATAGGGAGCAGGGAAGGCAAAAGCCAAGTACCCTGCTTCTCACTGCCTGGTTCAGTCTTTTTCCTGCCAAGTGGATGTGAAGGTTCAGCTCCCCACTCTGCTGATACAAGAGGTAGAGGGACAGTGGACAGCTAACTAACTCCATTTGGTATCACCTTGTTAAATCTTGTTGCTGCTGTTCCCTGCTGACTCTGATACAACCCAGGCTGACTTAGAGCACTGCCTGGTTCAATCTCTAATAAAAATAAAATTTAAAAAATAAATAAATTTTTGGGACTTCCCATTGTGGTGCAGCAGAAACTAATCAGACTAGGAACCATGAGGTTGTGCGTTCGATCCCTGGTCTCTCTCAGTGGGTTAAGGATCCGGCATTGCTGTAAGCTGTGGTGTAGGTCGCAGATGTGGCTCAGATCCCGCGTTGCTATGGCTGTGGTGTAGGCCGGCAGCCACAGCTCTAATTCGACCCCTAGCTTGGGAATCTTCATATGCCATGGGTGTGGCCCTAAAAAAACAAAAAAAAATTTTTTTAAACAAATAAAAATAAATAAGTAAATACATTTTTTAAAAGGGGGGGGGGATAGAAGAAAGCTTCCCCGGTTCTGGCCAACACTGCCTAGCACAGAATCAGGATTTACCATCTGAGTTTGTTGGACAGGGGCTGGGATGAGGTAGAAATGAGCAAATTATATGGACTCACTTGAAATCATAGGGGGAGGGAAATGTCTCCCCTGATATTAGGCTGAAGTAGGATAAGGTATTGCCATAAAGATTTTATGTTTTGTTAGGCGACTCACTTTTCTCAGATTTTTATATTTTCACATTTTTCTTCACTAAATATTAATTTGTGTCTCTAAACTGTCAGTAGAAAAATACTTAATTTTATTTTTATTGTTTGTAGCTTTGAATTTGTGCAGTTTATTTATAATTTGCTATTTTAATATATAACTTTTATAATTTAAATATTTTTTTACCAAATCTCTTCATGATCTTTTCTTTTTGATCTTTCTGTTATGTTTTATAATATTTGATATTCTTAAACACCCTAATCATACCTATTATATAGTTTTCAGGAAACTATTCCATCAAATTACTGTTATCAAGAGGCAGTTTTAGAAATTTTGTTGCCTACATGTCTGGGCTTATAAACTCTTAACATGTTTTGGGACTTCAGTTTAAAGTCTAATTTGCAGGAGAGGCTTTATCCCACATCCCCACCCCCTTTTTCTCTCTCTCCTTTCTCTGACGACAATTAGCAAGTTGTTGCTTTGTGCACATATGGTGAAGTGTGAGAGGTTGCAGATCTACTCAAAGAAACAGTTGACTGCTGGACTCAGCTTCTGATTATAAAACTTTGGGCCTGTCCCTCCACCTCTAATCTTCTATTTTCCATAAACTGTAGATATTTTGTAATTTGCCAGGAGTTTTTCAGAGCTTAGTTTTTCTCCAAGAAAACGAGGTGGAAGGGAAAAGTAAAAAGGATTGTCCTAGCCCTCATAGGTCATTGACTTAAGGCCAGTCCCTGGAATGAAACCTCAGTTGATCCTATGGGGAACTCCACAGAGATACCACCCCTGCTGTGAGTTCCACTTAGGAAAATGGTGGGTACGTGTCTTCAGCCTGGCTCAATTTCTGGTAAAAACATAGAAAAAAGGTAAATAAATAACAACCTTTTATTTGAGCACAATTTAATATATTCATAGTGCTTTGTTTCATATTAAATACGAAATACATTTCTTTTTTAATAAGAAATCAATATATGTATAAAATTGTAAATTTTAAGATCTTTTAAAATTTTATCATAGTATTTTATGTGTTCTTACATACACTTTATTTTATGGAGCAAAGAATTCATTATATACTGACTTTACTTTGGTTGTACAAAAAATAATTATGTAAATGGATCACCTATCTGATAATTACTGTCAACACATATATGAAAACTTCCATTTTAATACTACATCAAGTTATATGCTAAGTCAAAGGATTATAAAATATTGCTATATAAAGAATATATTTTGGCAATGCTGTATATAATCTAAAGTTGATAGAGTCTTGCTATAGAATTTTATTCAATTAAAATATATCCAGTGGTAATAAGAAATTGATTTCTTCATAAGATTTTTTTAAATTGGAAGATAATTCTTTTTACATTAGGAGTTCCCTCAGCTATAAATATCAGGGAAACAAAGCAACATTGGTTTAAATACATTTATGATTCTTAAGAAGGTCAGATTTACAGAGCCCAGAACTAAATGAAATAATAGAATTTAGCTAAAAGATGATAATGATGATTACCTTTGTTCTACTCACTTTAGTATGTTATTTTTCATTTCCTTGTTTTTACCCACATGTGCATAAAGTTGACTATATCATTTTCTAATGTCAAAGTCAAGGTCATGGGTTGCAGAAATGGGAAATTGCTCTCTAGTTTATTATCTTGTTTGTTCCATTTATTATGGCCCCCAAATTAATTTTAAAGTCCCCTGATTCTTACCAGAATTCAGTCAAATGTCTATACTTGGCTACTAGGGAGTCTGAGGTGACAAATAGCTGACATTTTAGCTTCTATTATAGGAAGTGGGTAGAAGAAAAGTAGATTGGGATTGTTTTCTCTCTGGCAAACCAAAAATTTATGCTTTAAGTCCCACCTCTGGTTATACGAGCACACCATTGTGATAAATATAAAATGATTATAAACATCTTCAAGAAGAAGCTATAACTTCATACTCCACTCTCCTGTATATTATCTGGTATTATGCAGTATTTCATCAAAGATGGCTGTTAATGGGACTCAGTTAGTCTAGGACTGTTACCTTTCAAATCCTTTCATCAGTTTCCCAATTCAGTATCTCATAACTGCTATAAACTCAAGAGTTCTTAAAAACTGGGAATCAGAATAATTTGGGCTTTCCTCTCATTTCCCTTTTTCTCCATGTACACAGATATCTCATTATCTACAGGAAATTCCCTCAGTAAATGGCATCACAATCTATCCTGTGTTTTATACCAGAAATTTGGGCACCATTTATAAAACTTTCCTTTTCCCTGTGTTGCCTGTATTCAATAAAATATCAAGTTTTATGGATTTATCTTTTAAAATAATCTTATAAATGAGAAACTCTAAGTCTAATCACGGTGCCCAGTAGTAGATGGAGGCCCGAGGACTAAAACCATGGAGCAAGAGCTCGGGTAAAGGATAAATTTGGTGTCACTAAAAGTGAGCCAGAGCATCATTTTCAAAAATCACTTACTTGTCACATGAAAAAAGAAATCACTTTTCTAAAACATCTGTGACAGTACAGGTTATTTACCTCCAAAAGGGAATTGTAAATAGCATGATTAAGAAGAACTTTGTTGCATTAAGGTTATGTACATAAGCCATGATGAAGGCAGACAGGAATAAGGCATCTTTAGGAGTCCATCCTAATATCAGTGCTGTTCAATAATATTCTTGGAAACTAACATCTGCTTGTCTAGGCACTGCATTAGCCTTTGGAGAACTAAACAACTCTGAGAAATATCTCTTCCATTAAAGCAAAGATATTTGAATTAGTTTTGACAAGGAAAAAAGTGTACTTTTTAAAGGTCAGTATTTATGGAAGAAATAGGCTTCAGAAATTGTATAATGTCAGGAGAAACTCAAGATATTTTAGATGGTTGATTTTTATTCAGTTGCTTACTAGGCATGGCACTATGACAACTTATATTAAATTGCATTATTTAGAAAACTTTGGTGTATATTTGTTTCTTTGTAACACAGGTAACAAAATCTTAGAGCTATCAGTGATACTGGTCATGAAGGTACACAAAGGAGCTATTGTGAAGTCTTTAGAGATATCTGAATCTACTGAGGCATATAAACATTGCCGATTTTCAAGTTTCGTATTTGGAGACACTGGACAGATCATTGACTGAATTGTTCGATAACAGATCAATAAATTCCATATGAATATAACCTTGTGGAAAGTTGCACACTGTGCCCAAAGATAATGTGAATTGCTTTTAACCTGACTTCCATAGCTGAGAAATATAAACTTATTGAGAAAATCAAATTTCTATCTGATAAAATGGTTCCTCCAATTTATTATTCTCACAGTTTTGTGGATAGCTTTAGAGGCTGATATCTTTTCTACTGAGGAATTACACATACTTCTTTTCAACTCTTAAA
The DNA here is from genome assembly GCA_004024745.2 of Catagonus wagneri. Classification (NCBI taxonomy): domain Eukaryota; kingdom Metazoa; phylum Chordata; class Mammalia; order Artiodactyla; family Tayassuidae; genus Catagonus; species Catagonus wagneri. The sequence goes on from PVHT021183693.1 coordinate 20,531,133, forward strand.
TATGGTTTTGTGATTATTTTGGGGATTGAAAAGAATACAGAGTTTTGAAGGAGACCTTATTGAGAAGATATTCAAAGAAATAAAGAGCCTAAAAAAAGCTTCAAATAGATCGTCAGTGACCATTTTATTATACCTGAAAAATTCTATCAATAATGTAATTTCTCAAACACATTGATAAGAGTTTATCAGTGCTTTACTAAGATCACTAAAATTTAATAAGCTAAATAAAATATAAAACTATTCCTTTGTAAGTATGTTATTATTATATTTCTAATAGGAAAATTTAAAAACTAGCGATATTGACATATGGATATAATGCAGTATAAAGCATTGAAGATTCAGAGATACTTTTAACTGATTATTAAATAAATTGTTTGGTATAAGATTTAATATACTAATATTTAAATATTAGAATTTTTATTTTACCATGCAAGTATTATTTAGATGGAACACTGAAGATATAAATCAAATGAAGAACTAGCAAATAGTTAAAAAGATAATATTTTATGAACACATATGCACCGGGTTGCTGGTAATTGTTTAAAAAGAAGTACTCAGAAAAATAAATAAAACATTTTTGAAAGCACTTTAGACTAACTCCATTATTTCATTATACATAATTTGTAGATTAGACATACCTAAAATGATAAAACACAGTTTATCAAATTTCAGTAAGGAAAACACAAATAACTCTAGGTATTTCAGGGAGAAACAGAGGAAATAAGTGCTCTCAAAATTGTTGCAAGTGCTAGAGAAATAGAAGTCAAGAGAGGATATTAACCTCAAATCAGAAACTTCAGGAGACTACTGATGAACCCTTAGAAATCTAAACATCAGAAGCAGGAGAATGAGAATGAGAATGGAACATGAAGAATCTGAGGAAGATGAGTTGTCCAGTTTAAGTCTGTAACCATTGTCTTCTAGATCTCACCTAAATACCTGTTAACAGTGAAATCTAAAGCAGAGCTCTACTGGGAATGGATTGCAGAAAATACATTTCATAGTCTTTCTATCACCTGAATGCAATTGAGAAGAATGGTATGGTAGGGCTGAGGATACATTCTACATGGCAGTGGGCCCTAACAGGTACAAACTCACATCATTTTTAACTTCACCAAGATACTGCATGGCTTAAAAATCTGCTATAGTATATTTTACCGAGATAATCATTTTTCAATTCTAAATTGCCATATAAGAAGACTTTTTTATGTTTGGAGTTAGGATGTAGACAACTCAAGTGAGTTAAAATAGCATGAAAAAAAAACTATTTTCTTAAAGTATATAGCTTCTTAATACTATAATGATAAATTCATAACACCATGAACCACAGGCTTGAATTAGGATCCATGTGAAAGAAAATATAATACCTTAAGTTGGGGTCTAGGAGCAAAATTATATTCTTCCCTTTTCAGCTTTACCGGGGTATAACTGACAAATCAAACTGTAATATATTTAGTGTGCAACCTGATGATTTGAGATATGACACATTGTAAAGTAATTCTCTCCACTGAGTCAATTAGCATACCTAGCTCCTCAATTTTTAACTTTTTGTGTTTGGGTGTAATTAAGATCTGTTCTCTTTGCAAATTTCAGGTATATAATGTATTACTGTCAATGATAATCACCATGTTATAATTAGACACATGGACCATATTTGTTTTATAACTGAAACTCTGTACCTTTTAACTAACCTCTCCCTTTTCCCCTAGACTCCAGTTCCTGGCGACCACCATTCTGCTTTCTGTTTCTATGAGTGTGACTTTTTTTTTTTTTAAGATTCCACATATATGAAAATACCACACATATATGAAATACCACATGTATTGTGTCCTACTCTATCTGGTTCATGTCATTTAGCCTAATACCATCCTGTTTTGTCCATGTCATAGATGGCAGGATTTTCTTATTTTTAAGGCTAATATTCTGTGGATATATGTACCACATATTATTAACCCAATCATCTGTTGATGAATACTTCATTTATTTCCTTATCTTGAGTGTTAGAGAAATGTTGTAGTGAACATGGGGGTACAGATATGGCTTCAAAAATCTGAGATATTTGTTCCCTTTGGATGAATACACAGAAGTGGAGTTTCTGAACAAAATTATGAACAGTACAGTGTATGGAAGTTCTATTTTTAATGTATTGATGAATCTCGATAATTTTTCCTTGGTAATTGTGCTAATTTATATTCCCATTAACAGTGTGCAAGGGGTTCATTTTCTCTACATCTTCACCAATAAATTATTTTTTGTCATTTCGCTAATAGATATCCTAACAGGTATGAGGGGATATCACATTGTGGTTTTGATTTGCATTTCCCTGATTCAAACTATCCATTGGCCATTATGTCTTCTTTGAAAAAAATTATATTAAGGCTCTTTGCCAATTTTTAAATTAGATTATTTGCATTTTGCTGTTCAGCATATGAGTTCCTTTTTTTTTTTTTTTGGATATTAACCTGTTATCAGATGTTGTTTGCAAATACTTTCTCCCATTCCACAAATTTCTTTTTAGTTTTGTTGATGGTTTTCTTAGCTGTACAGAAGATTTTTAGATTGATGTTCTAGCACTCATTCATTTTTACTTTTGTGGCCTTTGCTTTTAGTGTCAAATCAAAGAAGTCATTGCCAAGATCAATCAAGGTGTTTACCTCCTATATATTCTTCTGGGATATTTTTATGGTTTCTAAGTCTTTTTTCATTTTTTTTTTTCTTTCATCTTTTTGCCTTTTCTAGGGCTGCACTCATGGCATATGGAGTTTCCCAGGCTAGGGGTCTAATCAGAGCTGTAGCTGCTGGCCTATACAACAGCCACAGCAAGGCGGGATCCGAGCCGCATCTGTAACCTACACCACAGCTCACGGCAACGCCGGATCCTTAACCCACTGAGTAAGGCAAGGGATCAAACCCGCAAACTCATGTTTCCTAGTCAGATTCATTAACCACTGAGCGATGGTGGGAACTTGCTCCAGATCTTATTTTGAGTTGATATTTTTGTATAGTGTGAGTCAGAAGTTCAGTTTCATTATTTTACATGTGGATATATGGTTTGCACAACACCATTTATTGAAAAGGACCAGAACATAGCAGTTACCTACCTGCAGTCAGTTTAAGTCTGTATTTCTGGCCATCTTATCACTTCAAACATAGTAGATACTAAAATATACTACTAAATTTTCGGCTCACTACGATTCTCTTTCACCACTGTCCTTCTTGATCACCTCTAAGAGAGTGTGTAGTGTTGCATCTGTCCTCATTCAGATAGCAATGGCATCTCATGCATACCCATCTGTAAATCACAGTCAAGACTTCCATCCTCAGTCAGTGGTCATAAAGAGTACCCCAGTAGTACATGAACATGAAATCAAAAAAAAGGGTTAATATTGAAGAGTCTAGTTATAAGTTCATGCAACTTACTCATCTTCCAGACCAACCCATGCTCAATCTCTTATATATAAAATTCACATAGATATAGGTGATTGATTCAACATCAGATTTATCATGGGCCCCTCACGCTATGTAATCACCTTATATATGCCGTTACTCTTCAGCAGGATGTTCAAAGGAAGAATATCGTTGATATTACTGGATTTATGGGGGTTTATTAACCTAAAGTACTGGCCATGTTTATGAAAATGATGGAAACATTTTAGTGAAATTTTTTTGATAGTTTATAATATATTATAGACATAGTATGGCTTTTGAATACATTTTTGATTGTTGCATGATTCTAGCATATCAGCATCACTTTTATTCATTTTGAAAAGATAAAAATATTAAAATACACTTTTGAGAAACTCCTTTGTGAGAGCGTACATTTTATTTATTTTTCCATTACTTAATGAATTTTATTACAATTATAGGTGTACAAAAATCACCACAAATCAATTTGATAGCATTTCCATTCCAATCCCTCAGTGCATACTCCCACCCTCCAGATTGCCTCATTTGGAAACCATAGGTTTTCCAAAGTCTGTGAGTCATTATCTGTTCTACAAGGAAGTTCATTGTGTCCTTTTTTTAGTTTCAGCATGTAAGCATTAGCATTGGATGCTGTTGTCTAATTGACTGGTTTCACTTCACATGATAATTTCTAGGTCCATCCATGTTGCTATAAATGTTATTTTGTTCCTTTTAATGGCTGAGTAATATTTCATTGTGTGTATGTACCAGATCTTCCCTATCCACTCCTCTGTCGATGGGCATTTAGATTGTTTCCATGACCTGTCTATTGCACAGAGTGCTGCAATGAACACTGGAGTACCTGTGGCTTTTGAGCCATGGTTTCCTCTGGATAGATGCCCAGGAGTGGGATGGCTGGATCAAATGGTAATTCTATTTAGAGTTTTCTGAGGAATCTCCATACTGTTTTCCACAGTGGTTGCACCAATTTGTATTGCCACCAACAGTGTAATAGGGATCCTTTCTCTCCACACCCTCTCCAGAACTTATTGTTTGTAGACTTTATGATGATGACCATTCTGGCTGGTGTAAGGTGGTACCTCATAGTGGTTTTGATTTGCATTTCTCTAACAACGAGTGATTTTGAACATCTTTTCATGTGTTTTTTGGCCATTTGTATGTCTTCGTTGGAGAATTGTCTGGCTAGATCCTTCGACCATTTTTTGATGGGGTTGTTTGTTTTTTTGGTATTGAGCTGTAGGAGATGTTTGTAAATTTTGGAGATTAATCCCTTGTCAGTCGATTCATTTGCAAATATTTTCTCCCATTCTGTGGGTTGTCTTTTTGTTTTGATAGGTTTTCCTTTGCTGTGCAGAAACTTTTAAGTTTAATTAAGTCACATTTGTTTGTTTTTCCTTTTGTTGTCATTACTCTGACAGTTGGATCTGAGAAGATGTTGCTGACATTTATGTTGGAGAGTGTTTGGCCCATGTTTTCCTGTAATAGTTTTAAGTGTCTGATCTTATATCTAGATCTTTAATCCATTTTGAGTTTATTTTTGTGCATGGTGTTAGGAAGTGTTCTAGTTTCATTTTTTTACATGTGGCTGTCCAGTTTTCCCAGCACCACTTATTGAAGAAGCTGTCTTTTGTCCAATGTATATTTGCCTCCTTTGTCATAGATTAGTTGACTGTAGGTGTGTGGATGTAGTTCTGGACTTTCTATCCTGTTCTGCTGATCTATATTACTGTCTTTGTGCCAGTACCATAGGGTTTTGATGACTGGCTTTGTAGTGTAGTCTGAAGTCAGGGAGCCTGATTCATCCAGCTCCATTTTTCTTTTTGAGGATGTCTTTGGCTATTCTGTTATTTTTTGTGTTTCCAAACAAACTTTAAAATATTTTGTTCTAGTTCTGTGAAAAATGTCCTTGGTAATTTGATAGGGATTGCATTGAATCTGTAGATTACCTTGGGTAGTATAGTCATTTTGAATAATATTGACTCTTCCAATCCAAGAGCAAGGTATATCTTTCCATCTGTTCGTGTCACCATTGATTTCTTTCACCAGCATTTTATATTTTTCAGAGTACAGGTCTTTTGTTTCTTTAGGTAGATTTATTCCTAAGTGTTTGATTCTTTTTTATGTGATGGTAAATGGGATTGCTTCCCTAATTTCTCTTTGTGATCTTTCATTCTTAGTATATAGAAATGCAGTTGATTTCTGTGTATTAATTTTGTATCCTGCAACTTTGCCAAATTCATTGATGAGCTCTAACAGTTTCCTGGTAGAGTCTTTAGGATTCTCTAGGTATAGTATCATGTCATCTGCAAAAAGTGATAGTTTAACTTCTTCCTTTCCAATTTGGATTCCTTTTATTTCTTTTACTTCTCTGATTGTTGTGGCTAGGACGTCCAAATCTAGGTGGAATAGTAGTGGCGAGAGTGGACATCCCTGTCTTGTTCCTGATCTCAGTGGGAATTCTTTCAGCTTTTCACCATTGAGAATGATGTGAGCTCTGGGTTTGTCATAGATGGTCTTTATTATGTTGAGGTAGGTTCCCTCTTTGCCTTTCTGAAGGTTTTTTTTATCAGAAATGGGTGTTGGATTTTGTCAAAGGCTTTTTCTGCATCTATGGAGAGGATCATATGGTTTTTATTCTTCAGTTTGTTAACGTGGTGTATCACACTGACTGACCTGCAGATATTGAAGAATCCTTGCATCCCTGGGATAAATCCCACTTGATCGTGATGTACAATCCTTCAAATGTATTGTTGGATTTGGTTGGCTAGTATTTTGTTGAGAATATTTACATCTATGCTCATCAGTGAGATTGGCCTGTAATTTTATTTTTTTGTGGTATCTTTTGTCTGGTTTTGGTATCAAGGTGATGGTTGCCTCATAGAATGAGTTTGGGAGTGTACCTTCCTCTGCAGTTTTTTGGATGCGTTTCAGAAGGATAGGTGTTAGCTCTTCTCTAAGTGTTTGGTAGAATACTCCTGTGAAACCATCTGGTCCTGGACTTTTGTTTGTTGGAAGTTTTTAAATCACAGTTTCAATTTTAGAACTTGTGATTGGTCTATTCATATTTTCTATTTCATCTTGGTTTAGTCTTGGAAGATTGTACTTTTCTAAGAATTTGTCCATTTCTTCTAGGTTTTCCATTTTATTGCCGCATAGTTGCATATAGTAGTCTCTTATCCTTTGTATTTGTGTGATGTCTGTTGTTACTTTTCCTTTTTCATTTCTAATTTGACTGATTTGTGTCCTCTCTCTTTTTTTCTTGATATGTCTGGCTAAGGGTTTATCGATTTTGTTGATCTTTTCAAAGAACCAGCTTTTAGTTTCATTGCTCTTTTCTATGGTTTTTCTCTGTTTCTATTTCATTGATATCTGCTCTGATCTTTATGATTTCTTTTCTTCTACTAACTTTAGATCTTGTCTGTTCTTCCCTTTCTAGCTGCTTTAGATGTAAAGTTGGGTTGTTTATTTGAGCTTTTTCCTTGGTTCCTGACATAGGCTTGTATTGCTCTAAACTTTCCTCTTAGAACTGCTTTTTCTGCATCACAGAGGTTTTGGAGTGTAGTATCTTTGTTGTCATTTGCTTCTAGGTATTTTTTAATTTCCTTTTTGATTTCTTCAGTGATCCATTGGTTGTTTAGTAGCATGTTGTTTCATCTCCACGTGTTTGTATTTTTTACCATTTTTTTCTTGTTGTTGATTTCTAGTCATATAGCATTGTGGTCAGAAAAAGTGCTTGATATGATTTCAATTTTCTTAAAGTTACCGAGGCTTGCTTTGCAGCCCAGGATGTGATCAATCTTAGAGAATGTTTCATGTGCACCTGAGAAGAATGTGTATTCTGTTGCTTTTGGATGGAATGTCCTATAAATATCTATTAAGTCCATCTGATCTAATGCTTCATTCAGGGCCTGTGTTTCCTTATTGATTTTCTGTCTGGGTGACCTACTCATTGCTGTTAGAGGGGTATTAAATTCCCCCACTATGTTTGTGTTATGTTAATTTCTCCTTTTAAGTTTGTTAGCAGTTGCCATATATACTGTGGTCATCCTGTTTGGTGCATAGATATTTAAAATTGTTATATCTTCTCCTTGGATTGATCCTTTGATCATTATGTAGTGCCCTTCCTTGTCTCTTATAATGTTCGTCATTTTAAACTCTATTTTGTCTGATATGAGTATTGCTACTCCAGCTTTCTTTTGATGGCCGTTTGCATGGAATATTTTCTTCCATCCTCTCACTTTCAATTTGTATGTGTCTCTAGAAGTGAAGTGGGTCTATTGAAGACAGCATATATATGGGTCTTGTTTTTGTATCAGTTCAGCTAGTCTATGTCTTTGTGATGGGGCATTCAGTTCATCAATATTTAAGGTGATTATTGATATGTGTGTTCTTATTGCCATTGTAGTAACTGTTTTGGGGTTCATTTTGCTCATTTTTCTCATTCTCCTCTCACAGGATGACTATTTTTAATGTTGTATTTCAGTTGATTTTTCTTATTTGTTTGTGTATCATCTGTAGATTTTTGGTTTGCAGTTACCCTGAAGTTTTGATATAGGACTCTCTATATAAATGAGATCATTTTAAGTTGTTGGTTTCTTAATTACAAGTGCATCTCCAGTGTCCTGCATTTGTGCTCTCTTTTCTCTTTTTCTGATTTTGGTAACATAATTGTGCATGGATGATTTAGTATCTTTACTGTATATATGCCTTTATTGGTGGCCCTTGTCATTTGTGGTGTTTTTGTTTCTGGTTGTGGCCTTTTCTTTTCTGCCTAGAGAAGTTCCTTTAGGATTTGTTGTAAATCTGGTTTAGTGTTGCAGAAATCTCTTAGCTTTTGTTTACCTGTAAGGGTTTTGATCTCTCCTTCAAATCTGAATGAGAGCCTTGCTGGATAAAGTAATCTTGGTTGGAAGTTTTTTCCTTTCATCACGTTAAGTGTATCAGGCCTCTCCTGTCTGGCGTGCAGAGTTTCAGATGAAAAATCTACTGATAGCCTTATTGGGGTTCCCTTGTATGGCATTTGTTTCTTTTCCCTACTGCTCTCAATATTTTCTCGTCTTTAATTTTGGCCATTTTGATTAATATGTGTCTCGGGGTGTTCCTCCTTGGGTTTATTTTATATGGTACTCATTGCCCTTCCTGGATTTGAGTGAGTGGTTCCTTTCCCATATTAGGGAAGTTTTCGGCTCTTATCTCTTCAGATATTTTCTCTGTCCTCTTCTCTCTCTCTTCTCCCTCTGGCACCCCTATAATATGGATGTTGGTGCATTTAACATTATCCCAGAGTTCTCTGAGACTCAGCTCATTTCCTTTCAATCTTTTATCATTTTTTTTCCTGCATTAGTGATTTCCACTAATCTGTCCGCCACCTTGATTGTTCATTCTTCTGTCTCCTGTATTCTACTGTTGGATGCTTCTAATGAATTTTTTATTTCAGTTATTGTATTTTGCATCTCTTCTTGCTTAATTTTTATATATTGTGTTTCTTTGCTCAGTGTTTCCTGAAAATTATCAATCTTTGCCTCTACTTTATTTCCAATGTCCTGCATCATCTTCAGCATCAACAGTCTAAAGTCTCTTTCTGGGAGGCTGATAATCTCCTCATCACTGAGCTGTTTTTCTGGGCTTTTCCCTTTCTCCCTTATCTGAGTTATAGTTCTCTTTCTTTTCATTTTTATAGGTTTTTGGTGTGGTGACCTTTTTGCCAACAATAGAGTGGTAGCCTCTCTTAGTTCTGGCCTTTGCCTCCCCTGTGACTAAAGTTGGTATGGGCGGGGCTTGCTGTAGGTTTCCCGATGGGAGGGATTGGTGCCTGCACACTAGTAGTTGGGGTTGATTTCCTATCCCTCTGATGGGGCTTTGTCTCTGGATGAGATTAGAGGCTGGCTGTGTGCCTGAGGGGTCTTTAGACAGCCTGTTTACTGATGGGTGGGGCTGTGATCCCACCTGGATTATTGTTTGGCCTGGGGCTTCTCAGCACTGATGGGAGGGACCAGATTTTCCCAGAAATGACCCCCTCCAGAGAAATGGAGGCTGATGAAATTTCTCGAGAGCTTTGCCTCCAATGCCCTTCCCCCACCACAAGCCATAGTCACCCTGGTTTTCCCAGGCGATCCTCCAAGAATTGCAGTCAGGTTCCACCCGGATTCCTTTGGAGACTTTGCTTTGCCCTGGGACCCAGTGCACGTGAATGTCTGTGTGTGCCTTTCAAGAATGGGTCTCTGTTTCCCCCAGTCCTGTGGAGCTCCTGCACACAAGCCCCACTGGCCTTCAATTTCAGATGCTCCAGGGGCTCTTTCTCCCTGTACCAGATCCCCAGGTGTGGGGATTTGACATGGGGCTCGGAACTCTCAGTTCTGTAGCTGAGTCTCTGTGATACACTTACTTTCCAGTCTGTGAGGCTTCCTACCCAGGAGCTATGGGGTTGCTTCTTTCACGTAATTGCACCTCTTCCCTCTGGAATAGAATATCTTTTTTGGAAGTTTACAGTCCATTTTGTTGAAGCTTGCTTAGCATTTGGTTGTAGTTTTGTTGTTTGTGGGACGGAAGTTGAGCTCCAGTCCTTGTATTCCGCCATCTTAATCCAATCTCGAGATTTTACATTTTAAATAAAAACTACACCCCCTCCCATGTTTGATTACCGTGGAATAAATATTATGAAACATATGCTACTTTTTTTAAGTCAGTCTGGAGATCATCAGTTTTGTAAAGTTGCTGATAACATCAAAACAAGTTCAACAGTAAAATTAATGAAAGTATAAATATATTTTATTTTCATTTAATGAACTTGTTATTAACATACTGATATTCCATAATATAAACCTAATTTAGTCTGAAATAATCAATACCAATTATTTATACTCAAAAATAACTTAAAATGTGCATACCATCATCTTGTTTCATTGTCCCTGGTGATACAGTGAAGGATCATGTTACCTAAATAGCTTCACTTATATCATCATATAGATTGAAATTTTAAATATTTGAAAGAATATGTATTAAACTTAACCATGAACTTTTTCACAGATTTTAATTAAGTTTTTCAAGTAGAAAAAAATTCACAGAACAGTCTGATACAAATGGTAAGACTGGAGCCTTTAGCGTAATAAATAAGTTGGCATAAAAGATCACTTAATGAATATTCAAACATTTCCAATTTAATGAGATTAACAGAGTGATTCAGTGCCTCAATACAAACTTACTATGCCTTAAATTCCTAAGTCCTGTTGAATTTACCCCAAAATGGTCTACTAGGACCAACCTAACTGTCTAATTTTACTTTACTGGGGTAAATAGATGCCTATCACACTAGCCTTGATCCCTCTTACTTTTGATTCAAGGCTCTACTTTCTATTGAATGTATATTTTGTAAACTTCAGAAAGAAATGTTTATATATATTGACTCTCTTTTCTTTGTTAGAAATATTTGAATAACATTTTATACCTAGTAGGGGAAATTTTGCTAGGTGTACTATGTATTGAACTGAACATTGCTTTTTGAAGTGAAAAGGACAGTTGTGCTAACAATTAGGCTATGTGGGCCAAATATTACCAGGTCTAATCAACAACTCAACTTCAGAATCTCAAGATGCATGAATGAGTAACCATTACATGTGGGAAGTACAGAAGATGTATGTTAAAAAGGAATGTTTATTTCCCTATTGTTGTAGATTTTGTGTTATTCGTAAATATTCTAGACAGTCTAATTTATGTCCAACTCTCATAAATATTATAATCCTCTAGTCCATATCAGAACTAATATGGCTCAGAAATATACTTCCTAGCTATCCTGCTTTCTTAAGTATTTATGGTATCATGTTGATTTCTGGAAAAAGACCATGTACACCTGGCTCTACAATTATATGCTTGCTACTAGTATAAAGAAGACTGATATATAAGTCCCCCAAAGCCCCAAAGAGATACAATTTTTTGAAAATCATCATGTGTCCCGTACTTTCCATAGCCTAATATGTACTCTTTCCTCTGAGTATTAGACAAGAAAGCTTCATCTGTGATACCTGCCACTCTCACTGCAAATGCAGGCAGTTAGATTGCTGTCTTACTAGAACCTGCTGGAAGGCACACAGTTATAACTTATTTGAAGACTCAATGCATTATAGCTGGATGGCTAGGAAATCTACTTTCTTCAAAGATTTAAATTTTATTTTTTAAAACTCACCTGAGAACAAATCTGTTTCTAGTTCTCTAGCATTTTAAAAATATGTGATATAAATTAGAATTTACACTGGTTTTATAAGTATCATAATTATATTTTTATGCTTAGACACAGAACCCCTATTCTTAAAAAATAACTGAAGGAAATAAATCAATATGAACATAAAGAATACAAGATATTCAGTAGGGCAGTTCTGTAATATCAGAAAACTATACAAAATCTAAATATGTGGGACAGATAAATGCACATATATTATTATGGTATGTCAGCTCAGTGATAAATCATTATGATGACTAAAAATGTTAAAAATGGCTTTTACAGTTCGAAATAAGCAGTATCAGCCTCGTCTTTTTCTCCAGATATATCATTTTATATAGGCATACAGACAACATTTTTGTATTATACAGCTGTGCGCATAAGTTTACTAGTTCCAAAGGATTCTATGTAAGTTTTTTCGTATCTTTTTTCTTAATGGAATGTATTATTATTAGTATAAAATATATTTTCAAAGTGTTTATTAAAGAAATTAGGTAGACACATTGGTATTATAACGTACCGATGAATTATGATCAAGTTACAGTTGATGGTAAATTACTTATGTTTCAAGTACTCAGGTTGATTAAAAAGCAGCATGTGAAATATCTCCTTCATAATAAAAAGGCCAGCATTGACTAGGAAACTTAAATTAGTTCTGTGGACTTTAGCCATAGTCATTCTCTCTCTTGCCACTCAAACTTCTCAAAGGTAAAATAAGTTCCTACTGCCTTCTAGTATTATATAATATATATATTAGAATACATGTGGTATGCATTTGCATATGCATATGAGTATGTAGGAATTTGATTTTTGATCCTTGTTTCACAGACACTTTGCTAGTTATATAAATATACTTATATATTAAACTTCTAAAGAATATTATAAAGTTCCATTTAAAGCATTTCTAGGTTGATTTCTTCTTAATGTGCTGCACATAGTTTCAGAAAGCAAATGTTTCTATAATGTGGAACAAGCAGAAAGTTGATTTACTAAAATTCAGTTGTCCACCAACTGCATACCAGTCAGTTTGCTAATCAAGGACATAAAGATTAGTAAGACACGGTCCAGGTCCTTGAGAAGTTTATTTTGTGGTCAAGGAAGACAAATGAAAAAGAAGCCCTTGTCTGTGAAGTGCAGAGCCATGGAAGAAGCATGAATGTTATTATTATTATTATTGTCTGTTTAGGGCTGAATCCATGGCATATGAAGTTCCCAGGCTAGGGATCCAGTCAGAGCTATAGCTGCCAGCTTGCACCACAGCCACAGCAACAAAAGATGAAAGCCACATCTGTGACCTATACCAGAGCTTACAGCAACAACACTGGATCCTCAAACCACTGAGCGAGGCCAGGGATTGAACCTGGGTCCTCATGTATAATAGTTGGGTTTGTTATCACTGAGCTATGATAGGAATTCCCAAGGAAATGTTATCTTGAGGATGAGAATTTATTGAAATATTTTTATGTGAAGAAGCTTGAAAAACATTCATGCATTATAATATATTGTGCACATACAGTTTGATGTATAATCCGTTCATTTATAATTCTGTTAGGGCCCAGTCATTAGCACTCTTCTTTTAATCTCTTCCAGGTCTACATTTAATCTTTCGTAGAGAGTATATATCCTTTTTTTTTTTTTTTTTTTGTCTTTTGTCTGTTTAAGGCTGCACCCGCGGCACACGGAGGTTCCCAGGCTAGGGGTCCAATTAGAGCTACAGCTGCTGGCCTACACCACAGAAACAGCAACGCCAGGTCCGAGCCACGTCTGTGACCTACACCACATGGCAACACCGGATCCTTAACCCACTGAGCAAGAACAGGCATCTAACCTGTAAACTCATGGTTCCTAGTCGGATTCCTTTCTGCTGCATGGCCACGATGGGAACTGAGACTTTATATTCTTGTAATAGGTTACTTAGTACTAATTTAAGCATTGGCAAGGTTTAACTTTGTGTTTTTCTGGTTCAAACTTCTAGAAAATGAATCATTTTTCCTTGTTGCTAATCAGCAAAATTCTTTAAAGATAAACTTATTTATGGAGAATGGTCCAACTTTTGTTGCTCTGACTTTTGCTCAGCTTTATGTACTTAGTTTTTATGGTGCGGGTGGTTTGGTTGACTCCTAGATTTTTGCAAGGAAAAGTAACCTCAAGACTGATTCTGAGCTCCAAAAACATTTTTTATTTCACAGAATTTATAAAAGTTATTTTAATTCTTGCTTAGACTTTTAAATAGCTTTCTGATTACAGCCTCCAAGCATTTCACAATTTAACAAGTACATTCTGTCTAATTCCAAAGAAGCAGTGAACCACACAAGGGCAATATATACTGTCAATATATACCTCATATATACTTCTGTGCTATTCCCTGGGACCAGAAGGAATATGTTTGCTATTTTTATTTATTCCAGTCCACTTTCATCAGTCCTTTTAAAAATCAATTTTTCTATAAGCTAGTCAGATTAAAACCACTTATCTCCTTGGAGAGTGTAGTAAAATCTCTTAAAATTCCAAGATTAGAGTTCAGTATATTTAGAATGTTTCTTTTCACAAATAAAATTAATCCATCTCTTGTGGGAAAATAAAGCAGTAGGTGACTCATCATTTCTAACCATTAAATTAATGGATAAAAATTACGCAGAGTAACCACATTTTATTTTAGCTTATTTTCCATTTATTCTATCAGTACATACAAACTGAAAATAATAAATACTATTCAAAAACTGTTTTATTTTTATTTTTATTTATTTATTTATTTTTGCTTTTTAGGACCGCACTCATGACATATGGAGGTTCCCAGGCTAGAGATCGAATCAGAGCTACAACTGCTGGCCTACACCACAGCCACAGCAATGCCAGATCCGAGCCATGTCTGCGATTTACACCACAGCTTATGGCAACGCCGGATCCTTAACTCACTGAGCAAGGCCAGGAATTTAACCTGCAACCTCAGGGTTCCTAGTTGGATTCATTAACTACTGTGCCATGACGGGAACTCCTAAAAAATATTTTAGAATTCATTTACACACTCTGCTAACTGCTATGGCACATTGATTATGCAATGTCTGTTAAGATCTTCGGACCGTATTTAAATCCAATTGTTTTTTCATTGTTGAGATTTAAGTGTTTTTTTTTTTTTTTGTGTGTGTGTGTGTGTGTATTTTGGATAACAGTCTTTTATCAGATGTGTATTTTGTAATTATTTTCTCCCATTTTGTGGCTTATCTATTCATTCTCTTGACATTGTCTTTGCAGAGCAATTTTTTTAATTTTAATGAAATCCAACTTATCAATAACTATTCTCATGGATCATGCCTTTATTATTGTATCTAAAAAGGGATCACCATACCCAAGGTGTTTTACATTTTCTCTCAGGTTATCGTCTAGGAGTTTTGTAGTTTGCATTTTACATTTAGGCCTGTGATTCATTTTGAGTTCATATTGAGTGTAAATTCTGTGTTTTTTTTTTTATTTTTTTGAATACAGATGTCCAGTTCTAGCACCATTTGTTGAAAGACTCTTTGTTCTATTGCATTGTCTTGTTGCTGTGTCAAATATCAGCTGACTATTTATGAGGGTCTGTTTCTGGCTCTCTAGTGTGTTCCACTGATCTGTTTGACTAATATTTTGCTGACATCACAGTGTCTTTATTACTGTAATTTTATAGTCTACAAGGCGGGTAGCATTAGTCCTTCAACTTCGTTCTTCCACATATTGGCTCTTCTGGGTCATTTGTATATACACTTTAGAATCAGTGAAGATATCCATAAAATAACTTGCTGGAACTTTGACTGGGATTGCATTTGAAGGGATGAAGGGAACTGGTCTTGGGCAGAGGAGCCCTTTCTCTTTAGACAGATTCATAATCCTTGAGACATATTCACTGATGAATAGGCTATCACCTAAAGCTTGATCTGGATGCTTAATCAAATGTACTCAGTTTGTTAAAATTCATCAATCTGGATATTTAGGATTTGTGCATGCTTTATCAATGCATGTTTCAATAAAAAGTTTGCTTAACCCATTCTTACACTATTGAGTTTAGGTGATTGCTTAAGCCAAAGTTAATTTTTCCCTCAACAATTTTGAGATTGTTGAGGGTTTGTGAGGAATAACATATCGGATAGGAAAATTTAAAAAGTTAAATTTTACTTTTCTTACCCATGTGTAGTGAAGTGTTTAGATTTATAATCATATATTTGCATGTTTTTATGTAACTGAGGTGTAAATAAAGAACTTTAAGTCTGAATTTATTGTGAATCCAGTTTTGTCAGTCAAAACCATGTGATTTTGGGTAAACTGTCAGAATTATATATCTTCATAGTTAAAAAAAGTAATCTTGGAATTCCCTTAGTGGCGCAGTGGCTAACGAATCTGACTAGGAACCATGAGGTTGCGGGTTCGATTACTGGCCTTGCTCAGTGGGTTAACAATCCGGCGTTGCCGTGAGCTGTGGTATAGTTTGCAGACGTGGCTCGGATCTGGCATTGCTGTGGCTGTGGCATAGGCTGGTAGCTATAGCTCTGATTCAACCCCTAGCCTGGGAACCTCCATATGCCATGAGTATGGCCATAAAAAAGGACAAAAAGACAAAAAAAATAGTAATCTTTACCCTCTGTAGAGATATTTGAGATATTACTGAAACAATATAACTAAAAGACTGGACACATGATAGGTACTCAGTAAATGCCTTTGCTATTTTTTATAATTTTGATTGATTTATTTACTTACAAAGACAATTTTTTAGAGCTTTAGCAAATTGAGAGGAAGATACAGAGATTTTTTGTTGTTTTAAGGTCTTACAGTTGCAATTATTTCTATTAAAATCTGTTCTTAAATTTTTATCTCTATAATTTGGATAGAAACATTATCAAATTTGTTAAACCATTAAAGTCACCCATTGTATAGTATAAAAAGAAAGTGCTCTCTAATTGTGTTGGCTACCAAGGCACTGTTAATCAGCAGGTTTGCCTAGATAGCTCTGCCAGAAGTAGCAGTTGTGGTTTAACAACTGGGTCACTTTCTTAATGGCGTTATTGTACAGTAGTTCCTGTATTTTCTTGTTGACAGATTTAGAGCACTTTGTGAAAGCAATAATTGTACTGGGACTGCAGCTGGCAGACTGCCTTAGTAGAAAAGGTAAAATGAGGTTGCTACAATACTTTTCAAAGGCAAATGAAGCAGCCTATGTAGTTTCATTAAGGAATTACACTGTCTCTAACTGGAACTAATTAGAACTGGTTTGAATAGTGAATTGTTGTTCACTAACTTTCCTCTTTTAAGTTGGAGAGTCATCATGAAAATGTTTTCTGTTTTGTTTTTGTTTTTGGATTGCCAGTGCCAGAGGGAGGGATGCTGTGAACACACCAAATAAAGGAGCCATGTAAAGGTATCATGTGGGTGCATTTAATTCATTGATGTAAATTTTTTAGTAAAACAAGGCAGATAGTTCTAATTCCTTAAAAAAAGATCTAAAGGAAAGGTAGACTTGGTTTACATTTTTACTTCTCTCTTTTTTACATCTTTCATATTTGTCTTTATTGTTAAATACATATCATATACACAGAGGTACAATAACTCTTCCTACACACATTTAGCTGACCATGTTTTATGATGGAATGACTCTTTATTCTTTACAAAATTAATTTCTAATCTTATCACCAATGACTCATCATTTTCTCATTTGGGGAAATATGATACTTTGTAATTCAGTATTTCACTGAAACACCTACTCTCTTAAGACAGGAAAGCTTTGGTTAGATGTACTCAAGTATAAAATGTTTGAAATTATTTAATTTTCTAAGAGTATCAATGTAGGGAAAGATTCTGTGCCCTGTTGAACTTGGTTGAAAGTGCAGAAATGATAAATTTGGCACAGCAAAATTGCCTGATTTCATAGGCCAGAAAATGTTATCAGTTTCTACAAAAATGACATGTCACAAAAATATTCACTTTTAAACTGCAGTAGATATCGTTTAATATTTACTAAGAATATACTATAAATGTGTTGATGTGTGAAAACAATATTATTTAGATGTCATTTTAATCAACTTGATCTTTATAATAAAATATGCAAAAATATTTTGAAGAAATTGAAAATCTGATTTTAAAATTCATAAAGAAATGCAAAACCTAGAATAACCAAAGTAATGTTGAGAGAAAGAATATTTGGGATATTAACATTAAAAGATTTCAGGACTTATAAAAAATCTGGTATTGGCGTGAAGAAGGAAAAATACATCAGTCCATCAAAACAAAGTTGAGACATAGATCCACATATATATGACCAACTGATTTTTGGCAAAGCTGCCATGGCAATTCATTGGAGAAAGGATAGTCTTTTTCAACAACTGGTATTGGAGCAATTGGATATTCATATCCAATGAATGAACTTCTGTCCATATCTTGTACCATATGTGAATTTTAACTCAAAGTGGATCATAGAAGTAAATGTAACTCCTACAGCTGCAAAATTTCCAGATTATAATGTGGGAAAATAGTATTTGTGGCTTTGGTTTAACCAAGATATCTTAGATAATAAGTAATCAGAATGGTCAAAGAAAAAAAATAAAAATTGCACATCATCAAAATTAAAAACTTCATCTCTTCAAAAGACACTTGAAGAGAATCAGAAGAAAAATCACAAACTGTGAAAAATTATTTATAATCATATACTTGATATGAGTTGTATTTACAATATTTATTTATTTATTTTTTGTCTTTTTGGCTTATCTAGGGCTGCACCCGCGGCATATGGAGGTTCCCAGGCTAGATAGGGGTCTAACAGGAGCTGTAGCTGCTGGCCTTCACCACAGCCACAGCAACGCGGGATCTGAGCCGCGTCTGCAACCTACACCACGGCTCACGCCAGATCATTAACCCACTGAGCAAGGCCAGGGATCGAACCTGCAACCTCATGGTTCTTAGTTGGATTCGTTAACCACTGAGCCACGAAGAGAACTCCAAGAGTTGTATTTACAATAAATGAAGAATTATTTCACTAAAAATGGGAAGGGGAGAAAGAAAACATATGAAAGTGGGCAAAATATATTAATGAGAACTTTTTTTGTGTGTGTTTTTATGGTGGCACCTAGGGCACATGGAAGTTCCCAGGCTAGGGTTTGAACTAGAGCTACCACTGCCAGCCTATGCCATAGCCACAGCAACGTGGGATCTGAGATGTGTCTGTGACCTACACTACAGCTGACAGCAATGCCAGATCCTTAACCCACTGAGCGAGGCCCACATCTTCATGGATACTAGTTGGGTTCTTTAACCACAGAGCCACTATGGGAACTCCTATTGAGAAGTTTATCATAGAAAATATATGGATGGCAAATAAGCTGATGAGAAGATACTCAACATCACTTAACAATAGAAACATGAAAGCTAAAACTGCAATTATATATCTATATATATTAAAATGACTAATATTAAAATGCTAGATCAAGAAATCTCCCTGTGGCTTAGTAGGTTAAGGATCTGACATTATCTTTGTGAGGATGCAGTTTGATCCCTGGCCTTGCTCAAGGGGTTAAGGATCCAGTTTTTATACAGGCTGTGGCTTGGGTTGCAGATGAACCTTGGATATGGTATTGCTGTGGATGTGGTATAGGCTGGCAGCTGCACCTCCAATTCAGCCCCTAGCCTAGGAACTTCCATATGCTGCAGGCACCACTGTAAAAAGAAAAAAAAATTGTCAATTTCCTGAAAGGGTGAATATATCAATTATATGATTTTGCCTTTCCGGTCATAGATATTTGTCTAAGAGAAAAGAAAGTTTACATCTTTACAGATATTTGTGTATGAATGTTCACACAATGAAATACTACTCAGTAATCAAGAGAAATGAACTGTTGATACACAAATCAGAATTGTCAAGTATCAACAAATATTAAACTAAGTGAAAGAAGTTAAACAAGAGTACACATTACATTCTTGTTCATATAAAACTCTAGAAAATGCAAACTGTAGTGACAAAGAGCAAAGCTGTTGTTGCTTGAGGGAAGTAGTTGAGGTGGGACAGGAGGGAATATTATAAAAGGGCATGAGGAAACTTTTTTTGGGGGGGAAGATTTACTCAGTATTCTAATTTTGGTGATAAATTTACTGACATATGCATTTGTCAGCATTTGCCAAAATTTATCAAACTGTACACTTGAAATATGTGAAGTTTAGTGTGTGTTAATTATATATACTTCAGTAAAACGGTTAAATGATTCATAAGTCGAGGAGGAGGAGGAGTGGGGACACTTACCTCTATAAGAGGGCTAACTACTGATTTCAGTTGCTGTAGAAGTACTTACTCTGAGAGTCTTGAGGATGTCAAGAGACATTAGCCTATCCTAATATTGTTAGGTAATTTCTTCTGGTAACTTCATGAAAAGATAGAGTTTCATCAGGTGACGTTTTGTCAATTTAATTATGTCCCCAGGTGTGTGGACATTCCCTCCCCTTCAGCTCCCTCCCCGGGTGCAAGTCCCTACCCACTTCTTCTTCTCTATTCTTTAACTGTTCTTTTTTTCCTTTGTCCTACCCAATTATGTAGAGATAACCTCTTGACCTTTCAGGTTTTTGAATTTTTCTTGCAGTGTTAAGTAGGTGTCCTGTAAGGATTGTAGATTTATTCCTGATGTACCTGTGGGCAGAGGTGAGGTCCACATTCTCCTGCTCTGCCATTTGATCACTTGTTCCCATACCAGAGTTTTTTTAAATGCTATGTCAGTTTACATTTTATTCTTAGAATTACATGTGTTTAAAAATCAATATACTATAGAAAAGAGGGGTTCTCATTTATGGTGTCTTACCTTAAGCATAAGTCTTTAAGTCATTTTGAGTTTACTTTTGTGAATGGTGTGAGGATGTGTTCTAGTTTCATTGATTCCCATGCAGCTGTCCAGCACCACTTGCTGAAGAAACTATTTCCCATCTTATATTCTTTCCTCATTTGTTGAAGATTAATTGACCACAGATATCTGGGTTTATTTCTGGGCCCTCTATTCTGTTCCATTTCTCTGTATTTGTCTTGATACCAGTACCACACTGTCTTGATTACTGTAGCTTTGTAATAATGTCTGATGCGTGGGAGAGTCATGCCTCCTGCTTGGTTTTATTTTCCTCAGGATTGTTTTGACAATTCTGGGTCTTCTATGATTCCACATAAATTTTTGGATTGTTTGTTTTAGTTCTGTGAAAAATGTCATGGGTAATTTGATAGGAATTGCATTAAATCTGTAGACTGTATTGTATGATACAGCCATTTTATTTTATTTTTTTTTAATTTTTTTTAACTTTAATGGATTTTATTTCAATTATAAGTGTACATAAATCAACACAAGTCAATTTTACAGATTTTGTATCCCAAACCCACAGTGCATCCCCCCACCCCCCAGATTGTCTAATTTGAAAAACCAAGGTTTTCCAAAGTCTGTGAGTCATTGTCTGTTCTGTAAGAAGGTTCATTGTGTCTTTTTAGTTTCCACATGTAAGCGGTAGCATTGGGTGTTGCTGTCTAATTGTCTGACTTGTTTCACTTCACATGATAATTTCTAAGTCCATCCATGTTGCTATAAATGTTGGTAATTCATTCCTTTTAATGGCTGAGTAACATTCCATTGTGTGTATGTACCATATCTTCCCTATCCACTCTTCTGTGGATGGGCATTTAGGTTGTTTCCATGACCTGGCTATTGCATAGAGTGCTGCAATGAACACTGGAGTACATGTGTCTCTTCGAGTCATGGTGTCTGCTGGATAGATGCCCAGGAGTGGGATTGCTGGATCAAATGGTAATTCTATTTTGAGTTTTCTGAGGAATCTCCACACTGTTTTCCACAGTGGCTGCACCAATTTGCATTCCCACCAACAGTGTAACAGGGTTCCTTTTTCTCCACACCCTCTCCAGCACTTATTGTTTGTAGACTTTTTGATGATGGCCATTCTGGCTGGTGTAAGGTGGTACCTCATAGTGGTTTTGATTTGCATTTCTCTAATGAGGAGCGATGTTGAACATCTTTTCATGTGTTTATTTGCCATCTGCAGGTCTTCTTTGGAGAACTGTCTACCTAGATCCACGGCCATTTTAATTATATTAAATAACTGTTTCACTCTAGGAGCATGGAATATCTTTCAATTTCTTTGAATCCTCTTTAATTTCCTTGATTAATGTTTTACAGTTCTCAGCATATAAATCTTTCACCTCCCTGCTCAGGTTTTTTCCTAGATATTTAATTTTGGGGGTGCAATTTAAAAGCTGTTGCTTTTTAATATTCCTTTTCTAATATTTCATTTTTAGTATAAAGAAATGCAACCAATTTCTGAATGTTAATTTTGTATCCTACTACTTTGCTGAATTCATTGCTCAGTTCAAGTAGGTTTTGTGTGGAATCCTTAGGTTTTTCAATACATGGTATCATATCATCTGCATATCTCTTCCAGTTTTGGATTCCTATTTTTTCTTTTGTTTTTCTGATTGTCTATGGCTAGGACTTCCAATACTATGTTGAATAAAAGTGGTGAGAGTGGACACTGTTGTCTTGTTCTAGATTTTAGTGGGAAGGCTTTCAGCTTTTCTCCATAGAGCATTATATTGGCTATTGGTTTGTCATAAGTGGCTTTTGTTATCTTAAAATACTCTCCCTCCATACCCACTTTAGTAAAAGTTTTTATCATGAATAGGTATTGGACTTTGTCAAATGCTTTTTCTGTGTCTGTTAAGATGTTCATGTGGTTTTTAACTTTGCTTTTGTGAATGTGTTATTGATTTATTTGCATATATTGACCCATCCTTGAACTTCAGATGAATCCTGCTTGGTCTAGGTGTATGATCTTTTATATGATTTTTGGATTTTGTTGGCTAAATAGTTGTTGAGAATTTTTGTGTTTATATTCATCAAAGATGTTAACGTATAATTTTCTTTTTTGGTAATATTTTTGTCTGGTTTTAATATTAATGTCCCAAAGACATTAATCATATAGTGTCTTTGGGAGTGTTCCTTCTTCAGTCTTTTGGAAAATTTTAGGAAGGATGGGTGTAAGTTCTTCTTTGCAAGTTTGTTAGAATTTTCCTGGGAAGCCATCTGGTCCCTAACTTTTGTTCATACAGAGTGTTTGTACTATATATCTGCTTGTTTTAACCTGATAGTCATATAGGATCAAACACATTCTTGAAAAAAAAGAGAGTCTAGAATTTCTTTATTTACCACATATTATGATTTTTGATATCCCTTTTTACATCTTTCCTGATGTCCTTTTTTTAATCTTCAGGTTTATCCTTTTGCTGTTCCTTGTGTTTATTGTCACTTTATGTATACATATTATCTGTGTACTGGCTTAAGTGATTACTTTCCAATTGTGATTTCCTCTATCCTAATTCCTCTTATTTCTTTCCTATTTAGAGACCTTTCAGTATTTCTTTTAGACTGGGTTTTGTATTGCTATCTTCTTTTAGTTTTTTTTTTTGTTGTTGGAGAATGTCTTTATTTCTCCTATTTTAAATGATAATCTTGTGGTTAAAGTATTCTCAGCTGCAAAATTTACCCTTTTAGAACTTTGAATATATCTTACCACTTTCTTCTGGCCTGTAGTGTTTCTGTAGAGAAATCAGCTGATAGCCTTATTGGGGTTCCATTATAATGAATTGTTTTTCTCAAGTATATTTTCAATCCCCTTTATTTTTCTTCTCCTTCTGGAATCCCTATTATGCATAGATTGGTATTATCCCATATTGGATATTATCCCATAAATCTCTTAAATTGCTTGAATGCTTTTTCATTTCATTTTCTGTCTGCTATCCTGGTTGGGTGATTTCCATTATTCTACCTTCCAAGTTGCTTATTTGTTCCTCTTCATTATTCACTCTGCTCTTCAAGGACTTTAATTCCACTTCCATCTCTGCAAATGAGTTTTCTAATTTTTCTTGGTCCTTCTTATATGATTGTATATCATGATCAAGTGGGATTTGCCCCAGGGAAGCAGTGATTCTTCAGTATCCACAAATAAATCAGTGTGATACACCACAGTAAACTAAAGAATAAAAACCATATGATCCTCAATAGATGCGGAAAAAGTCTTTGACAAAATCTAACACCCGTTTCTCATAAAAAACCTTCAGAAAGTGGGCATAGAGGGAACCTACCTCAAAATAAAGGCCATTTATGATAAACCTAGAGCTCACATCATTCTCAATGGTGAAAAGCTGAAAGAATTCCCACTGAGATCAGGAATAAGACAAGCATGTCTGCTCTCACCACTGCTATTTAACATAGTTTTGGAAGTCCTAGCCACAGTAATTAGAGAAGAAAAAGAAATAAAAGGAATCCAATTTGGAAAGGAAGAAGTAAAACTATCAATGTTTGCAAATGACATTATTCTATACCTAGGTAATCCTAAAGACTCTACCAGAAAGCTTTTAGACCTAATCAATGAATCTGGCAAAGTTACAGAATACAAAATTAATACACAGAAGTTGACTGCATTTCTATATACTAACAATGAAAGATCAGAAAGAGAAAGTAGGGAAGCAATCCCATTTACCATTACAACAAAAAGAATAAAATACCTAGGAATAAATCTGCCTAAAGATACAAAAGACCTATACTCTGAAAACTATAAGATCCTGATGAAATAAATCAAAGATGACACAAACAAATAGACTTACCATGCTTTTAGTTGGGCAGACTCAATATTGTCACAATGACTGTACTACCCAAGGCAATCTACAGAGTCAGTGCAATCCCTATCCAATTACCAAGGACATTTCTCACAGAAGTGGAACAAGATATTTTAAAGTTTGTTTGTAAGCAAAAAGACCCAGAATAGCAAAAGCCATCCCAAGAAAGAAAAATGGAGCTGGAAGAATCAGGTTCCCTGACCTCAGACTATACTACAAAGCTACAATCATCAAAACCATATCGTACTGTCACAGTGACAAAAATATAGATCAGTGGAATAGGATAGAATGCCCAGAATTAAACCCATGCATCTATAGTCAACTAACTAATCTATGACAGAGGAGACAAGAATGTACGATGGAGAAAAGATAGCCAATAAGTGGTGCTGGGAAAACTGGACAACCACACATAAAATAATGAAATTAGAACACTTCCTAACACCATACACAAAAATAAACTCAAAATGGATTAAAGATCTAGATATAAGACCAGATCATACAAACTCTTAGAGGAAATCATAGACCAGACACTCTCCGACATAAACCACAGCAACATTTACTCAGATCCACCTCCTAGAGTAATGACAATAAAAACAAATAAATGAGACAGTTAAATTTAAAGTTCCTTTCTAAAGTAATCTTCATTACTGTTGATATCCACTCTTAATTCCTTCATTGTTTTTACTACCTCCTTTTGGATGTTGGTATCTGTTACACTGCAGAGGTTTGTTTCATTGTTTGCTCCTTCAGGGGAATTCTCCTTTTAACTGGGAATAGTTCTTTGCGCTTCTTCATTTTGCTTATATTTTTATTTTTCTATGAGTTTGGAGAAAACAATTACCTAATATAGACTTGGAGAACTATTTCTATACGGAAGTGCTCCAGGGTATTTTGTGAGGGCTTACTAGTTTTTTTAGGTTCGTTTGTTTTTGGTGTGCAGGTAGCTTTTGGGTGGGATGCTTGTTGTGTCTTTCCTCACTGTGGACTCACTGTGTACAGGTTGTTTTCCCCTCAATAGGGGGTGTGCAGGTGTATGGCCTGTGTGTGCTTCCAGGGAGATGGTGGCAATGGGCAGCTTCTCTAGCCAGTGCCTGGTTGCCAGGCCCTTGTCTATGGCAAGGACCTATGGGGAGATTGTTGCAGAGCCCTGCACAGTGGCAGTGACCCTCAGGGAAGTGGTGGCTGTTCCCACAGCCTTTGGCAGAGGCAGTGGCAGGATGTGTTCATTTCCAGGGGAGTGAGGGCAATGGATGGATCTTAATTGCAGTGCCCTACCCAGTGGTGATCCCTCAGGTACCTGGGCTTGCAGGTGATGTCTGTTCATGTACCTCTAATGTTGGGGCCATGCCCACCTCTGGAGTCAGAGATGGCTGTCGTGGTTTGCAACCTGCTGACTGTAGCCCATGCAAGAGGCTCCCTGCCACCAAAGAGCCCACATGTACACAAAGATAATACTATGGCGGTGCCATCTCTCCTCCTCTTTCCCTCCCCGACAGTGGCACCTTGCTTATTCTGTGGGCCCAGGCCTCCTTCTGCACTCTCTAGGCTGTGGTGCACCACTCCCCATCACCTTCAGGCGGTCTCCATATTCCCAACCTTAGTTTTATCCCTGAAACTGACCTGTGAAGCTTGCGTTTCAACACCCAGGCCCCACCTGAGTCTCTCAGGCTGTGGTGTCCTGGGCAGTGGTACTGATGGTCTGTGTGGCTCTCTCTGCTTTAACCTCCTCACTTGGGCTTCTGTGCTTTCTTTGAGGCTTTGACATCCCTCCTCCATCCCAGCTGATCTTCCTGTCAGGTGGCCTCCGAGAATGTGAATTCCTTGTTTCTTTCACATCTCATTCTCACTAGTGCTTGTCCAGTTCTAATATTTTTTTTCTCTACTATCTCTCTCTTTTTTCCTTTTGTTCTGTCCAGTTATGTGGAGGGTTTCTTGCCCTCTTTGGAGGTCTAAGATCTTCTGCCAGTGTTCTGTGAATATTCTGTGCAAATTTTTCTACATATATATTTGTTTTGGTGTGTTTATGGGAGAAGGTAAGCATCATATCTTACTCCTCCACCATCTTGATCCCATCTTTAAAAGCAGTCTATACGTCCTTTATTAGATAATTTCTTAAATGACAGTCATAAAATGGATGCTGTCCAGTTTCTGAAAGTAACTGGGCATGTTTATATGTTTGTCTAGCTCTCTACCTCCCTCTCTTTGTACTGTATATTTTTTTATGGTATTAACAACTTCATGGATAATAGTAGGGAAACAAAGCTGTACAACAGTGTGAAATTATGCTACCATTTGTATTATAAAAAATTAAAAAGTACATACACACAGGATGTAGAAGTATGTAAAATGAGATAGTGACTGTTTTCTTGTGAAGAAGGAAACTATAACATTGGGGTAATTGGAGGTGAGGGACTTAATTTACATCCATATCCTTTTTTACTCATTGAAATTTTTTTGCCATATACATGTATTTCCTAGTAAGTATTCTATGACTTACAAGTCATTTGAGGGACATAAAGAAATGGAAAAAAAGGAGTTAATGAAACTCAAAGTTAGAGAAATAAAAAATGCTGTGAAGAATTGCTACTCTAAAAATATTTCTCCTTAGCAGTTTGGTTAGCAAGTTCACTCATCATCAAGGATAAATCAATTTTCAGAATCTGGAGATAACTCTTTAAGTCAAAAGTCTGAATCACTCCAGTGGGAAATATAGTAAAAGATAACATTCTGGTGTCATTTTGGGATTTATATCTGTCTAAGTGAAGGAAACACGTACAGCCCTGCATTTCAGATCTCAGAAGCCAGAATAACCTTTCCGTGCTTGGACTTAAATACTCTTAAATAACCAGTTGAAAATTGATAGTTCATTGCTTTGAAAGAACTGAATTAATCCAAAGTTATGCTGTATTTCTTTTAACCAGCAAGGGAAACTTCTTAACTGAATATTGTATTTTTAATTTCACGTATTTTAAACAGAGTTTGAAAACACATCCAAAATAATATGACCAAGTAATACTGATAAGGTATTTTCACAAGCTGTATCTCAATCACTAAGTCCTCTGGCACTGGACACATTATTTACCCTCTTCATGTCTGCAGGTATTTATCTTGGATGGACCATCATTGTTTGTCCTTAGCCAACAATTACACCTATTTTCCTCATGAGCCCTGATAATTTATTATAGCCTGAAAAATAAGACATTTGTAAGGATCAGCTTACCTGTAGCTTACGTATACCTGGATAGCTTGTTCCACTCTGTAAAAACTGCCACCATCTTCTCATTCAATGACAAATGATGTACAGTTTGATTCTTGGTAAAAGAAAAGGAAAATATGTATTTAAGTAACAGCTAACTTTCCATCCTTAGTTTACCTTTTGCAATCAGTTTTTGCTAGATCTAGTAAAAATTAAGTACCTCCTTTCTTTAGGAAGGCCATACTTGGAATATTTTCTAATTATAGTGAACCAAAATCCACGTACAAAGCTAGAAATGAGACAAGGGTTTTTTTCCATCATTTTTGTCCCCATTCAGCAAAATACACAGATATTTTCTACACTCTTCCTGTTTTCTTTTTGATGGTGAAATGTTCAATAATCTATACAGCCCAGAGCCTCATTGCTAGTTCAGCTCGTATGATTAAGTGAGCATTAATGGAAGGAATTGGCCACAATCTGCCAATTAGAACTAACCCCTAATCTAAGGGGAAGCATTATTTTATCACTTTTATTTCCTTCTTTGTCACAGAAATTTTTGGTTAAATATCAACTCATAATTTTCTTGTTTCTTTTTAAACAATGAGATTTCTATTATTAATTTTATAATATATATTTTATAATATATAATATACTAATATCTAATAATATATAATATATAACAATATTATTGGTATGTAAAAATGAATGTTCATAATGTATAAACATTGAAGAATTACAGTTATAAAACTGACAGATTTTTTGGGTTTTCTTTCTTTTAGCTGATATACCGGGGATAGGCACACATAATTTGATCTATTTTCTTAAAAACAGAAGATAATAATCACAGTGTTTTATTTTTTTTATATCAGGATAAGGTAATTTGGATCTGGGTTGGGCCCCAGGTTTTAGACTCCTTATTTCATTTATAAAACACAATAATTCTGTGAGTTGAGTTGGTGCATACCTCCTAAGGACTTGGTTATATAATTATTGGATCTCATGCCCATTGACGATGCCTATAACAAATGATAATTGTACCACAAATGGAAGGGCTGAGAAAAATGGAATGATTATTTGCTCTAGTAAATATAATCCCTATTTTTAAGTGGCACGCAGTCTCAAAAGTGTATTATACCTATGAGTATATGTCTCAATAATACAAGAGTGATATCAATAGTTATTACTTAGTACTAGCATATTTAGATTTCAGTTTGTGTGCATTAAAGCGTGGGCTTATTGTGGAAGTATAACAACAATTTTTTAAGGATCACAGTAAATAAGCACATTACTCAATTACATCATTACACTTGCACTTTTAATCAAGAAAGCAGTGGTTACTAGAGGTAGGTGTTGGATGGGAAAAATAAATTATACAGTACAATAATCACAAACAGACTATTCAAGTCTAGACAATATCTAGCAAGGTTACAAGAACTCTAATTTATTATTGATGGGAATGCAAAACTGCCACAACCATTTTAGAAGACAGTTTATTTCTAATAGAATCAAGTATAGACATTCCGTAGAGCACAGTAATTATGTGCATTTTTATCCAACTGATTTGAAAATTTATGTCCACACAAATCTTCATTTTAATGTTTTTAGTAGCTTTGTTCATAATCACCAAAAAATGGAAGGCAATCAAGGTGTCCATCAAAATTACTAAGTAAATGATTTTTGGTATATCCATACAATGGATAATTATTCAGACACAAAAAAATAGGTCAAGCTATAACACTTGCAAAGGCTTGATTTAATCTTAAGTGAATACTGGTGAATGAAAGAAGCCAGTCTGAAAAGTCTACACATTATAGATTCCATTTATATAACACTGTGAAAAATGAGGTTTTATAAGATTCTCAATGGATCTGTTGCTATGGATTCAGGGTAGGCAGAATTGAGGGTTCAATATGTGAAACACGGAAAATTTTAAGCCAATTAAATTATTCAGTATCCTACTGTAATAATGTACGCATTGCACTCTATATTTGTTAAAACACATAGAACTCTACTGCCTAAGGACTTAACCTTAATTTATGAAAAATTTTAAAAGTCATTTAGAAGTTTAAGGAGATCTTAGAATGAAATCCAAAGTGTGACAAAGAAATTTAACGCATTACAGTGATGGAGGCACATGCACTCATGGGGTAGAGGAAAAGGATGCTGATCTAAGTAACTACAGAGTTGAGTCGAGTCTGTAAGTCTAAAGGCAAAAGAAATTGAATGTAAGCACTCTAGTCATGTTGATAAAATATTTTTCATGGGATTGTGAATTAACAGTTGTGAAACTATTCTATATGTATACTGGAATTGGGGAATTCAGTTAATATATGGCAGACGTTGGGAGTCATGTTTCCCAGTGCTAGAGTGGGAGATTACAGATTAGCAAGAAAAAAATGTTTAAAATGGTTAATATTGTAATAGATTAACGCTGGTGACAGCATTATAAACATATTTAGCTTAATATCATATATATGATTACATATAGAATATATATTTGTGCATACATTGCTTAGTAGATATGCATATATTTCCCTCCCTTGTCAGCAGAAAAAACTCAGATATTATGACAATAAGTATAGCCATAAGTGTACCTAGTTTCCAGGTCTTGTTTCTTTTACCATTTGCCAATAAAATTAACCAGAGCTGCTTGGAGAAATGGCTGAATCATGGATAGACCAGGGAATCCACATGATAAATCTGAGTATTTTGTAGTTCAGTAAAGATGTTCTCAAAAAGTTTAAAAAAAGAGGAAGAAAAAATAAATAATAAAGAAAAAAAGGAAAGAAGTTATTATTATGGGTATATATTAATGGCACATAGGAACAAATGAAAGGATCTCTCAATTGCCAAAACTGAAACAATCTGAGCAAATAAAATGATGCCGGATTATAACTATATATAAAATAAATGTTCATGAGTCTGTGCTTTACAAATAGATTATTAAATAAAAAAAATAAATGGGGAGAAGAGCCTAATCTCTTATGAAGAATTCCAATGAATGTATGTAGTACCTTTTCCTCAAATAGAGCACAACCTCTGACTATCTGAGTGTGAACTACATATAATGACTTCCTTACAGAAACTATTAAGTGGTATGTGGGAGGAAAGGTGAGATGAAAGAGAAAGAATGGCTTACAGTGGATAAACTCGACAGATACTACCTCAGTCAGGTGATCAAGTTCAGTATCAACAGTCAGGATTCATGTTGATAGTATATACCCTTGATATTACATAATGAGAATGGAACCTTATCTCAGCTATCTTTCCTGCAATTTCAGCTTGCTTTCTTTTCCCTTTTCTCCTTTTTTTTCCCTTTCTAGATCATTTTAAATCTGTACTGTGTTCTCTGTACTCTTGTTCCACAGAGGTAACTGTTGTAATCTGTTTCAGTGTATTCTTTTTAGCATGCCTGCAAAATATGTAGTTTGTATTGCATACACATAACCTTAAACTTGCATATTATTGTCTTATTTATCTTATGTTTTCTATTTCTCCATTAAGTATGATCTTATAATAGACTCATTTTTCTATAGTTGCTATAATCCATTATATAAAACTCAAGAGAGTGCACCCCTATGCATGTCCTGTTCATTTTCACTTTGATGTATGTTAAGATACCTTCTAAAACACAACAAATAATGCTGCAGTAAACATCCTCTACATTGATTCTTGTTGAAATGCATTTGTTGAATTTGAGGGGTGTCTAGTAGGAATAGAATTCTTTAGTTAAAGATAGATTGGTTGTATGCTTTACTTCCTAAGATAGGACATATCAGTTAGTGAAAGTAAACTGTGGTTTCACTGTCACCCTGGTGATATGGCACACATGTCTGGTTTCATGGTAAAACCAGTGCAGTCTCACAAGTCCCTGTACTTGGAGTTTAAATGCTCTGTGGTTGCGCAACCATCACGAAATTTTAATAATTTTATCGTTGAGTTTATGATTTGTAAATTAAGTTTCTTGTACTAAGTTTGCAGGGATTTGGGGGAAGGGAGCAAGGAGTGGCTTGAAGCCTTGGTTCATTTGCCATCCTGTATGCCACTACCTACCTACCTCCTTGGGATGAATTCTTGGTTACCTGCTCCCCAACCCCTCTTTCTGATGCCCTCATCCACTCACATTGCGTAGTTTCAAACTGACCTCACACTAAAGGCCTTAACCCAAAATGTCTGCTGGCCTCTTTCAGGGGCAGGAACTGAATTGTACTAGTAAGGGGAGGTGTGGATGCTGCAGTCACCAGATATCCCCAGCCATGGCTTGCACTCTGGCACAGAGTAGGATGGTAGTCTCAGATTGGGTAGTCTTTGCTGCCCTGGGCTACTAGTGTCACAGTTTTGGTGGGTGACTCTTCAAGGTGTAGCTTCTCACTCATTGCTGATGAGTCTAAGTAATGAGAATATCCTGGTGCGGAGATACGGTCTCTTCGTGAGTCAAGTGTGGCAGGCCCACAGAAAGAGGAGGTGGATTTCTCTGTCCTAAGCCATGGTTATGATGTGTCATTCTGGATGCTGGCAGGAGGGCATCCTGGTTCTCTCCCTGTAAATCCTCTGTGTCCCTTCCTTGGCTTACTGTTGTACCTTATATTTTATCTGCATGTTTGAAATATTTATGTGTTTTTGCTTATTGAATTTATTAATGTGGGAAGTACATCAATGTGTGTTTTCTAATATCAAACAATTCTTAAGTGCCTTGGATAAAACTCACTTTATCAACAGTATTTTAAGAACAGCAGTTTTATAAAAAGCATTCAGCATAAAGTCTACATAAAACATGACTCAGGCCAAAAAAAGGTAATAAATAGAGCACTTTGGGTTATAAATATGTAGCTAAACACTATAGTAAAATTCAGCAAAAAGAGGCACTTTAAATCCTAAAATAGAAGAAATGAAATTCATTTCAAAGCAGGATGGTTCAGCGTTAGAAAATTTACTATCAAATATATTACATTAATAGGGCAACTGAAAAAGGAAAAGTGTTATATAATTACATATAAATAAAGTTAGTAGATAATAAAAATCACTTTAATGCTAGTTAATTCAAAATCCAGAAACCATTATTAAAATAGTGAGATAATTCTTTAATATGTCCTAATGTAGTAGTATTCGACAGACACTCCCAAACTTGTTAATCATTAAAGTTGTTGTCACTAAAATTCAGAGGAAGATAATATACAGGGACATTTTACTATGTTCAAAATATTGTAACAAAGACAAATATGTAGCAATTATTTACTGAAAAAATGATAATATTTTAACCATGTATTGGTTTTCTTAATTTTATTCAATAAAAGTCTAGGTGAATCAACTAGAAAAAAATAACTGTTTTTGGTTTTTATTTTTTGCTTTGGAGCACTGCACCCGAGGCATATGGAAGTTTCCAGGCTAGTGGTCGAATCAGAGCTATACGTGCTGGCCTACACCAGAGCCACAGCAATGTGGAATCTGAGCCAGGTCTGCAGCCTACACCATAGCTCACAGCAACACTTGATCCTTAACCCATTGAGCAAGGCCAGGGATTGAACTCGCATTTTCAGGGATACTAGTTGGGTTTGTTTCTGCTGAGCCACAGTGGAACTCCTAATAATTATTGATCAGAGTGTTCATTAAGAGAGCATATTTATAAACCATTAACTTTATTTAGAAACAAAATATAAGAACTTATTCTGACCAAGTGTGAAACAAGACATAAAATGTGAATAAATGGAACAATATCCCCAGTTTCTGACTAGATGAAACCATAATTTAATGATTTTAAACCAATAACATGAATACTTTGCTATAAACTCAGTGAGGGTGGTGTATCAAAATAATAAATGGGATTGAATGAATAACACAGAAAAATGTTATTTAGTATAGAAAAATATTTGTGGCCATATCTGTGGCATATAGAATTTCCAGGGCAAGGGATTAAAACTGAAGGATCCCTTAAACCATTGTGCCGGGCAGAGGATTGAACCCATGTCTCCAGAGTGACCCAGGCCACTGTAGTCGGATTCATAACCCACAGCACCACAGTGGGAACTCCTTGTAGCTAATTTTTAGATCAATTTCATGTGGGTGTAGATACATTGATGTGTAGAATATACTTATTTAGAGAGTTCTCCTCATGTCTTAGCAGCAACAAACCTGACTAATATCTGTGAGGATGTGGGTTTGATCCCTGGTCTTGCTAAGTGGGTTAAGAATCCATTGTTGCTATTTCTGTGGTGTAGACCAGCAGCTATTGCTCTGATTTGATCCCTAGCCTGGGAACTTCCATATGCTATGGGGGTGGGTGGCCCTAAAAAGACAGAAAAAAAAGAAGAATATACCTATTTAGTCATATTGTTGTCTATTTTATTAATTTACATAATAGTGGTATGTTATATCCATAGAAAACATAAATATGTCTATAGATGACATAGAATTTGCTAACTTTTGTAAACAAAAATAGACCCTCTATCTCATACATTATATAAAAATTAGTTCTATAGTACAAAATTTTCTATATAAACGTATGTTATAAAGGCTGTTATTTATTAATGAAGTTGTCTTACAGTCTTTCTTTTATTAAGGATACCAATAATAGACATCAGACATTCTAGAAATACCATATTTGGTTTCATTAAAGTGTCCTTCAAATCTGTGTTCCCAAAGGCATATACATTTTATATCAAAATAATAAGATTAATCATGTTTTAATATAAATATACAGTCTGCAATACATAATGAGATATACTAAGAAAATTAGAAAAAAGTATACACCAAATTAGAAATAAATTGGGAGCATCAACAGAAAAGTTATAAATGAATTAATATAAAACACTATATAAAGTTCCAATATCACAAAATTATAAATATCTAATCAACTCATTAATAGCAATTATACATTTATAGTAACCTAAATGAGTAATTATACTAAAATACACTATACAGTGGTTCTTTTATATACCAATTTTCTGAGTGTAAACACACACAGAGTTTCTGCTTTCCTATATATTAGTGCATTGACCAAAAAACAAACCAATGAAGAATGCTAAGTAAACATTGAAATATTTGTATCTGTTGATCCAGAAATGCTCATAAAATTTTATTACAGGTAAATTCTTAAGGATATGAGTCATGATTAAGCTACTGGAATTTTATTACAATTTTTTTTATTAGCAGAAAATTGATGTCACACAATGAACAATAGGATCATAAACTATGGTATATCATTTTGATGAAAATATGTGGACTCATGAAAGTGAAATTGGAGAAAATATGAATGTTGTTGAATTAAAACAAAAGATCTTGGAAAATATTTTTGCAGTATAATGCTTCTTAATTCAAGATATATTCTGTCAATTTTAAAGGACATTCAGAAATAATGAGAAAAACATGGCATAGTTGCTTAACTATGGAGCTGTTTATTTACTTAACATAGATATACTTGTTGGCTTGTTCTAGAGTATCAGAGTATCAAGGATTATGATCATCACAGAAATTTGTTGCTTCAGCCTTTCTTCTCCTTTTTTAGTGTATGAAAATCTTCCATCATGCTTATTTTCTTACAACCTTGAGATGGTTTCTGAAGCTCCAAATATTGTGTCCACTTTCAAAAGGAAAAAGTAACATGCACTTATTTCTCTGTCTGTCTTTAAGAATAGCAAAAGCTTTCTCAGATTCCTCAAGCAGAAATCTGTCCTTATATCACTGACTAAAATTGTGACATTGACATTCCTAACTGGAAATACTTAACTTTTACAATTTTTATAGCAGATGGGAGAAAGAGTAAGTTGGAAATTGATATTTGTTAACCTAGTTTACAGAATGTGACATATTTAATGATAGAAAGGATCTCCAAGATGGACAACAATGATTTGCCCTCCCGTATTCACACTGTTGTGTAATGGCCTCCCCTTAAATATGGACTGAATCTCTTCTAAATAATACATTAGGGCAAGAATTATGGATATCATTTCCAACACTAGGTTACCATTTTGATTTTTTAGATTTATAAATATAAAACAGTTATCAGAAACTACAAAAAGATTATGGTTTCCATCTTGTACTCTCTATCTCATTGTGTTGCTTGCCGGCTCTGAGGAAAGTGAGCTTCCATGCTATAGGCTGTGCTAAGGGGTGGCCCATGTGGCAAGGAACTTATATCTCTGGCCAATAGCCACAGCAGAGAAATTAGTAGTGAACCTTCCCTGAAGTGAGCTTGGCAGTGATCACAGCCTCAGGCAAAACTCTGATTGTAGTCCTCTGAGACACTCTGAGTTGAAGTATTAAGCTAAGTTGCACAAGTAGTCTTAATTCACAGAAACTGTGAAGTAATAAATGTTTGCTGTTCTAAGCAGCTAGATTTTGGGGATAGTTTGTCACTCAGCAATATATATTAAAAATATTGATTTATAGCAGTGGAAGTTCAGATAAAGAAAGAGAAAATGTTGAAGAATCTATAAAGAAAAAAAAACTCTGTCTCTAGATAATTATATTTTTGATGTTTTCTGTTTTGCTGATTGTTTTCATGAAAATAGAGATGTCCATCTATATCTGTGGGAGATTTGTTCTAAGTCACTCTGCAGACACCAAAATTCAAGGATGCAAAAGCCTTCTGGTGACCTCCACATCCTTAGTTCTACATCCATGGATACAAACAATAGTGGATAATATATTATTGAGTGTATTTATTTTTAAATTTCACATATAAATGGATATGTGATTTCAAGCTAATTTGTTCAAGGGTCAACTATATGGTAGTTGTGAAATAAAGATATTCAAAAGACAGCTATAGTTTGACATAGTATTTATGAACCAAA
Source organism: Catagonus wagneri (assembly GCA_004024745.2). Taxonomy (NCBI): domain Eukaryota; kingdom Metazoa; phylum Chordata; class Mammalia; order Artiodactyla; family Tayassuidae; genus Catagonus; species Catagonus wagneri. The sequence goes on from PVHT021183693.1 coordinate 20,567,423, forward strand.
ACAAAAATTATACTCTTACAATCCAATTATTAAGAGAAGGTGGCAAGATGGTTGAGTAAGAAAACCCTGGGAGTTCCCATCATGGCGCAGCGGTTAATGAATCCGACTAGGAAACATGAGGTTGTGGGTTCGATCCCTGACCTTGCTCAATGGATTAATGATCTGACATTGCTGTGAGCTGTGGTGTAGGCTGGCAGCTGTAGCTCCAATTCTACCCCTAGCCTGGGAACCTCCATATACCACGGGTGTGGCCATAGAAAGCAAAATAAATAAATAAATAAATAAATAAAACCCTGAACTCTTCTCACATACACACAAAATTATAACTACTTACAGCAGAACTGTCTATGAGAACAACCTGAAAACTTGCAGAAAATATTTTCCACAACCAAAGGCATTAAGAAGGAACCACACGTATTGGTAGAAGGGGAATATCATCAAGACCTGTATCCTTACTCAGGTCAGTAACCCACAAATAAAAGCAATAGTGAAATTAACAAAAGGTGTGAGCCTCATTTTGGGCTCTTCAGCCCGGGGATCCAGTATTGGGAATATTTGCTGCCAAAATGTATGGCTTTAAAAACCAGCCAGGCTTACAAGGGAGATATAGAACAGATAATCTGCTCATAAAAGGTGCATACAAAATCTCATAAGCTCCAAACCCTATTACAGAGGCAGTAATTTAAAAACACCATGTATCATATACACTTGCTGATCTTAGGGAGCCTCTTAGAGAGGTAGGAAACAACTGTACTCCTGAAAGGAACAAAAATGCTGTAGGCAACTATTTTTTTTTTGGAGCTCATTAAATTATGATAAACCCAGCACTAACAGGCATCATTTTGCCATTAGCATGAGAGATTTGGCCTCACCCACCAGTGGGCCTGCAACAGCCCAGTGGCCCCTGCCCCTTGACACACAGCCAATTGCAAGGAAAGCCTGCCCAATTTTCCATTGAGCTCAAAGAGAACACCTATAGCAACGCTTTGGAGCCAACACAGTTGGGGGCCAGCCCTGCTTATCAGCACACCTGCAATAACTGGTCTACCTAAACTTAGAAACATAACTCACCTACATTATCCATAGAAAAAACACAGAGAATTGGACATAATAAAGAGATGGAGGAATACGTTCCAAAGGAAAAAGCAAGAATAAAGAGTGGAGATAAGTAATCTACCCAGTGAAGAGTGCAAGTTGATGATCATAAAATTGGTCAATGAACTTGTTACAAAAATGGATGAACACAAGGAGAAGTTTAAGAAAGAATTTTAAAATATGAAGAACAAAGGATAAAGGACACAATAATTGAAATGAAAAGTACACTAGGAGGAATCAAAGTAGATTAGAAGATATAGAGGATGGATCAGCAATCTAGAAGACAGAGTAGTGGAAATCACTCAAGATGAACAGAAAAGAAAAACAGAAACAACACAATTTGTTTAAATAATTGATATTTTCAGAGTCCTTTGGACAATATCAAGCCTCTAATCTTTGCATTACAGGGGTTCCAGAATGAGAAAAGAGAGGGAAGAGGCAGAGAACTTACTTGAAGAAATAATATCTGATAATTTTTCTAACTTGGAGAAGGAAACAGACATCCACTTCCAGGAAGAACAGAAGATCCCAAACAAGATGAACTAAATAAGTCCACACCAAGATACATTACTTATTAAAATGGCTAACATTAAGAGAGTGTCTTAAAGACAGCAAGAGGAAAACAACTTTTTATATAGAAGGGCACTCCCATGAGACTTCCAGCTAACTTTTCAGGAGAAGCATTGCAGGCCATCAGGGTTTGGCATGATGTAGTCAAAGTGATGAAAATAAAATACCTACAACAAAGAATACCTGGCAGGTTATCATGCAGATCTGTGGGGGAGATAAAAATCTTTACAGATAAACAGAGCTAGAAGAGTACATCACAACCAAACATATTTTGCAAGAAATGTTAAAGAAACTCCTCTAAGTAGGAAAATAAAAGTCACAATTAGAAATATAAAACTTATGAAAAAAATCTTACTGGTAAAGGTAAACATACAGTAAAGCTGTGGATCGACCACTTTTATAGCTAGTATAAAGACTAAAAGACAAAACTAGTAAAATCATCTATATCCAAAATACATAGTTAAAGAATACACAAAATACATAGAATCAAAAACATTAAATATGGTGAGGGGATTAAAAATGTTGGATGGTTAGAATGTGTCTGAACTTAAAAGATCATCAGCTTAAAATAAATCATGAGAACATTATAGTAACCACAAACAAAAACCTATAATAGATACACACACACATGAGAAAGGAATCTAAACATAATACTACAGGTACCCATTAACTCAGAAGAGTACAAAATAGAAAGAACAAAAAAGAAATAATAAAACAACAGAAAATAACACAATGACAATAAATACATATATATCAGTAATTACTTTATGTAAATAGACTAAATGTCCCAATCACGAGCCATAGAATGGAAAAATATATAAAAAACCAAGACCCATATAAATGCTACCTACAAGAAAATCATGGATCTAAAGACATATGACAGACTGACAATGATGGCACAGAAAAATATTTTCCATGCAAATGGAAACAAAAATGTTAGAGTAATAATATCTATATCTGACAAAATATATTTGAAGATAAAGACTGTAAAAAAAGACCAAGAAGGACATTACATAATGATACAAAATCGGCCTATCAAGAAGATAAAACAATCATAAATATATTTGCTTCCAGCAAGCGGGCACCTAATACCTAAAACAAATATCATCAAACATAAAGATAGAAATTGAGAGTAGCTCAATAATAGTAGAGGGCTTTAAAACCATACTTACATCATTTGCTGAATTATCCAGACGGAAAATCAAAAAGGAAACACTCATTTTAAATGGCACATTAGAGAATGAACAAAGCAGCAGAATATCCACATTTAAAATGTACATGGAACATTCTTGAGGTTAGACCACATGCTACACCACAAAAAAAGTGTCACTGAGTTTAATAAGATTGAAATCATATCAAGAATCTTTTGCAAGGACAAAGATTTGAAACTAAAAATCAACTACAATTAAAAAAATTCAAAAAACAGAAACACATGGAGTCCAAACAACATTGTACTAAAAAAAATAATGGTTCAATGAAGAAACAAATAAGAAATTGAAAAATACTTGGAGATGAATGAAATGAAAACAAAGTGATACAAAATTTATGGAATGCAGCAAAAGCACTTTTAAGAGGGAATTTTGTAGCAATAAAAACCTACCTCAGAAACAATAAAAGTCTCAAACAATCATCTACCCTTATTCTAAAGGAACCAGAAAAAGGAAAAGAAGCAATAATTTACATATAAATTATGATAGAGTCACTATCTCAACTTGCTAAACTATGAATTATTCAAAATCTTCAGTATTATCAGTTATCTGCATCATGGATGAATTTCAGACCCTAGAATACTGTGGAACTCAGTAAATTTTATTTCTAGCTAGTTTACTTACATAGCAGATAGTCTCCTTACAAACAGCTAATTCCAGTAGAAGCTGTATATAGGCTAACACTGCTCCTTTCTATTTCTCATAGGTCAATTCCAAATATTCTAGTGTTTTCCTTTCCATCTCCTTTCCCTGCATTTTTGTTTTCACTATGGATAACCACCCATCACTATGTATATATAAAATGGGCCTTCTATCATATGCAGTTTGTCCCACTGTTTACCTGGTCTAGTACAATATACATTTACGGTTACCACATGGTTGCCTGAACTTCAACCAGTGTCTTTAGGGTCTTTCAAAGACTGCCATATCCCATCCATATCCTATCCTTTGTAAGTGAGCAGGCATACCTTGTCTATGGGGCATCTCTATGCAAGCCTAAAATGCCCCTACTGATTATGGACTCAATAACACGTTCCTAAAAGTTTGCCTGATACTGTCTTTGATCAAAATAAACAGAAACAAAATTTCATACATGCCCTAAGAAACTAATAAATATATAAATAAAACAAATATACATATATAAAATATTTGGGTATATTAATTTAATCTCCAAATGAACAAGACAAAATAGGAATCTATAAAAAATGGTAATTAAAACTCAATCTCAAAATTTAATCCCAGTTCATAAAATGCCACATAAACCACCTAGAATAATTTAATGAATCTTAGGTGTACTCCTTTCTTCTTATATGGAAAAAATAGCTGGAGTTTTCACTAATATATCTCTAGAAACAAACAAACAGAAAAAATACTGCCAGTAAGAATGCCAACTTGAAGGCAAAGAGAAATTCTGTATCTTAACATTATTGTACAACATCATAAATTTTTCTTACCAGTTCTTACAAATTTGCAGTGACTGTCACTTTGTCCTGCAGAATTAACAGGCCTATGCTATGGAGTTCTTTTTGTAGTAAACACATTTTAATGATAAGCATGAATCTTTTGGTACAGTTTCCCATCTTTGGAGAAGTTTTGTTGTTGTGAATACAAATATTGAAGAAGAATATTGAAGAAACTACAGAGTATTAAGATCTTCAGTTTAATGTATTAGAGAAGAGTTCAGCAATCAAAATATCTGTATTCAAAAAATGTTTAATTGACATGTACTACGCAAGTCATTCCATGCCTTGTATAAGATGAAGCTTGATTGCAAATTGGGTTGGTTCAGATAAGGACACCTTTTATGTTTGCATTTTATTAAGGTTTTAGTTCAGCTAAACTCTGTCAATTATTTAAGGCATTTTGCAATTTATACTCAAAACAATCTCTAAGAAAACTTTCAAAATATACTATTCAGCAGTACCAAATACCATTCAATAGTTTTTTTTTTTAATATCCTAAATCAGTCTGATTGCTTCTTGAAAGACCCTATTTCATGTTCCCTGATAAATTGAGTAATTAAAAAATGTTACCATCAGGGAGTTGAAAGCTTGCCTGGGAAACATACATCACTCTTTGTCAAAATGAATAAAAGGAATGTCTGTTGTGACCTTAAATATATTTAAGAGAGAAAAATACATTTTCTAGAGGTACCAAGAAGGAGTAATAAATTATAAAAAGGAAGGTTATAAGATTTTTCTCAAGTCTTACTTGAAGGCCCATTCTGCTTTAACAAGGAGAAAGTAGAAAGATGGTGAGATGATTCAATGTAAATGAACACCATCGATAATATTAATTATCTGCTGCCTCTGCAGATATGTATATTAGAAACACCAGACGAGATGGGTTTCACTAAAGCAAGGCAAACCCTTAACACATGTAGCCATGAAAGGCAAGCTGTATCGTGGAACCAGCTAAAGCTGACTTTGTTACTAAGATGGTCATACTACCAAATTAAAATGTAAATCATGCCATCAGTGCAGCATTTCTGGAGAATACTATTAAGAGGAGAGATGCTCTTTTGTACCAAGTGGCAGATCTCAAGTCCATAGAATTCTCCATGCATTTTGGAAACACATACAGAAAATAACATTGTTAGTGATGGGCCACATGCTGGCTTTATTCATTTCAGGATCCTTATCAGATTTCAAGAATTCTTTCAACATTCTTCATAACTTTTTTACTATCCACATTGACTATTTTTGTCTTTAAGTTCAGTGGGAAAATGAAGAGGTAATACTATACTGTTTTGACTTAGATGCATCAAGTTTAGTTAGTAAATGTATTTATCAGTATCATAATAAAAAGGATATATGTTCCCTCAAGCAAATACATAATCATAAAAGAATAAAAAAATTATGATAACAGAGCTCCTGTTGTGGTTCAGTGGAAACAAATATGACTAATAATCATGAGGATGTGGGTTTGGTCCCTGGCCCTGCTCACTGGGTTAAGCATCTGACATTGCTGTGAGTTGCGGTGTAGGTCGCAGACGTGGCTCAGATCTGCCGTTGCTGTGGCTGTGGTGTAGGCCAGCAGCTGTAGCTCCTATTCAGCTGCTAACCTGGGAACTTCCATATGCCGCACATGCATACCCCCCAAAAAAAATCCGATAGCATCAAATTTTTGGAAATTATGAAAAGACGGATGATTGGTTATTTCATGAGATAACCAAGAAGAAAGTGATATCCATCTTTGCCTCAGTTTCCTCATCTGTAAAATAGAAATAATATTAGTTCCTAATACAGGAGTTCTTGGGAGAATTAAAAAGCTAATGTCTATAAAGCCCTCGAAATAGGGGCCTGTTATTGCTATAAAAGTTTTTGTTGATATTATTATTATTGATAAAGATTTTAATTCTTTATTCTTGTCGTTGCAAAGCAACTGTACCACATGACATAAAAAGAGCATAACCTTTCCAGAAAAAGTAAACTAGAAAGTCTAATGAAGACTTTATGTATAGCTGAGTGTGGTAGAGATGGCTTAATGAAAAGATCTTGAATCAAAAATCTGCACACTTGAATGTGAGGTCCTTAACCATTGCAAGTATTGGTTTTCTGGATGCTAGCAATATTTTCACACCTTTTGCTGAAAACTCGGAAATAACTCCCTAAGTTAAAATGACCTATCAAAAAGAAAAGGTCTGACTAAGTACTAATGTATGGAGAAGCTTGAATGACAAAGAAGTAATCATTAATGGCTCTATGACACAACAGCGATATCCATAATACCAGGTCCTTCAATTTTTCTACCCCAAACAGAAATTCAATTTCTAAACAGCATCTATTGCCTAACTCACACATAGGGATGGAGAACTGAAAATCAACAGATATTTTTAGAAGTTTCCAAGCAAAAAAGGATGTTGTAGTAATCATTTATGGGTACAATACAGCTTTGTAATAAATTACCTCAAGGGAAAACAACATGAAGTCTTTCTCATTTACCCATTTACTGACTGGGTGAAGTTCACATGATTTAAGCTGGACTTGGCTGGATTTTGTTCCAAGTTATATATTAAGTCTAAGTCTGTTCCGATATCTTTCATTCTTTCATTCTTCTGGGTCGATAGGCTACCCAGAACTTGTTCTTATTCATGGAAATAGTAGAAGTATAAGAAGAAAAAAATACATGATGTGTCGTAAGATCTAGGCTCAAAAATAGCACATTATTACTGCCACCTACATTTCACAATCAAAAGCAATCACATAGCTAAATATAAGGTGGTGAAACAGATATTTTCAATTTAATTCTTGCTAATTAAATTGAGGAATTTTTTTCTAATGTAGCCCCACCTATAACCACTTACCTAATACAGTATTATAATTTTGTGGTTGAATCCGTATTCATTTCTTTCATTTTTATATTATTTACATAAAATAGTGTAGTGAAGCCATGTACCATACTATCAATTTATTTTTTAATATATTACCTTTGTCTTATCAGTAGTTAATGATTGTTTTACTGGTTGCTTAGTTTATCTATTCATGTATCATTACTTTTCACCTCTTTTCTACCAAATCTGAAAACTCCTGTCCATAAGGTGAAACACATTATGTAATCAACTAGCCATAGAAAATGGATAAAATCGAAAGATTAAAAAAAGGAGAAAACAATATGGTCTTTAAAAATGGTAGTACATAATAGAGGAATCAGAAAAAAAAAATAGATCCTTCTGCAAACAGAGAACTGGTGTTGAGGAAGGATGGAGCTGTAGAACCCTCTTTGATATTTTAAGTTGTTTGCCACTATTTGGATGTTTATACTATGTACAAGTATTATCTGTAAAAATTATTCTCTAATTTAAAAATACTTTAATTATTGGAAGCAAAATTAAATCAGTACCACTTAAGGGGAAATATACTAATCACAGAGACCAGAATGTAGAAGTTAAAAAAAAAAAAAGAAAAAAGAACTGCCAGTGGCTTTTATTTATAACACACCAATAAAGGAGAAAGCAAGGCCTACACGTATGATCTGGCCAAACTGAACAGAATCATCTAACATGGAATTGAGCATGTGCTAGTCTCAGTGGTCCTAGAAAGTTTGTGTTATGATAGTGATATTATGTGATTTCTCCTACTGAATTTTTGAAAACAAATGTATATCAAATATTAATTAAATGATGATTGTGCCTGTTCAAATATTTTTACCTGCTTTACCTACTGACATTACCAACAAACAGTCCTACACTATTAACTTGGTGCATTGAATTTGCCCTGATGCAGAGTAGATATCCAAGAGTTGTTAATTACAAGTTTTCTTTGTTCTTAATAACAATCTACTCCTGTAATCTTGTTTCTCTTTCCCATTTTCATTTCTTCTTCCTTACCTAATTTATCTTACCCTTGTCTATATCTGTTTGTCATGACATTCATGAATGTTTAGGCATCATTTTAAGGACAAAGGCCTTTAGTAAATTTTGCATAATTTCCATTCACTATTGAATAAATTTGCTTTTCTGATTCTTAAATGATTTAACCAACTTTAGTTTCCTTTTTTATAACTAAGAAAAGAGATTCTTATTGATTTATCTTTGTTAAAGAAGATTGAGATATCTTGGAGTTCTCCAAGAGTAAACCATTTTTTAATCAACAGAATATTTTACTATTTATATTTTGGAGATATATTGGAGTTCTATAAGAGTAAACTTTTTAAATTAATAATATATGTTACTATTCACTATTTATATATATATATATTTTTTTTTTTTTGTCTTTTTTTTGCCTTTATCTAGAGCCGCATCTGCGGCATATGGAGGTTCCCAGGCTAGGGGTCTATCAGGAGCTGTAGCTGTCGGCCTTCGCCACAGCCACATCAATGCGGGACCCGAGCTGCGTCTGCAACCTTCACCACAGCTCATGGCAACGCCGGATCCTTAACCCACTGAGCAAGGCCAGGGATCGAACCCACAACCTCACGGTTCTTATTTGGATTCGTTAACCACTGAGCCACTAAGGGAACTCCTATATTTTTTGATTAATAGAATATTTAATAGAATAATTGTTTTAGATTTGCAGAAAAATTTAGCAGATAATACAGAATTCTCATATACCACATGAGACACCTTTCCATAGTGTCCCTGTTATCAACATTTTGCACTAGTGGTGAACACCTGTTACAATTAATGAACCAATATTTGTACATTATTTTTAATGAAACTTTATAGTTACATTAAAGATTACTCTTTGTATTATAGAGTTGTATTGATTTTGAAAAGTGCATAATCTTTTATCTACCTCTTCAGTGTCATATTGAATAGTTACTACCCTAGAAATTCCCTATACCTTGACTATTTTCATCATCGTTTCTGATCCTCCCTCAAATTCCTAGCAAACACTGATTTTTTTTTAATTGTCTCTATAGTTTTGCCTTTTTCAGAATGCTGTATTGTCAGAATAGCACAATATGAAGGCTTCCTAGACTCAGTTCTTTACATAACTGTATGCATTCAAAATTCTTCCAAGTATTTTTGCACTTTGATTGATCATACTTTACTTCTGTATAATAGTCAGTTGCATGGATGTACCACACTTTGTTTTTCCATTTGCCAATAGAAGGAAATCTTGGTTGCTTCCAATTATGGTTACTTATGATAAAGCTTCTATCTGTTTACGTCCATAATTGTTTTATGTGGTCATAAGTTTTCTTTTTTTCTTTCTTTTTGTGTTTTTTTTTTTTTTTTTTTTTTTTTTTTTTTTTTTTTTTTTTTTTTTTTTTTTGCTTTTTAGGGCTGCACTCAAGGCAAATGGAGGTTCCCAGGCTAGGGGTCGAATCAGAGGTACAGCTGCCAGCCTACACCACAGGCACAGTAATGCGGGATCTGAGCCGCATCTGTGACCTACACCATAGCTCACAACAACACCGGATCCTTAACCCACTGAGTGAGGCCAGGGATAGAACCTGCAATCTCATGGTTTCTAGTTGGATTTGTTTCCACTGTGCCACAATGGGATCTCTGTAAGTTTTCAGTTGAGTTGGCTGACTACCTAAATGTGTGATTCTTCATCTGTATCCTAAGACTGTATATTTAGCTTTGTAAGAAAATGCAAAACTGCCTTTCAATGGATCTTACCATTTTATATTCTACTAGCAATGAATGGGAGATCTGCTATTCCATATACTAGCTAGCATTTGGTGTGGCCAGTGCTTTGTATTTTAGCATTATAAAAACATATAGTGCTATCCTGCTTTGATCTACCATTTTCTACATTTCCTAATGACATGTATTGAGCACTTCTTACAATGCAAATTTGCCATCTTTATATCCCTTGGGTAAGATGTCTCTTCACATTCCATTCCTATTATTTAATGGAGTTGTTTGTCTTACCAATGTTGAGTTTAAAGAGTTTTTGTATATGTTACATATAAGTCTGCATTAGATTTTTCCAGGGAAACGGATGATAGAATACAAGAGGAAATATATACTTCCTCTACCTTCTTCTCTTCATCCTTCTCCTTATCTTTTTCCTTCTGTTCTTATTGTTTTCTATTCAGGTTTCTATAGACAACAGTCATTAGAGAAGTCTGTCCCTATTTAAATTGCTAGTGAACTTTCACATTCATCATGCAAAGAAAGGCTTTAATAAAATTAAAGGATAGGGTATATCACTAGAAAGAAGGTGAAGGCATAAATTGCTAGAGTCCTTTTCACTAACCAGGACATGCTTAGATATAAAATAATGAACTGCCAAGGTTTATAGGTGAAATCCTGTTTCCAGGCAAGTTCAGGAAAAGTTTCCAGTAGAGTTTTCATAGCCATAAGTATATATTCAACTTACATTTTGTAATAAGTTAAACTGTTTATACACCAAAAGTTTATATATCCCCAAACAATGTAGACAAACAGGACTTTGGAGCTTCTACAAGACACTGAAACATTAAATAACCAGTATACATTACTAGCTAGATTATCTAATACTTATCTTGGCCAAGAGTTGACACCAAGCATACCAGTGTTGCCCGACATAGGCATAGAGTTGTCCCAGTGCATCCATAATTCTATCTTATTTAATACTGACATCTCTTTGTTGAGAACAATGTTCTCCAACATGAGAAATTAATCCTATGTATCCTCATGGAATACATAAAAGTACTATTTGTTGTGTAAAAATTCTCCCAACATTCTCTGAAAATATACCGGTTTTTTCTTTCCATTTCTTTGCAACTTTATGTAGATTACAAATTACCTATGTGTATACTTATTTTCTCAGGCAAAAACATATGCTTTATTAAAAATAATTATCATACACTAGTAGCATTGGGACACCTAAAACCTAATCTTTGTTTCTAGTAACATTTTCTTATGGTGTGTAAAAGAGACCACAACACATTAGACAACTGGCCAATTCAAGGTCTAAGGCAGGAAAAAATCAAGATGAGTCTGGAGCATTATGAGGTGTTAAAACTAAAGAAGTGTTTAAAACAAAAGCATAAAAGCCTGTAAAAGTATGTAGGAGTCAATTAAAAGCTGCCAATAGCAAAATCTGATTTGAACAAGAAAATAAAAAATAGCATTAAATTATATACCAAAGTATAAAAACAATATCCATTAGTCCATTGTAATATAAATGAATGATTGAATAAATAAGTCAATTAAAGTCAAGAGACAAATCCTTTCTCTAGAATAATTCCGAAATCTTCTTGAGGAGTATGACATGTACTTGGTGGGCTTAGTTCCAGAGTATGGAAAGAGAAAAAAGAAAAGGTACGTTTATAATGGAGCAACCATGCAAACTGTACTAGGATCAAATGATCAAGGTTGTTGTAGTGTTTTGTTTTGTTTTTGTTTTTGTTTTGCTTTTTAAGTCCATCCCATGACATATGGAAGTTCCCAGGCTAAGGGTCAAATTGGAGCTACAGCTGCCAGGCTACACCACAGCCACAGGAACATGGGATCTGAATCATATCTGCGACGTACACCACAGCTCATCGCAATGCCATGTTGACCCATTTAGTGAGGCCAGGGATCGAACCAGCATCCTCATAGAAACCAGTTGGGTTCCTTTCCACTGTGCCACAGTGGGAACTCTAAGTATTAGTGTATTTATGATCATCAGGGAACAGTTTATACTCTTGAAATGATGTGATGAAAATTGCATTTCCTCTTTGTGTTTTTCACCAAAACCCATAACCCCATATAACCACGAGATAAACTGCAAAAAAACAAATTAAGGAACATTCTACAAAATGCCTTAATATTATTCCTCAAAACTGTCATGATACAAAAATTGTGAGAAACTGTCACAGTGAGAACTGAGGAGACATAATAACTAAACGCAATGTGGTGTCTTGGATGGGATATTAGAGCATGAAAGGGATATGTGGGGAAATGAAATACAAACGAAATGTGGTGCTTAGTTAATAGCAATGTACTAATGTTGGTTCCTTAATTGCGACTTAATATACCACGCGGATATAAGATGTTAATAGTTGGGGTAATTGGGTGAGGGGTATACAGAAACTCACTGTACCATCATTGTAACTTTCCTCTATATCTAAAACTTTTGTAAAATTAAAATTGTATTAAAATAATTGTTTCCATACTTTTATCTTTTTCAAGCAGTGTCCCTTATATGTGCAATATATTAATGCTACTTGTTATGATTTATTTACATAGGGCATATATGCAAGTACTAACTCTAATCCATTAGTTTTCTATTGTTGCCTAGTGATTTGCCATAGACATAGTGGCTTAAAACAATGCCTACTTTTAAGGACTTAGTTCTATATGTCAAAAGTTTGGCACATATGACAAGTGTTTTATTGGGCTGAAATTAAAGTGTTGATAGGGCTTTAGCTTCATCTGGGGCTCTTTAAGCTCACTTGTGATCAGAAGAATTCACTTTCTTGCATTTGGAAGGTTGAGGTCTCCTTTCTCTTGCTGGTCATCAGTTGTGACCAGCCTTAGCCTCTAGCCCACATATCACATCCTCATAATGTGTTGGCCTCCATCTTTAATTCAGTAATGCTATGTCCAGATCCTCTCATTATTTATTCAGATCTCTGACTTTATTCTCTATTGCTTGCTGGAAAATTTAAAAGGTTCATGAAATTATATTAGCTTCCACTCTGCCTGAAAATCCAGGATAATCTGTTTTAATATCAACTGATTAGTATCCTTAATTACATTTGCAAGTCCATCTCTGCCATGTAAAGTAACATGTTCATGGATGTGAAAACTCAGAATATTCTCAGTTCTCAAGATTAGAGTGGGAAATACTGAAGGGAAACACTTTTAGAATTTTGCTTAATATACCTGACTACAAGACGTATTTATTATCAGGACATTAATTCCTCAGAATCATTGATCATCAAGCAATATTTTCAAAATCTAACTCTATCACCTATAAATCTATATTTGTTTATCTGTCATTTATCTAACTATGTAAACAGGTACATGTTATAATGTTTTCTAAAAGTTAATAAAAATAATTCTGGTTGAGAAATGAAGTTTCTTTCACTTTTACATGTCTAAAGGAGAGGCCTATTACTAACATATGAAATTCTTCAGTAATTTGGGTAACTACATTAGGAAGGTAAGCTGAATTACTTTCGAGAATCAGGAATTCCCAGGCTTAAAACCAAATAACACAAAAATGACTGTATAGGATCCTTTCATGTGTTTCTGTTAGAGTATTATTTCATTGCTTTTCCATAAATTTTTATTGATGGTCACCACAAGCCAAATCCTTGACTTCCATATTGGTTTTCTCTAATTAGATTCCTGAAGGAACTTGTAGTTTCAGCACCCACAGTTTATGGAAGTTCCCAGACTAGGGGTCAAATCAGAGCTACAGTTGCTGGCCTACGCCACAGCCACAGCAATGTGGGATCTGAGCCACGTCTTTGACCTACACCACAGCTCATGGCAATACTGGATCCTTAGCCCACTGTGAGAGTTCATGGATCAAAACTGCATCTTCATGGATCCTAGTTGGGTTTGCTACCTCTGAGCCATGACAGGAACTCCTTGGCTGGATTATTATTATTCAGGATTTTACCAGTCAAGAGTAACCACTCCATAATTGTTTGAAAGTTTTACTCTGCTGGGAGATAGCTACTTCTTGTCTATAATTTTCCTTACTGCCTTCTTCCTGGCAAAACTTAGTGAATACTCATATTTAATATTTTCTGCTGGTTTAGCAACTCTGGATACTTTCCCTGATGTTCTTACTATATATTCTTTTTGTTTCCTAGCATTCAGTTTATATTACCTTATGTACTGATATTGCTTTGTCTTGGGCCCCTGCTTCTAGTCTTAGTTTACTCAAATCAGAACTTGGAAAGGCTTTCTGAATATTCCACTGCTTTTCTAACTTGTTGATTTATGATTTAGCAGTTTGCTTATTAATATATTTCATTTGTGAAGCTTTCCCAAATGATTGAATTTTCAGTTATTATTAATGACCCTTGTTTATGCCTGCTAGCAAACACTCTTAAACATGAATTGATATCCAATATTATAACCCATATAATTGTAGACTTATATCTGACCACTTTGTAGAATCATTGTCAATTCAACACATATTTCAGTTATCTTGGCCTTCATTCCCTGTTATAGGGTGAAAGTCGTCATCCCGTGTGACATAGTATAAACACAATATTAACCTCTTAAAACTAAAAACTGTAATGGTTTCTTTGCTTAAACTAAAAGTGGGAGGTCCACATCTAGTCTTATTTGGTAGAGATGAAAATTTTACAGAAATAGCTATATTCTTTCATTCTCTTATTCCTGTAATCAATTTGATCTGACTCTTGGGGAGTGCTGAGTGTCTTGGTAGTAAAGGATTAAGAGATTTTTGTGATGTTAAATGTTATTCAAGATGGTAGGGAGTCCCTGTTGTGGTACAGTGGAAATGAATCTGACTAGGATTCATGAGGACATAAGTTCAATCCCAGGCTTTGCTCAGTGGCTTAAGGATCCGGTGTTGCCACGAGCTGTGGTGTAGGTTGCAGATGTGACTTGAATCTGGCATTGCTGTGGCTGCATTGTAGGCCAGTGGCTACAGCTCTGATATGACCCCTAGCCTGGGAACCTCCATATGCTGCGAATGCAGCGCCAAAAAACAAAAAACTTATTCAAGATGATAACTTAATTTAAAAACAAAATTCAGTTTATTTAGTTCTCAATATTATTGGTCTAAGTATTATACCTACTTTATTTCACAGATGTCTTTTAAAATTTTCAGATTATGGGAAAGAAATAAATAACATTAATTAAATATTTGTATTAGATCTGTGCTTATATTTGTTTTCGCAGACTAATAAATAGTGAGAATTAAAGTTTATTTTTAACTGAGCAAAATAAAAGCGTTATTACTCAAATTCAGTAGAGCATCAAAAATAGTATTTTCTTATCCAGGAAATAATCAGAAAATTATTTTATTTCCTGTAGCATATTTCTAAGAATTTATTCAGTAATAACATATATAAAAATTGTGAAATCTTAAGATCAGTGTATTTCACCAAAAAGTCTTTAAGCAGCATCCATACAAAAATAAGACACAACCAGTACATTCAGGTACTTCACCATGTTTTCTTCTCAAAGGAAACACATTTTGTAAGCTAATCACTCACTATCTTGATTAGTTGTTTTCATTTTTGGACTTTATATGATAAAGACACTATATATTAACTCCTCATTACTGGCGTATATCACTCAAAATAATGTCTGTGTGATTCATATGTTGATATGGTTGTGATTTGTTGTTCTATTGATTGTGTTATATTTCACTCTCTAAATATACTGCATTGGTAGTATATTTATTCTACAGCTATTAGATTCTTAAACACTATTTAAATATTGTAGCTATTCCAAATAAGCTACTGTGATAATTCTTGCGCACATCTTTTGACATATGTATATATATATATATATATATATGTATATATAAGCATTTCTTTTAGATAAAAATCTGAGATATGTATTGCCAGTCATAGATGCTCAGCTTTAGTAAAGAGCAAAAAACAGTTTTTCATCTTTGTTTTACTTCGTAATCATTTGTACTTTGTTCCACATTCCTAAAATATATTTATTTACTGACTTACTATTTTTTTACAATTCCATTGTGTATTTAGTATTGTTGAATTGGTTTAAATGTACATTGAGCTGATAACTAATCAAATGAACACCTTTAAAAATTTTATTGGCTAATTATATATCCACTTTAGTGATTTTTCCATTTAAGATTATTTTTGCACATTTATTGCTTAATAAGAATTTTTAAATATTATAGATATGAGGTTGAATGTATCCATTTGAAATATCTTCAGCCAATCTATAGATTGCTTTTCCACTCCAATGATAGTGCCTGATACAAATACTATTTGTTAATTTTTGTATTGTTTAACTTAAACACTTTTATTTTTCTTCCTGATCTGCTTTTTTCTTGGTCCTATTTTTAATAAATCTTTGCTTACTGTAAGGTCATTAAGATGTTCTGTATGTTCTTCTAAACTCCTTATTTTTTATCCATTCACTTTTTTTGTTAACTTTATATTTCTTTTTTCTTTTTTAAATTTTTATTGTTTCTTTTTATTAGAGTGTAGTTGATTTATAGTGTTGTGTTAATTTCTGCTCCACAGCATAGTGACCCAGTTGTACATATATATACATTTTTTTTCATAGTGTCTTCCATCATGTTCTACCCCCAAAAGACTGGGTATAGTTCCCTGTACTGTATATAGGACCTCATTGCTTATCCATTCTAAATGCAATAGTTTGCATCAGCTAACACCAAACTCCCCATCTATCCTACTTCCTTCCCCCTTCTCCCTTGGCAACCACAAATCTGCTCTCCATGTCCATAATCTGTTTCTCTTTTATAGTCAGGCTCACTTATGCCATATTTTAGATTCTGTAATACCATTTGCATTTGTTGTCTGTATTTCATGGGATTAACTCCTAGTTGTGCTATGAAATTAGGGTTAAGATGATTACTTTTGTATTTGAATGTATAACAAATGTAGCACTATTGAAGAGCTCTTTCTTTTTCCACCAAACTACAAGGTTATCCTTGTCACTGCAGGGGAAAAAATTTTTTTTCTATACAGTGTTAGTTTTTTTTTGGCTGGTCTCATATTTGGCTTGGTATAAAACACACTAACAAGAGACAAACATTTAATTACATGTGTATGTAGGTCTCATAAGTATAGGACTGAATAAGTGACCAAAACAGTCTGTTTATATAACATTTTAGACAAGAAAGCCATTAACTTGTGAAGATTTAACAAAGCAAAGGAGTTTTTGCTTCAAGTAGAAAATTAAAAAAAAGATTATCTAGGTCTGCTTATACAGTTTTCTTGGCCTGGGGTTCCCTACCCATGGTGGCAAGGATCCCTTCCATCCTCCTGTTTTCAGGGGAACAAAGAAAGATCAGATCAGTCTTCTTATACTAACTGTTTCTTGAATAACTTTAATTCAAAATAATAAAATTCCACGTTGGCATATTTTGGGCAGCCTAACCCAAAACCCATGATCATAAATTATTCTATAACGTGTGTGGGTCAGTTTTTTGAATCTGTAGTTCAAAATGGTTTTTTTTTTTTTTTTGTCTTTTGCCTTTATCTAGAGCCGCACCTGCGGCATATGAGGTTCCCAGGCGAAGGGTCTAACAGGAGCTGTAGCTGCCGGCCTTCGCCACAGCCACAGCAAGAGCAACGCGGGATCCGAGCCGCGTCTGCAACCTATACCACAGCTCACAGCAACACCGGATCCTTAACCCACTGAGCAAGGCCAGGGATCGAACCTGCAACCTCACGGTTCTTAGTCGGATTCGTTAACCACTGAGCCACGAAGGGAACTCCCAAAATGTATTTTAAATGACGTTACCTTTGTATTTCCCTGGTTATTAAAAAATTTTATATATATGTGTGCATATATATATACATGCAGAGAGACACACTGTCTATATATAGACTATACATATACATATGCAGCACACAAACATATATACAGTATATCTTATATAATTGCATATAATATTTAAAATCATCCACATTCCTAATACTCAGTAGTGCTAGCTATTATAACATTTTGATGAGTATCCATTTAGTAAATAAAACACAAATGTGCACGCACCTACATATGCACTATATCCCTAAATCATCTCTGAACTCTAAACCAAAACTATTTTGGCACACCTTGATGTTTTCCATTAATACATCTGTATTTTTCTTTTTTTTTACATCTGTATTTTTCTAATTTCTTATTTTAGCCTAACTTTGATTTGAAAGATAGAAGCATTCTGTTTTAGTAAAAAATGATCATTCCAGCTTTTTATTTTATTTAAAATGGAACTTTGATTATATATTCTAATCAAAGGGGATTTATGTTCTTGAACTTATGTATTCTGTAACACATTAACAAGGCTGCAAAATCTTAGCATTATAAACTCTAAGATGGATGTGTTTAGGAGTAAAGGAAAAAAACCCTTCATTTTACAGAAAGTCATACTTAGAAATTAAGATTTCTTAACACTGTCACTATTGGTATTTGAGACTGGATAAACTTTGCTGAAGCAGACAGTCTTGTATATAGTGTTGTGTTTAGCAGTATTCCTGTTTTATCCAGTAGATGCCAAATGAGCACTACTCATTTTTGACAACCAATAATGGCTCTAGATATTGTCAGATATATCCTGGTGGAAGAGGAATAGCTGCCCTGGGTTGAAAAGTTCTGTTGTAGGGAAAGGGTACAACTTTCTTTGGCTATAGGCTCTTGTCTTTTTCCTTTATGCATTCGTATGGGCCAACTGAAGTTTACAAGTTAATTTGAAGAGACATACAAGGTTTTTTGGGAGGGAAGCGAGTCCCCCATATTGTTCTTCTGAGATTTAAAGAAGGATGTCTTTGGTAAAATTGTCATGCTCTGACTGCAATATGACAAGAAGGTATAGCAGAATCTGGAAGTGTGGTGATAATATTTAATAGAGGTATATATTATTACATGATAGAGTTTATCTCTAATTGCATTTCTGATGCTAGAATATCCTGTATTCTGCCATTTCGGAAAAAGCTGGCTTCAAAAATTTCTAATGCATGAAGGTTTAGTTTACATAAGGATGAAAGAAGGAATGCTTATACAAGCATAATGCTTGGGGATATTTGAGAAAGGTTGACTTGTAGATTGCCTATCTCCTTTTAGAAGACAAATTCAATAAGGAATTATTTATAAACCTGAAAGTGTATGCGATCATTATTTTCCAGATTTCTCTTAACAATAGTTATGGTCTTTTGAGGAGTCCCAGTGATGGAGAAGAGTGGGACTTCTTGACTGCTGTAGTATGCAACCAAAGTATCAAAGAACTTGGCAGGCCCACATGGCCAGGCTACAAGCTTCAGCTGTCACTACATTTGGTAAAAATGAAAGTCTGTGTCTTAGCCAGCTGAACAGCATAATTCTGGTGACGACCTTGAGTGGGTGAAGCTTTTAATGAAATGGGAAACAGGGACCTTTCAGATTACTGATGTAATCAAATGAACTCTTAAAAATTACATAATAAACATAAATGAGGCAACTTAGCTCAATATTCAGCCTTTCCAGGTTTTTCTTAATGAAACAAGTATCTCAAGCTTGACCTAAATGGTCTGTGTTATACCTTGGAGAACCTGTGTTCTTTTTTTTTTTTTTAAGGTTTGGAGGGCTGAGCAAGCAGGTGCTGCTGGAGATAAATACAAGATTTTGTAACTTACAGATAAGGATCCCAGAATCATTTAATAAGTTCACTGAATAAAATGAAAACACTTTTGATTACTGAGCTAATTTGTAGAATTGGACAAGAGTACAACTAATCCATATCAAATAAAGCTGATAAGCTATTTAAACATTTGTAGTTTGCTTTCTATTTAGATCTGGAGACTCAAGTAGAGAGATTTATGAATTTATTTATGGTGAGGCTAGGGATGAAGCACAAAATTAAAGCATTTGCACTTTGGATAATCTTTACTCTTTCTCCTTTCTAAGTTTGCCTCATCTCTTTTGTGAGTTTAAGGGATTTCAAATCAAACTCCCATCTGTTTTGCAATTCTCACCATGAATTAACAAACTGCTTTATTTTGAAATTTTTTTGGTAATTAAACTGAAGACCTTCTATCCTAGATTTCTCACACATTTTTGGTTATAGCTTTAATTATTTCTCACTCTTTTCAAATTGAATTGTAAATTCTGGCTAGATAATATAGAGTGTTTTGGGTTTGTGTGTGTGTGTGCGTGTGTGTGTGTGTGTGTTTGGTTTAATAATCCTAAACCAATGTGAATTTTCTAAGGATGAAAATAAAAATTGTTAGCCCATTACCTTGAATATCTCCACAAACTATAGTAGTGTCAATTTTAAACCTGTATTAGGCTTATTTTCTCTTGCTTCAGTTGCATTTTTCTCTTCATTGCTATTTTTGTAATTATTTTTTAAAATCTTCATTTATTTTTTCAGTTATTGGACTTCCAGTTTAAAATTTTGGTACCATTTAATTCTTTTTTTAATGGCTCAATTTCATATATACAAGTTAATAGATAACAATATACATGACAGTTTATATATATACATGACAGTTTATATAGAACAGAATTGGCCGTTATCATTTCCTATATCAACTTATTATCAATTTGTTGCTTTTTTTTCCTTTTTTTATTTTTTAGCAATGAGGGTCCGAGGGTTAATGATTAGTTTATGTGGAAAAATTGTTTTTTTTTCCAACTCTGAGCAATCTCTGAAATGTGTTTTTTGTTTTGGTCTTTGTTTTTGCTTCTTTTTTCGTATTCTAATTACATCCTTGATATCCTTGAATGATGTTGTAATTTCTTAGCATTTGTATAGCTTCCACACTCATGTCCCCAATCGTATAGCACAAAGGAAGCTTAAGAAAGTTGTGTGATCTTCATTAATTAATATTCTCATGAACTGAACTCTACAACATCCCTCATGCTATGGGCTACAATAAGGCATTGACAGGCAGAATGCCATTTCCTGTGAAGTTCCCTATTTGATTCTAGATGGACATCTCAAATAAATAATAGTTCCTGGCACAGATAATACTGAACACCCCATTGCCAGTCTAGAATTCACAGTTTTAGTAATATCTTTGTTCCTATCCCTAAAGTTGAAATGTTTGTAGCTAAGAAAGGAAAGACATCCAACTCCATCCATATCTTCTGCGTGTGTGTGTGTTTGTGTGTAGGGAGTGAGAGTTTTCTTCCTTTTATCTGAGTTCTGAATCACATTGAAAAGCAGAAAGAAAGTAATATTTAATGTAAGGAGATTTTAAATTTGTTTTCTCAACTTTGTATTAAGAAAATTAATATGGGGGAGTTCTGTTGTGGTGCAGCAGAAATGAACTGGACTGGTATCTATGAAGATGTGGGCTCTATCCCTAAACTCACTCAGTGGTAAAGGATCCAGTGTTGTCATGAGCTGTGGTGAGCTTGGATCACACATTGTCTTAGCTGTGGCACGCAGCTTAGACCCTGCCTTGCCATGGCTGTAGCATAGGCCAGCAGCTTAGCGCCAATTCCAGCTCTAACCTGGGAGCCTCCATGTGCCATGGATATGGCCAAAAAAAAAAAAGGGGGCATAAGCAAATACTTTAACAAATTCCTTGTTAGCATTACTAAGGTATAATGGTTTGCATAATAATTAGCTGTATGAACATTGTCAACTAGACAGTTGGGAAATATTTAAGATACTTTTATTGTGATATACTTTTTTTAACCTAGGTTAAATACACATCAATTGAATAAATTGTAAGCCTTCATTAAAATTTTCTCTTAATCATCTACTGATTAAAAATCACATATATTTTTCATTATCTTTTCCATCTTTTTTCAGCATAGTTAAAAATAGATATTTTAAATAGATAAGGCTTCATGCTTCCTTGAGCCCTTTCAGCATGCTTTGAACACACACAATATAAGTTAGACTTAAAATCAAGTGCAGTGTTTCTTTTTAGCTACGTGGTGTATTTTATCCAGGTCGCCAAGGATGGTCTTACCATCTAATTTTCACTTGCCTGATGTAACAATAAATGTGCACTTCAAAACACAAGCTTTATAAGTGACTGTAAAAATATAAGTTTAAGGCAATTATGCAGTAGAAATGCCAAATTACAGATCATTTAACCTTGAGGAAATTTGATTATATTCTAATGTCATTTGCTTATTTGCATAATGGAAGAAGTATTATAATTTTGAATTGCACAGTGAGTTAGATATAAGTACTTTATGTTATGCTTCTGAAATCCGTTCTAGAGATTGGATTTAATTTTGCTTATTTTTAAAAACTATTCAAGTATATTGTTGAACCAGAATCAGAAAATTAAAATGTATCCTTTATCACTCTGGTTTTGTTTTTTGTCAATTGCAATGTTTTAATGCTATTACAACATGGCTAGAAATCCTTAACTAGCTTTTTTGACATATGGATAAAACATTTTTTTGCATATTTTGTATATGCTAATAATTATGCTGTGCATTTACATTGTACTATAATAACGTGGCTCAATGGAAAATAGTATACAGTTATTTGAAATTACATATAGTAAAGAGTATTCTCTTTAGTGAATGAATGTTACACTCTTCTGATTTATCTAAAACTCATGAAATGCATTACTTGTCCTCCCTTTCCTCCTTCCTTCCTCCCTCTCTCCTTTTCTTCTTTCTTTTCTTTCCCTGTCCTTCCTTTCCCTTTCCTTTTCCTTCCTCCCTTCCTTCCTTCCACTCTCTTTCTTTCTTTCTTTTCCTTCCTTCCTTCCTTCCTTTTTTCTTCCTTCCTTCCTTCCTTCCTTCCCTCCTTCTTTTCTCTCACTTCTTCATTTTACAGAATTGCTTTTAACTATAGAACTGAGTTTAGTAATAGTTACAATTAAGTTCTTGTTTTATGCGCAGTAATATCTAATAGTTTTAGAAATTAAAGTCCAACAAATTGAGGTTTTGGTAATATTACGATTGCCCTATTTATCTTTCTCTAAAATTAAGATTGCTTGCTTTGTTTTAAAATTATTCCATGTACTCAAAATTAACAAAGGAAATATTTACTTATTCCAATATTCAAATATTTATTTGAATTGGAAGGGATCTATTTAGAGTAGAGAGAGGTAAGTAGAGTATACTACAAAAAATAAAGAGACAACACAATACTTCATTTTGGAAAATGTTCAGAGTACTTCACAGGGTTATAGATAAGTGACCTACCGTATTTAAATAACCTAGCTCATAACATCTAGTTATTAAATATTATTTTTACTTGTAATTTGGAATTTTTGATTAATAAAAATTAGAAATTTTGTATATTGATAAAAGCTACAGTTTTATGTCTCATTACACTTGTAACTTCAAATTCTCTGATGTTATATAATTTATAATTTGTCTGTAAATGCATCATATATTTATATAGCTTCCATAATATTTTTAGAAGCTAAAAGAGTCTTTTTTATACCTGAGGAGAGAAAGTGAACATTGCAAATAGTAACATAGTCATCTTCCTTAATATGTAAAGTGCCGGTATGATTTATCAGTCTCAAGCTAGTATGGGAAACACGATGCTTTCTTTTACCTTTCGTAATCACAAAACAGCATTCTATAAATGGAAAAAAAATCAGATTACAATTAGAAACCCTTAGTAGAATAATTGTAGAACTACGTTAGAGGAGAAATAGCCTTTTCTCAGCCTATGATGAAAGTCTCATGACCACACATAATGTAGTTTTTGATTTGTAGGGGAAGGGAATGTTCAGGTCCTAGCATGATGCTTGGGGTGTACTACTCAGTCATAATATTGAATGCATCAATGAATAAGTATGCCTTGCTGTTACTGACTTAAAAACTACTTTCGAGAGCACACTTAAGAATTTTCTCCCCTGTTATGAAAATCAGATTGGGATATGGAATATTTCTTTGAAAATACCTAACATTTTAAAAGAGGTATCAGAAAAATCTTATGGAAATGACTACATTGACATTTTGTCTTTGAAGAAAAACATTGGATTAATGTTTTATAATTCTCAGTTTATGAATCTTTCACCTCCTTGGTCAGGTTTATTCCCAGGTATTAAATATTTCTGGGTGTGATTTTAAAAGTGACTGTATTTTTGTATTCCTTTTCTAATATTTCATTGTTAGTATACAGAAATGCAACTGATTTCTGAATGTTAATCTTGTATCCTGCTACTTTGCTGAATTCATTTATCAGGTCCAGGACTTTCTGGGTTGAGTCCTTAGGGTCTTCTATATATAAAATCATGTCATCTGCACAGAAGGACAATTTTACCTCCTCTTCCATTTGGGATAACTTTTATTTCCTTTGTTTGTCTGATTGCTGTTGCTAGGACTTCCAATACCATGTTGAATAAAAGTGGTGAGAGTGGGCATCCTTGTCTTTTTCCACACTTTAGCAGGAAAGCTTTCAGGTTTTTTCCATTGAGTATTATATTTGCTATGGGTTTGTCATTAATAGCTTTTATTATGTTTAAGTATTTTCCCTCTATCCCCACTTTGGTAAGAGTTTTTAATTATGAATGGATGTTGGATTTGTGAAATGCTGTTTCTGCATCTATTGAGATGATTATATGGTCTTTTGATTTTTCTTTTGTTAATGTGTTGTATGACATGATGTTGATTGATTTGTGTATGTTGAACCATCGTTGTGAACCTGGGATTAATCCCACTTGGTCATGGTGTATGATCTATTTATATGTTGTTGGATTTAGTTGGCTAAAATTTTGTTGAGAATATTTGCACCTATATTCATCAGAGATATTGGCCTGTAGTTTTCTTTTTTCATGGTATATTTGTCTGCTTTTGGTACTAGGGTTCATAGAATGTCTTTGCAAGTGTTCCTCTTCAACCTTTTGGAAAAGTTTAAGGAGGATGGGTATAATTTCCTCTTTGTAGGTTTGGTAGAATTCACCTGTGAAGGCATCTGGTCCTGGACTTTTGTTTGTAGGGAATGTTTTTATTACATATACAGTTTCATTTCTAGCAATAGGTATGTTCAGTTCAATCAAAAAAGATGATTCAAAGAAATGGAAAGATATTCCTTGCTCCTGCATTAGAAAAATTAATGTCATAAAAATAGCCATACAACCCAAAGGAATCTACAGATTCAATGCAATCCCTATCAAATTACCCATGACATTTTTTTTTCACAGAACTAGAGCAAACAATCCAAAAATTTATATGGATCCAAAAAAGACCCAGACTTGCTGAAGCAATCCTGAGGAACAAAAACCAAGCAGGAGGCATAACTCACCCAGACTTCAGGCAGTATTACAAAGCCACAGTAATCAAGACAGTGTGAGGAGTTCCTGTCATGGCCCATCAGTTAACACACCCGACTAGCGTCCATGAGGACTCAGGTTAAATCCCTGGCCTTGCTCAGTGGGTTAAGGATCCTGTGTTGCCAACAGCTGTGGAATAGGTTGCAGACTTGGATCGGATCCCACGTTGCTATGGCTGTAGTGTAAGACAGTGGCTACAGCTCAGATTACACCCCTAACCTGGGAACTTCCATATGCCAAAGGTGCAGCCCTAAAAAAAAAAAAAAAAAGGATAGTGTGGTCCTGGTATCAAAACAGACATACAGACCAGTGGAACAGAATAGAAAACCCAGAAATAAGTCCAGATACTTATGGTCAATTAATCTTCGACAAGGTAGGCAAGAATATAAAATAGGAAAAAGACAGTCTCTTCAGCAAATGGTCCTGGGAAAACTGGATAGCTGCTTGTAAATCAGTGCACAAAATAAACTCAAAATGGCTTAAAGACTTAAACATAAGACAAGGCACCATCAAACTCCTAGAAGAGAACGAAGGCAAAACATTCTCTGACATCAGTCTTGCAATTGTTTACTCAGGTCAGTCTCCCAAGACAAAAGAAATAAAAGCAAAAATAAACCAATGGGACCTAATCAAACTGACAGGCTTTCATACAGCAAAGGAAACCATTAAAAAAACAAAAAGAGGACTTACAGAAATGGAGAAAATAGTTGCAAATGATGCAGCTGATAAGGGTTTAATCTCTCAAATATACAAACAACTTAAAAACCTCAGCAGCATAAAACCCAACAACCCAATGGAAAAATGTGCAGAACCCCTGAAGAAACACTTATCCAAAGAAGATATACAGATAACCAACAAGCACATGAAAAAATTCTCAACATCACTGATTATAAGAGAAATTCAAATCAAAACTAATATGAGGTCCTACCTTACACCAGTCAGAATGGTCATCATTAATAAGTCCAGAAATAACAAAGGCCGGAGAGTGTGTGGAGAAAAGGGAACCCTCCCAATCTGTTGGTGAGAATGTAAATTGGTACAATTGCTATGGAAAACAGTATGGAGGTACCTCAGAAAACTAAATATAGAACTACCGTATGACCCAGCAATCCCACTCTTGGGCGTATATCTGAACAAAACTTTCACTGAAATAGACAAATGCACCTGTATATTCATTGCAGCACTGTTTACAATAGCCGAGATATGGAGATAACCTAAATGTTCATCTACAGATGAACGATTGAAGATATGGTATATATACACAATGGAATACTACTCAGCCATAAAAGAACAAAATAATGCCATTTGCATCAACTGGATGGCACTAGAGATTCCCTTACTAAAATAAATCAGAAAAAAAAAATAACATACGATATCACTAATATCTGGATTCTAATATAAGGTGCAAATGAACCTTTCCACAGAAAAGAAATTCATGGACTTGGAGAATAGACTTGTGGTTTCCAAGGGGAAGGGGGAGGAAGTGGGATGGACTGGGAATCTGCGGTTATTAAATGCAAACTATTGCCTTTGGAATGGGTAAGCAATGAGATCCTGATTTGTAGCACTAGGAACTATATCTAGTCACTTATGTTGGAGCGTGATGGAGGATAATATGGGAAAAAGAATGTATATATGTAATGTGTGACTGGGTCAACTTGCTGTACAATAGAAAATTGACAGAACACTGTAAACCAGCTATAATTGAAAAAATAAAAATCATTTAAATTTAAAAAAAGAAAAACATTAGAGAATAATGGTGTAACTTAGTTACCAAAAACATATCTGCAGCATTATGGATTTCTTTTCACATGGTCATTGTGCCTGAAGACAAATGAATTTTGATATTTTGAATTTGCCTGAGTTTGGCAAGTAAAATAATGAAGTAAGATTCAACATTGATAAAATTTGAGGAAAAAATTAGATCTAAATTGTTTCTTTTGAATTTTTAATTTGGAATATTCATATTTTACATATGATTATTCACACATAAAAGTAATGTAACATACTATTTATCAAGTAAAATGAAATCTTGCTTGCCTATTGTCAGGTAATTGATTAAATAGAATTTTAGAATTATTATTTCATAGGTGGACATCATGTTTTATGCTTTCTATTTTTTCCCCATCCACACATACAGTTGTGAGTAGACATGCATTCGTTAAGACATATCTTACGCCAAAGGAAAAGTTCAAAATGAAGGTGTCTCAGCATTGCCTTATGGTTGAATTGACCCCATTGTCATTCCATGCCCATTAGTGTCCAATAAATTTCCATATTTAGAAATGTGTAGATATGGAGTACTGAATTGTGTTGGCATCTTCACAGTTGTTTACTTCTTTTTGGCAGATTCACTGCCTCTTGGGCACAATTAGACAAATACAAAAACTTTTCATTATGCAATATTTTCATTATCTTAGGAGATAGAACTGTGAATGGGGTCAGTATCAAATGACATGATTTCAGCTTTACATTTTTATTTCTAAAAATAGTATAAATAAAAAGCCAAAACCAAAGAAAACATTTCTTCTCAGCAATATATTCATGTTTCAAGTATGCAAAAGTTTCAACTTATAAAGTTTTTATTCAAACCCGACTTAGAAAAAAATATATTTGAGCTACTAATCTTTTTATTAATAATTAGTAGCCTATGGTGCTAAGTATCCAACTTTTAAAGCAATGGAGATAATGTTTAGCATTGACTCCTACAGTTAAATAAATAAATAAATAAATAAATAAATAAATAACATATTAGAAATTTTACTTCTTAATATTTTTCTAGAGAATTACTTAAGCTAATAATGTCTTGTTTCTTGTTTCATTAAACAGGAAACAGGTAGAAATAGTTTTATATACTCATATGACCCTAGCTCCAAAATATGTAGTTTGAAAATTAAAATAGCATTTCCCCATGGTAATATGTGCCTTTAATCATAATGGTATTTTTCAGAGGATTTACAGTGACTTTCTCAATTATTGTTTCATCTTTATCCTGCACTCACATGGTCCAGTTTCTTCAGTCTTATAAAATGTTAATGTAAAATGAGCTTTTATTATGGTCAATGAGAAATAATATAGTCTTAAAGGAAATGAAATCTCATTCATTATGAATCTGTATTCTGTGAGTCCTCCTGCAAAAGATCTCACTATTGAATTCTCAGAGGAAGAAAGGAGAGCTTCTGGAATTTTTCAATATGTTTAGGCAAAGAAAAAAAGATTTATAGTTTAGAATTCATTAGGTAGTCCATATCCAGCAACTCAACTTAAAGAAACACTGTCCTGCATTGACGACACTCAGTCAGCTCTGAACGAATTTTCAGAGAATTATTTGTTCTTTGATTAACAGGAATTCATGTTAAATCTAAGCCTTATTGTTTTACAGGTCCTGAATAAGTGAGTTATCTGCTAACAGGAATCCATACAAGTCAAAAAAAAAAAAAAGTCAGATGATTTAACTGCACAAATTTGAATTTTTGCAATAGCATTGTATTGTAAGCATTTGAATTAGGTAGAATAAAGTGTGTATAATCAATATGCATTTGAGAGTTAATTTAGTAAGAGTCCTAAACTTACCATTGATGACTGTACAGAAGAGAAACATATGACAAAATAATTACTGATTATATTGTTTAAAATGGATTGCTAATGAGTTACTATTCATCTTATTACCAACATAAAAGTTTGAAATAGGAAAAAATTGTGTTTTACTTTGCTTACTATTATCAAATGTATAATAAAATCCTGAGTTTAAATTATATAATTCACCAGTAAAATTCATAGTACTAAGTTCAAATTTTCCCCACTCAGTAAATTTTAATTAGGCTCTGTTCTTGGCCCAGAGAATTATGAATATAATTCACATATATATTTATATACATATATGTATATATATATAGAGAGAGAGAGAGAGAGAGAGAGAGAGAGAGATATCAGGATTTTTTAAACTGCTATATGAAGATCTCTTTAAAAATTCAGAGTTAGATTCAAGAGTTCCATAGTGGAGAAGGAGATTCTGTCTTTGATATAAAGTCACATGTTGGTCCACCAACCTTTCTTCGTTGTATCAGAGTCCTACAAGCCCTTGTAATACATTTGAAAACACAAAGGTCTTATAAAATTATCACATATATGCTCCTAATTTTTTACAGTAGATAATTAAGTGTTAAGAACATATCAAAAATTGAGAAACCAAATCTTTCTAGGGATGTTGGGGAAGGTTTCGTTTTGGTGGTAACAATTGAACTGAGTCTGAGAGGATATATAGAACTTTGCTAGCAAAATTACTAATTACTCCTGTTGATTGTGATAAAATTGACAATATATGGAATGATATAATATATTCCCTGTAATATATGAGGAATAAAGTATATAGACAATGACTCATTAAAAAGTCTGGAAAGATGCTATATTTAGTGTGGAATTAACCTGGGTATTTCTGTGGATCTAATGAGCTACAGGGATATTAGGGAGTAGGTTGGTCCAAAGTTTGGGGTCCAAATTAACACATGACTTTTATATCTTATAATTTGCAAAGACAAAAAATGTTTACAGTAGAGTAAAATTACTGTTTTCTTTCAAAAATAATTCAGAAAGGCATATTCAAGATAAGCTGGAAAGTCTGGTGGCAATGAAACAAAATAGAAAACACTTAAAATAGTTCAAATGAGAGAAGATAAGTGTTAAGAATGAAACATAGCCGATATTAACAGATATTACTGGGTTTTATTAATACCTAGTAACTGGTGATTTGGTGACGGAATCAGAAAGGAGCAATAAATTATGATACCAAATTTTTT
This sequence comes from Catagonus wagneri, assembly GCA_004024745.2. Classification (NCBI taxonomy): domain Eukaryota; kingdom Metazoa; phylum Chordata; class Mammalia; order Artiodactyla; family Tayassuidae; genus Catagonus; species Catagonus wagneri. Next base: position 20,597,358 of record PVHT021183693.1, read on the forward strand.
ATTTAAGAATATAAGATTAAGTGATGACAGCATTAAAAATTATCATATGTCAAAAATTTTGTTATTAAAATGTAACTACTACTGCCCATAAACTCAGTATTTTCTGAACTCAGCTGTAGTTTACAGCAATGTAAAAAGCAACATATTTTCTCCAAAAAATGAATATAAATAAAAAGCATTTCTTTCAGTAGTATACTGCAATATTTACAGTAGCTAACAGCATGACTTTCAGAAACTTGAGCATATAATAGCAATTTGTCATTTTTCTCCAAGTTCATTGACATTGTCAAGGCATATTTAACTCAGCAGGATAATTTAAATTTCATACTTGGTGGTTTCATGAAGCATTCTTCTCAGCCCGAAGTTTCAGCTAAAAACTCCTGTTTTATTTTTTCAATAAATTACCATCTATTCATATCTCATGGCTTCATTAGAATGTTCAGATGCAAATAATCAAAACACCACCTGCTTTCAAACTATATTTTTATAAAAGTTTACTTCTCATTTGTAATTTGGAGAATGGCTGAGGAAATGTTTATGAATATAATCTCTGTGGACAAGCAGAGACAGAGAATTTGGTCAGAATCCCTTATGGTATAAGATGATCTGTTTTATCAGTCAGCTTGGATTTAAATAGCTTGTGTTCTATTAGACTATTATTACTACTAATAAAACTAATTAAAAAGTAAGAAAAATAAAACTAAGTAAAATGAAATGGAATAATGGCATTTGGATTTTAATAACTAAAAGGAAAAGAAAACCATTTCTTTAGTAGGAACTGTGTGCTCATATCAGTTTTATTCTATTTCTCCTTGATGGAGATCATCTCCTTCAAACCAGGTACATAATATATTGTATTATAATTCTTCCTTACCTATCCCAGGCCCAAACTAGATGCCCTCTACATGCTTGTAAATTATTTTAATACATTCTTTGAATTCATAGAACAATGAGGCTTGAAATCATCTTTCATTATATACCTTCTTTAATGTTCATATTGTTAATACCATTTATTAAATCTATATGTTACCCAAGTTTTGTGCTAAGTACTATACATACTATCCTTGTGCTGGCAATCAAAGACAAAAATAGAGATAAATATAATACCAAATTTAGTAATTATCATTAAAGAAGGTATTATTTTGTCCACAGTATGTCATCTACATTTATAGCAAAGGAAACTGCACTTTGTTTATTTATCTTGCCCAAACAGGGCACACATCATGTAAAAGTTGGAACTGATATTTCCTTTCACTGTATTACATTGTTTCCATTCCTATATTTAAACTTTGAAAATATGCCATAAAATTATATCTTATTTTCTTCTAATATGACTTGGACTCAGTTTTTTTGTCCATTTGCCTTTCATGGACCTAGGTCTAGAATTCTGAAAGTTCACACTTAATTTGTTTCCATAACTGCTCTAAAATTGTCTCCCTACTTCTACCCTCATCCAGTTTCCATTGCCAGCTAGAATCCCTCAGGTCTAAAAACTGTATTTACTTAGTTTAATTGCATAAAGCATGAAATTTGATATATACTTTCAAAGCTTTTCTCTTCTTTTTTTTTTGCCATACCTGTGGCATGTGGAAGCTCCCAGGCTCGGGATGGAACCTATGCTGCAGTGCAACCTGTGCCATAGCTGCAGCAACACAAGGTCCTTAACCCACTGTGTCATATGGGAATTTTCTCAAAGCCTACTTAATTTTGGACTATTGTTTATTAAATACTTTTCCCATTTCTATTACTGATGAAAGTGTAAAAATTAATAAAGGGGAACCTCACTAAAATGGAGTTTGGTGGTAAGGATGGAGAACTCTCATGCAATATCACTAAATGTTAATTACAGGAAAAAATGTCAATGACAGATCCCAAAATAAAAATAATCAACAGAAAATAATTATCATCTACTGGGCCCAAGAAGGAAAGATTGTATTCCCTACAAGAAACTGACTACCCCAGCAACTCAGCCAAAGAAAACTCTTACAATTTTCAATAGACTTTTAGTCAAAACAAACCTTCTCAACTTCTTCCTTTTTTCTATGTAAAATAATGATCCTCTTCTTTGTTGGACTTGCCTGTTGTTTTTCCATGGCTTGCTTGCTCTGAATTGCAATTCTCTGCTTTTCTGAAATAAACCCATATTTGCTGGTAAAAAGAACTGACTTTTATTTCTAAAGTCAACAGATACTAGATATCTGAAGGCAGGATCAAGATGGCAGAGGGCTAATATGGGGCACTCACCTTTTCCTGCAAACAAGTCAAAAAATAAAAAAAAAAAATCTACATGTAGAACAATTTTCACAAAACATCTACTGAATTCTGGAAGAAGACCTTAAACCTCCAAAAAGGGCAAGATACCCTCCAAATAACTTCATAGAACACAAGGGGGAAAAGAGAGAGAAGAGAGAAAAAACAGAAAGGAATCAGGATGGGACTAGCACTCCTGAGAGGGAGCTGTGAAAGAGGAAAGGAACCTATCCTGGCAAGCAACCTAACTGATGGGGTGATCAGCCAAATTGACGGGACCTCATAGGCTCAGAGGAAAGCACAGCAGCCAGACTGGGGAGGGCAAAGAGAGAAAGAGCCACACAAACCATCAGTTCAACCTCCCTGGACACCAAATCCTGAGATACTTGGGTGGTGGCTAGGCACTAAGGCTCATTCTCTAGAGGTCTCTAGGTTCTGGGGAGAGGTCTAGAGTTAGCTGTATGGGAACAGCATAAGTGGCTAGGTAGTGGTGTGCTAGGGGCTAGGGAGTGGAGCCCAACACCTGAGGGAACCCAGGAAGAAAACTAGGGCCACAGGAGAAGGAAGGCATCATTTTGTGGGAGGACCAGCGGAGGAGTTGACTTCAATAGGAGTATCTTTCTCTGTATGCGCAGACTCATAAGAGGGTGGGTATGTCTTGTGTGAACAAAGGGTGCCTGGGCACCTCTTGCGCAGGATAAGAGAAGTGAGGTACCTCCTATGTGGGCTATGGGCAGTGAGGAGAGACCACCACAGCCACTTTAGACTTCAGAAGTGGCCATGGCCTGCCATGACTAGGAGTCTGTGAACAGGCATCAACTGTGACCCCCGTCACCTCAGAGATCAACACAGAGGAGGGCACTACAACCAAGTGCCATCCATTGCTGCTGTAACTCCTCTGGGAATGCACACACCCTGCTGCTGCCACTGCCAAATGTTACGGGTAGTACCTACACCTGTCTGAGGGTCACTGCCACTTCTTAGGGCCCTATGATCACCTCCCAGGAGGTCCTTCCCACTGTCAAGGGCCCAGCAAATAGGCACAGGCTACTATCCCAGCACATTACCTCCATCTTCCTGGAAGCAAGTGCAGGCTGTACACCAGCATGGAGATAACAGCCTGGATACACAGAGGAAAGAAACAACAAGCATCCAAACCAAAAGCAGCCCTCTTGCTAAACTAATAATTATAATAACAATAATAATAGTAATAGGCCCTAACAAACTATCCAGGGGTGCTCTTTCATATAAATAGCCCTCCAATGTTAAAGTAGTTGTTTTGCATAAACTCACAAAATAAGAAAAAATAGAAACAAAATGAAGAAGCTCAGGAACCATTCTGAGTTAAAAGAAGAGGTTATTCCACTAAAGGAGCAAACAATGAAAAAGACCTAAGCAGTCTAACAGACACCACATTCAAAAAGGAGGTAGTGGAAAGGAAACACTAAAGGAACTAAGAATGAATATGAAGCAATTGATAGTGAATATGACAGTACTCCAGATCACATTAGAAAGTAGCTACAGAATATAAGGAGGAGCCAAGATAAATTGGAAGGCTCATTCGCAGAGACACAAGTTGAGTTAAAAGCACTGAAGAGCAGAATGAATAATGCAGAGGAATGAATCAGTGATTTGGAAGGTAGAATAATGGAAATCACCCAATCAGTACAGCAGACAGAAAACCAAATGAAGAATCAAGTTCTATGGGATAATGTGATGTGGGCCAAGCTATGCATAATAGGGATTCCAGAAGGAGCAAAAAAAGGAGTATTGAAAATATATTTGAAGAAATTTTTCCAAATCTAAAGGAAACATATATCAAGATATAGGATGCACAGAAGGTGGCAAACAAGTTGAACCCAGACAGGCCCACACTAAAGCATATAATAATAAAAATGGAAAATTTTAAAGATAAAGAGAGGATTCTAAAGGCAGCAAGAGAAAAAGAAAGAGTTAATTATAAGGGAACCCCTGTAAGGCCATCAGCTGATTTCTCTGCAGAAACAGTACAGGCCAAAAGAGAGTGGCAAGATATATTCAGAGTTCTAAAAGGGAAAAATTTGCATCCTAGAATACTCTACCCAGTAAGAATATCATTTAAAATAAAAGGAGAAATAAAGAATTTCTCCAACAAACAAAAGCTGAAAGAGTTCAACAATGCTAAACCCATTCTGAAAGAAATACTGAAAGGTCTCCTCTAAATAAAAAAGAAGTAGGATGGAGGAAATCGTAATTGGAAAGCCATCACTTAAATAAGCCAGCACACAGATTAAAAAAAAAATGTAAAAGTGACAATAAACACAAGAACAGCAAAAGGATAAACACAAAGATGTTAAAAAAAAGTACATACAAATTATAAAATGTGGGGAAGGGAATTTTTTGAATGTGTTTGAGCCTATATGACTATCAGGATAAATCAAGCAGATATAGGAAGGGGTTATAATATTTGAAAAACAGGACAATCACAAGTAAAAAGCAAGCAATACATTCACAAAATCTAAATGGAAGAGGACACAGCATAAAATAAAAGGAAATCATCCGACCACAAAAAGAAAGGAACAATGGAGTTCCCATCATGGCTCAGTGGAAAGTAATCTGACTAGCATCCATGAGGACATAGGTTCCATTCCTGGCCTTGCTCAGTAGGTTAAGGATCTGGCATTGCCATGAGCTGTGGCATAGGTGCAGATGCAGCTCAAATCTGGCATTGCTGTGGTTGTGGTGGTGGCCAGTGCCTACACCTCCAATTTGTCCCCTTACCTGGTAACCTCCATATGCCATGGGTGCAGCTCACCCCCAAATGGAAAGAAAGGTTTAAAATGGCAGTAAATACATATTTATAATAATTACCTTAAATGTCAATGGACTGAATGCTCTAATCAAAAGACATTGAGTGTTAGACTGGTTAAAAAAAAAGATTCTGCAATGTCCTCCTTACCGGAGACTCACCTTAGCTCAAAGGACACATATAAATCAAAAGTGAGGGGATTTAAAAAGATATTTCATGCAAATGGAAAAGACAGGAAAGCAAGAGTTACAATACTTGTATTAGACAAAATAGACTTTAAAACAAATGCCATATGGAAAGAAAGGAAGGCCAGTAATGATAAAAGGATCAATTCAAGAAAAGGATATTGAACTTATCAATATATATATTCCTAATACAGGAGCACCCAAATACATACAAGAAATATGGACATAAAAGGAGAAATTGATGGGAAGGAAGACTTTCTTAACACCCCACTCACATCAATGGACAAATCCTATAGCCAAAATCAGTAAGACAACAATAGCAATTACCAAATAGAAAAGTTATACTTAATTGGTATTTTTAGGATATTACATTAAAAAAATTAAGAATACAAATTGTTTTCAAATGCACATGGAATTCTCAAGGATGGATTATATACTGGGGCACAAAACTAACCTCAAAAAATTTAAGAGTATAGAAAATATTTCATGTACCTTCTCTGACAGCAAAGGCATGAACCTAGAAATCAACCACAGGCAAAATAATGAGAGAAAAAAAATGACTACATGGCACCTAAACACTTGCTATTAAAAAATTGATGGCACAAGGAAGAAATCAAAAGAAATTAAAAAATACCTTGAGAGGAGTTTGTGTTGTGACTCAGCAGTAAAGAATATGACTGGTATCCACAAGGATGCAGGTTTGGTCTCTGGTCTCACTTAATGGGGTAAAGATTTGTCATTGTCTGTAAACTGTGGTGCAGGTCACACACGTGACTCAGATCTGGCCTTGCTGTGGCTGTAGCATATGCCAGCAGCTACAGCTCCCATTTGACCCTTAGCCCTGTAACTTCCATATGGCAACCCTAAGAAGACAAAATAAAAAAAAAAAAAAATTGAAACAAATGATAATGAAAACATAACCATACAAAATCTATGGGATGCCACAAATCTGTTCTTAGAGGGAAGTTTATATCAATACAGGTCTTCCTCAAAAAAGAGGAAAAATCTTTTTCTTTTAACCTAACACCTAAAAGACTTAGAAAAAGAAAAGCAAACCAAAGCTAAAGTCAATAGAAGGAAGGAAGTCACAAAGATTAGAGAGGAAATCAGTAAAATAGAGATTAAAAAAACAATAGGAAAAAAATCAATAAAACTAAGAACTCTCCCAGACTTCAGACAGTATTACAAAGCTACAGTAATCAAGGCAGTGTGGTACTGGTATACGTACAGATATACAGATCTATGGTATACATACAGACATACATACATACATATGGTATACATACAGACATACAGACCTGTGGAACAGAATAGAAGACACAGAAATAAACCCAGATACCTATGGTCAATTAACCTTTGACAAAGAAGGCAAAAAAATAAATTGGGAAAAAGTCTCTTCAGCAAGTGGTGCTGGGAAAACTGGCCAGCTGCATGTAAATCAGCGATCCTAGAACATACCCTCACATCATACACAAAAATAAACTCAAAATGGCTTAAAAACTGACTAATACAAGACACCCTGAAACTCCCTGAAGAGGCCATATTGAAACACCCTCTGACATCAGTGGTACAAATGTTTTCTTAGATCAGTCTCCCAAAGTAGTAGAAATAAAAACAAAAATAAACCAATACAACCTAATCAGATTTATAAGCTTTTATACAGCAATGTAAACCGTAAAAGAAGACAACCTAAATAATAGGAGAACATAATTTCAAATGATGCAACCAACAAGGGCTTAATCTCCAAAATATGCAAACAACTCATACAACTCAATAGCAATAGAACAGATAACCCAACTGAAAAATGGGCAGAGGACCTGAATAGACATTTCTCCAAAGAAGACATAAGGATGGGCAACAGGCTCATGAAAAGTGTTCGACATCACTGAGTATTAGAGAAATTCAAATCGAAACTACATTTAGGTACCACTTCACACCAGTCAGAAGGGCTGTCATTATTCGGTCTACAAATAACAAATGCTGAAGAGGTTGTAGAGAAAACTGAACCCTCCTGCACTGTGGTGGAAATGTAAATTGGTATAGCCACTATGGAAAACAGTACAGACATACCTCAGAAAATCAAATACAGACCTACCATATGATTCAGCAACCCCATTCCTGGGTATCTATCCAGACAAAATTTTCATTGAAAAAATACATGCACCCCTGTATTCATTGCAGCACTATTCACAATAGCCAAGATATGGAAACAACCTAAATGTCCATCGAGAGATGAATGGATTAAGAAGATGTGGAACATATATACATTGAAATACTACTCAACCATAAGAGGGAACCAAATAATGCCATTTATAGCAACATGGATGGAACTAGGAGCTCTCATTCTAAAAGAAGTAAGTCAGAAAGAGAAAGACAAATATCATATACTATCACATATCTGAAATCTAATATATGGTACAATGAACTTTTCTACAGAAAACAAACAAATTCATGGACATGAAGAAAAGATTTGTGGTTTCCAAGAGGGATGGGGAGGGAGTGGAGTAGACTGGGAGTTCGAGGTTAGTAGTTACAAACTGTTGGATTTGGAGTGGATAAACAATGAGGTCATGCTATAATCACAGACAGGGATGTGCATCCAGTCACTGTGTTGGAACATGCTAGAGGATAATATAAGAAGAAGAATGTATTTATTATATATAACTGAATCATTTTGCAATACAGCAGAAATTCATAGACCATTGTAAATCAACTATAATAAAACATATTTAAATAACTTATACCAGTTTTATTTCTGCAAGCAGACTAAGTAGGCCATTACAGAAAGCACAGATCAGAATCTGTTACTTACACTGACATCATTTTACTTTTTGTTTTTCTGTTTATAAAGTTGATATAGCCTTTATAGTGAGGGCTGTGTATTTTTCTACTATTTACTGTAGTTTATTGTGTTTAATGTTTTTCAGTAATCCTGATAACTATATTGTTTTTATCTTCATGATATCTAAATGAGTTATGCACTGTCATTAATATTACCTAAGAAAAAAAAAGTGGCTTACTAAATGTTGCATAATACTAGATCACTAATATATTTATTATTACATTTAGCTTTTTTGCATTTTGATGGTCTTCATACTTTCTTCTTATCAATGTTTTTAAAGTCATCCTCTTTTGCACTAGATAAATAGGGTTATTCATAAAGGAAAGGGAAGCCAGTCATATGTTAAAATTTTAGGAGCACTTGGTTATATAGATTTATTAAAACAGACATAAAAGGAAACATTTATTCTGAGAAAAAAATATACACCTGGTTTTCAAAAACTAAACTTATCCTGCTATTGACAGAGTGCATGATTAACTCTTGTTCTACCTTAGAATTCATACTATAAATAACCAATCCATTTTTTCAAATATTTATCAATTGATCTCTTTTCTCTTATGAGGGGGTGGAGGTTAGGATGAATTGGAATATAGCATATGGCCTAAGATTGAAAATAAGAAAATTTTAAATCATGTGGATAGTAAATTTAAAAAAAAAATTCACCAATATCATTTCTGTTTAAAATGGCTGCAAGATCCTTCAGTCACCACTGCTAAATAAAGATGACATTCTCAACGTTCGTCGTATAAGACAGGGATTTGTCAAACTGTGTCCCACAGCTGATGATAAAATGGAACATCTATATAGGTCAATGGGCAAAGAAAAGTCATCTCTATCATATATCCTCTTTGGAGTAATAGAAATAACATATTAAAATTTTAAAGATTTAAAAAACCTTTGGTAACCTTCAAGTTTTCAGTGTCTTAAATATGATCAATATCCAATGTGGCATCTAGTTTACATTTGTGTACTCCTTTGAGAATGTATTTCTGTTTCAAAATATATTCAAAGAGGATGAAGCCAGTGAGATTTTGTTCAAAAATATTGTATGTGGCAGAACTAAAAAAGTCACTTAAATTTCAACACTAATTAGTTCTTTTAATTTAAAATGCATCCTTTAAGGCTTTTAGTATTGATGACGAGAGAACTCTTGGTCTGACACTAAGTAAAGGCAAAGATGAAACTGGAAAGAAGGCATCCAAAGTAACAGTGTTTTAAATTAATTATGAGAAATAGTTAGCTGACAAGCCAAATAAAATAAAATAAAACTCTTTTTACGTTTGATGCTCTTTCTTGATTGTTTGGCTGTTCAGTTTTATGCAGATGGATTTTTCAAATTAGTCATAAAAAAGAATGAAATGATGCCATTTGCATCAACATGGATGGACCTAGAGATGACTGTACTGTGTGAAGAGTGTCAGAGAACTATAAATATCACATAATATCACATACATGTGGAATCTAATAAAAAAGATATAAAAAGACTTATTTAGAAAACAGACTCACAGATTTTGAAAAAGAATTTTTGGTTACCAAAGGGGAAATATGGGGGTGGCATGGAGTGATAAATTAGCATGTTGGGATTAACATATACATAATACTATATATAAAACAGACAACTAACAAGGACCTACTGTATAGCACAGGAAATCTACTTAATATTCTGTAATAAATTTTATGAGAAAATCTCAAAAAGAATGGATATAGTATATGCATAACTGATTCACTTTGCTGTATAACTGACACTAGCACAATATTGAAAGTCAACTATAATATTTTTTTAAATTAATTACAAAATAAATTATAATTTCAAAGAAAATCAGCCATATAGTAAGATCTTTCATAGGCATGTGTATTTAGATGGGGGTAGCGTTTGATATATAACACTGAACTATATGCTTTACAAAGAAAATGACTCATCAATATATGTCTTATAATTTATGTTTTTTGCTCAAAGTATATTTTTATAAAAAAACACTTTTTGCTTAGAAAATATGTCATATGAAGCCTCAAATTTTTAAAAAATCCGTAGAATAATTTGGTATTGGAGCTATAGTATGAATAAAACAAGCAAACACTGAACGCTATTACTTTCCCCATCTCTAAATTTACCACAATGTCTACTCTGCTTTTGCTTTTTTGAATAGCTTTTTAACTCCCAAATGCAAATTAAAATACCCATGTTTACAACACTATACTAGATTTTTATTTTGTGTATTGCATTTTTATTCTTTCTGTAATTCACTCAGATTCAGTTTTTGATAGGTTGCTGAACTGAGACCAATACTTGATACTCCTTTCTACCATAAATAATATTTTTGTTTTTGTCAACTCACACATAAATCAGACAAAAAGTGTGGATAATAGGTGCATATAAAGAGATTAGTGTATCCCTATTTTTGGCTAAAGTAGCATTTGATGAACACTAAATATTTCTGTTATGCTCTCTAATTATGTTATTTGAATATAGATCATACTGTGAAATTAATGTGATTTTAACTTAATAAGTATTACATCGAATCACATGAAATTGTCTAAACTGTTTTTGTCTGGATTTGACCATTTCGTAAAGTTATGCTTAATGTTTATGTATCCAATTTGTTTAACTTTGGTCATTAAACTTACTCTTAAAAGATTAAGGCTAATTATGAAATGTAAATTATTTGGAAAGAAGCTACTTTTCAAAGTCAATGCCAAAATTTATATAATTTACACGATATATTCCACTAATGAAGAAGTATGAAATTGGAACACTATAGTAGTTTATATTTTCTTCCAACTTTTGTTATTATCAACATAAAACATCCCAACAACTAATATCTAAAGCAACTATTCAAAGTAGGATGGTGCTAAATTACCTCATAGATGTTAAGAATTGGAAATACATTGTTGTGTACAAAGTGATTCACAAAATGGACAAAACAGATAACTAGAATAAGTAGCTAGAAACTGAAGACAAAATATATTTACTAGCTAAATTATGTTATAAACAATCTTAAAATATTCAGAAATACCCAAAATAGAATAAAAGGTGAAAGTCAGTAGTGGAACCATCAATGTAAAAAGTAGACTATGAAATAGATTATTTGTTTTCAAATAATAATTGCTAAGCATGTAAGAAAGAGATTTTAGTTTCTAAAATGAGATCTAGATCAGTAAATCCAGTTATTTATTTCAGGAAGCTCAAATTTGAGGAATGTTTACAGCTATGCATACCATATATTCATGCCAGGCTGTGTACGCTGTTTCATGTTTACTTTTGCTGATCAGTACGAACACTATTTTAAAAATATCTCCACACTTTAAACGTATTTTAGGCTCAGTGTAAAGCATCTAGAAAATAGGAAATAAAATAGCCCATTGGAAGCAGGACCATATTTGAGTGATCTATTTAGTCCAGACTTTTATATCTAAAATAGTGGTTCGATCTCTTTTGTTCCTCTAAGAGTTGTTGAGAAATTCTAATTATTATACTATAGGGACACAAAACTTGATTACAAGTAGAAATAAAACTTGGTTTCAGCCAGCTTGTATTAGAAATTCTCTCTGATTTTTGTTTATTTTAAACAAAATAATTTCCATTATTCAGAAATTTCGATATAGAATGCATTTTTAAAACTCCTTACCTTACTTCATCACCACCGAAAGTAGAACAATTTAAAAAATTGATTTCTCTTACCTGTTGAAATGGGAAATTTAAGCACATTTGCCTTACTGTCCCATTGTAAAATTTCATTAAAATTGTAGAAAAATTATATCTTTTTTTTTTCATAACAATGAGTTTTATTTCAATTATAGGTGTACAATGATTATCACAAGTCAATATGATACATTTTGTGTCCCAAACCCACAGTGTATTTCCCCACCCCCCAGACTGTCTTATTTGAAAAACCGAGGGTTTCCAAAATCTGTGAGTCATCGTCTGTTCTTCAAAGAAGTTCATTGTGTCACTTTAGTTGCCATGTGTAAGCGGTAGCATTGGGTGTTGCTGTCTAATTGTCTGACTGGTTTCACTTTGCATGATAATTTCTAGGCCCATCCATGTTGCTGTAAATGTTGTTAGTTCATTCCTTTTAATGGCTGAGTAATAATCCATTGTGTGTATGTACCATATCTTCGCTATCCACTCCTCTGCCGATGGGCATTTAGGTTGTTTCCATGACCTGGCTTCTTCCCTCTCTAGCTGCTTTAGATGTAAGGTTAGGTTGTTTATGTGAGCTTTTTCTTGTTTCCTGAGGTAGGCTTGTATTGCTATATACTTTCCTCTTAGAACTGCTTTTGCTGCATCCCAGAGGTTTTGGAATTTCGTATCTTTGTTGTCATTTGCTTCTAGGTATTTTTTAAGTTCTTCTTTGATTTCTTCAGTGATCCATTTGTTGTTTAGTAGCGTGTTGTTTAGTCTTCATGTGTTTGTATTTTTTTCTTGTTGTTGATTTCTAGTCGTATAGCATTGTGGTCAGAGAAGATGCTTGATATGATTTCAGTTTTCTTAGAGTACTGAGGCTTGATTTGTAGCCCAGGATGTGGTCAATCATAGAGAATATTCCATGCACACTTGAGAAGAATGTGTATTCTGTTGCTTTTGGATGGAATGTCCTGTAAATATCTATTAAGTCCATCTGATCTAATGCTTCATTCAGGGCCTGTGTTTCCTTATTGATTTTCTGCCTGGATGACCTGTCCATTGCTGTAAGTGGGGTGTTAAAGTCCCCCATTATGATGGTGTTATTGTTGATTTCTCCTTTTAAGGTTGTTAGCAGTTGCCTTATATATTGTGGTGATCCTATGTTGGGTGCATAGATATTTAAAA
>PVHT021183693.1:20613910-20670488 GCA_004024745.2 Catagonus wagneri
TGTATTTCTCTGCTCAGTGTTTCCTGTAAATGATCAATCTTTGCCTCCAGTTTATTTCCAATGCCTTGCATCATCTTCAGCATCAACAGTCTAAAGTCTCTTTCTGAGAGGCTGATAATCTCCTCATCACTGAGCTGTTTTTCTGGGCTTTTCTCTTTCTCCCTTATCTGAGTTAGAGTTTTCTGTCTTTTCATTTTTACAGGTTTTTGGTGTGGTGACTTTTTTGCCAACAACAGAATTGTAACCTCTCTTAGTTCAGGTTTTTGCCTCCCCTGTGGCTAAAGTTGGTATGGAGGGGGTTGCTGTAGGCTTCCTGATGGGAGGGAGTGATGCCTGCTCACTGGTAGGTGGGGTTGATTCCTCTCCCTCTGTTGGATGGGGCTTTGTCTCTGGATGAGATTAGAGGCTGGCTGTGTGCCTGAGGGGTCTTTAGGCAGCCTGTTCACTGATGGGTGGGGCTGAGATCCCACCTGAATTGTTGTTTGGCCTGGGGCTTCTCAGCGCTGATGGGAGGGACCAGATTTTCCCAGAAATGGCCACCTCCAGAGAAATGCAGGCTGCTGAACGTCTGCGAGAGCTTCACCTCCAATGCCCTTCCCCCACAACAAGGCACAGTCACCCCTGATTTCCCAGGAGATCCTCCAAGAATCGCAGTCAGGTTCCAACTGGATTCCTATGGAGACTGCTTTGCCCTGGGACCCAGTGCAAGTGAAAGTCTGTGTGTGCCTTTCAAGAGTGGGGTCTTTGTTTCCCCCAGTCCTGTGGAGCTCCTGCACACAAGCCCCGTTGGCCTTCAGTGCCAGATGATCCGGGGGCTCTTTTTCCCTGTGCCCGATTCCCAGGCATGGGGGTTTGATGTGGGGCTCAGAACTCTCAGTCCTGTAGCTGAGTCTCTGTGATGCAGTTACTTTCCAGTCTGTGGGGCTTCCCACCCGGGAGGTATGGGGTTGCTTCTATCGCATAATCGCCCCTCCTACCTCTTGATGTGGTCTCCTTTGTCTTCTGGAGTAGAATATGTTTTTTGGAAGTTTACAGTCCATTTGATTGAAGGCTGCTCAGCATTTGGTTGTGGTTTTGTTGTTTTTTGGGAGAGAAGTTGAGCTCCAGTCCCTCTATTGTGCCATCTTAATCCAATCTCCAAGGCTTGGGGAGAATTTTCTACATGAGTGGTTCTGTTATAAATAAAAATGAATGTATAAACTCTACATATGATTTAATTTATATTTAATTTATATATTGGATAGAGGTTTACAGTTTTAAAAATATCACATTTTTATTTTGATCTTCATGAAAAGTTGGGAATTTATTGTCTTCATTTCTCAGATGAAGTAAGAGCCTCAGCTAATAGTATCTCAAGACCATACCTTTAACGAATTTTGAAGATGAAACTCAAATGTAGAGTTTCTGACTGCAAATGACGTGCCCTTTTCATGACATGGTGTTTATCAGTGGGATAAAATCTGAAACACTCAATTTGGACATTTCCCAGTTTATTAAAAAGTGAGAAGGTGCATTATTACTTAATAATCACTAACCTGAAAGCATGGGATTTTGTTTGTTCTATGGTTTTGAAATGTATTCCTGTGTCTATAAAATATACTAGATAAAAGTATACATTATAATCATAAACTGTGCTTAACTATATTTATCTCCTCCAGTGACGCTGGTTTTGCATGTGATCTGAGGAAGTTTAGTAACTATAACTGATTCCCAAAGGGCCTCTGACTCCTCACCCTGTCCTTTGCCTCGAGTCTTAAATGCCAAATTAATGAAACCAGCTTTAGTGTAGCAGAGCAGAAGAGAGAGCTTGTACTCTAAAAATACCTTGTCCCCGAAGGGAGAGGAGTAAGGGAATTTTAAGGGATAAGAGGCAGACATGTCATCAGAGTTCTGATTTCCAGGGGTAGAAAAGAGATTTTTCCAGGGTAGCTGAGGCATGTGCAGTCTTCCAAACTTCTTTGCACGGGGCACAAATCTGCCTAGCAGAATACAAGTCTTAGCATGGTAATGAAGCAAAGGTAACTTTGACTCCTCCAGGTATTCTCTGCACAGGTTCCTTTCTGTGGTCAAGTTAGAGACAGTTTATAGTAGTTGACCACTGCATAACTCTTAAAGCACTGCTAGAAACCAGCTCTGTCAAATACCAAGTGCTTTTGAAACACAACCAAGATTAATTAAAGGAGAGATTCTTTAGCAGGGGCTGGTATGGTGATAAAATCACATCATTGGAGTATAATTAATCCTTTAACTGCTTTACAAAATGTTATATTAAGTATATTTTATAATTATATTCTACTTAGAACTTACAGTATACCCATACATATATTTGTACTTAGCTATGTACATAAAATCATCATCCATATTTTTCTCACATGTACTAAGGAAAGGAAACATTTCCAAAATTCCTATCTGTTCTGCATGCGAATTTATCTAATTATGCTCTCATTGACAAGGCTTCAAACTTATGTTTTTGTGAAATAGTAGATTTAGAGGCTTGTGTGCACTGAATTATTATGTGTGAGCATTTTACAATCTCCCCATCAAAACATTATGTTAGAAATGCATTCATTAAGGCAAAATCCTGCATAGGTTTTTAGACAGTATCCATTTCTGCACACACATACATCATATACACAAACATTTATTTCTATGTACATATACATATATGTGTGTATGTATATATGTAGCATAGTTTTGAACTCCAGATAATATAGTAACTGTAACATAGATTTTTACTATTTTATATTATTATCTATGAAATCTACAGTAATGAGTCTCTGAAAAGACATATTCCAGATTAAATATAAATCTTGTCAAGCCATCATCTAATATAGCAGGTTCTAAATTCCACAAAAAATGAACTAAGTAGTCCTTGACTATAATAAAACATTAAACAAATACAGGCTACTGGGCTTGTGTGTGTGTGTGTGTGTGTGTGTGTGTGTTTGTGTAGGAATTTTTAGGAGTTATAAAATTTAGCCTAAAATATCCAAATTCCCTCTGCCCATTTTTATGAACATTCTTAAGTCTTTAATGCATTTCTAATGAAAGAAGGATAAGCATAATTTGTAAAAAGCCTTTCTTTACAGGGCAAAGGTATGGAAGTATAAAGAAAGTATTGTGTGGTTCATAAAGTACCACAGCTGCACTTGCTACTAAAGTAGTCATAACCTATCACCAACTAAATACACATATTTATATACATCAGTAAATTTAAATCTGGGCTATATATTATTCCTCAGATGGTTCCAGTGAGTTTACGCTTTTAGCAGTGATTCTCAATGTGCTTCTCCCAAGAAAATCTGTTTGAAATTTCTGCCCTCACCCCTTATTTATATAGATACAGTTATAATTTAACTTTCCATTAAGAAGGAATGGAACTATTTATATCTGATTGTCTTTTTAAAAAATACTTTATTAGATATACTTTATATGAACAAGAGGCGTTCATTTATATTTTTGAGGAGATAAAGCATTTGTTTTTGTCTTTTTAGGGTTGCACCCGTGGCATATGGAGGTTCCCAGGCTAGGGGTCCAATTGGAGCTGTAGCCACTGGCCTATGCCACAGCCACGGCAACGCCAGATCCAAACCCAGTCTGCCACCTGCACCATGGCTCACAGCAACACCGGATCCTTAATCCACTGAGTGAGGCCAGGGATTGAACCTGAATCCTCATGGATACTAGTAAGATTAATTTCCGCTGAACCATGATGGGAATTCCAAGCATATTTATTCACTCTTACAAACTATAACCCCATTCAGGTATAGGATGATTTGATTTCCTTTAAAACTTCATCCAGGACCTCTTTGCTGACATCCCTCTTACTTTGTCCCATAGGGTGTCATTTATTTGATTTCTATCACTATAGCATATTTTTTCCTATTTTGGACCATTTTGTGAATGGAATTTAAAAATATGTTTGTCCTCTTTGACTTGAATAATGCTGGATACATTCATGTCATTGCATGTATTAACAGTTTTTCTTATTTATTTCTGCAGTCGTGTACTTGTGCCTGTGTGCATGTGCGTGCATGTGTGTGTGTATGAGTTGGGTAGTGGAAGAAATATAGGGAATTTATACCTCTAGACAGGGGGCTCAAACCTTTACATTGGGTTCTTGAAATATTTTCTGGGAAACTGCTTATTTCCCAGTCTATAATACATAACACAGAATTTTGTCCGTTTATTAATCCATGACATCCACTTGTCAAACCCTAGTTCCCTGTGGATACTTTCCACGGATAAAATTTTCTCAGAGTGACTTTATAGAATCTAAATACTACACAATACAATGTTTTGTTTCTGTTTATAGCCGCGCCTGTGGCGTATGGAAACTACTGTGGTGTAGTCGCAGCTACAGCCTACACCATTGCCATGGCAATGCTGGATCATTATCCTCCTGAGCCAGGCCAGAGATCAAACCCATATGCTCACAGAGACAACATCATATCCTTAACCTACTGAGCCACAACACATGTTTTAACCAATAATTACACCGAAAAATTTTTATAATTTTCCCTAAATTATTAACAATTTAACAAACAAAACGTGAGGAAATTCGAGTTACAGTTCAAATAAAAATGCAGTATATCAGGTGCACAAGTTGATGTTTTGAAAATATGTCAAATGTCAACAATGGAGATGCATGTCTGAGTTTTTTTCTGAAATTGAAAATGTCTTCAGAGCCTCCTTCTCAGTGTGAAAATTCTCTGCAACTGCATGTTTGTCCTGAATGTTTCTTTAGTTTAAGTATGTTCATGTTTCCCTCTAGTTTTTATTTTCTTTTTATGGTTGTACCTGTGGCATAAGGAAGTTTTCAGGCTGGGGGTTGAATCAGAGCAGTATCTACCAGCCTATGCCACAGCCACAGCAACCCAGGATCCAAGCCACATCTGCAGACTAAACTGCAGCTTGTGGCCACACTGGATCCTTAACCCACTGAGCAAGGCTAAGGATCGAACCCATATCCTCATGAATGCTCTCGGTTTCTTAACCCACTGAGGCACAATGGGAACTCCTCTTGTATTTGTTTAATGTTGTAAAAGTGGACTTCTGAAAGTCTGGGGAAAGTGTTGCTGAGAATATGGAGAATGAAGCAAAGAATCAGACACAATTACTTCAATGTAAGAAAATATATAACTGCAAATAGGTGATTAGGAAATAAAGTTTTCTGCATTTTGCATTCCAGTGTGATTGTTGCTTCTATCTAGGTGCATACTGTGTTTTGATGAAGTTTAGCAATTTGATGAGTTCAGTAGATATGTAACACAAATGTAATTTTCCCATTTAGAATCATGGGCAATAGGCTTTAATACTGTTAGACAGACATATGGATTTTTAAAACTAAATGATAACATTAATTAGGAAGTGTCTGATTCTCACAGATTTTTAACTGCCCCAGGTCTTTGGCAGATAATTTTTTTCCAGGACATTTTATGAAGCTAGTTTTTTCCCAAGAAACATCTTGACAAATGTAGCATAAAAAAAAGGAAAATCTCACTTAAGACTACACACACACAAAATCTGAATCCACATATCAAATTTAGCAACATAAATGAGTCGATTATGAGTGAATAATTGTTATGTAAGATAGCTCTGAGAGGGGACATCTATTACTTCTGAGAGTTATTAATAGGAAAAAATGAGAAAACATAATCAGTCATGAGGCCCCGCCTCCAAATATCATCACATGGGAGATATCAGCTAACATGAATTTTAGAAGGGCACAGATTGTCAATCCATAGCAGCTTGGTAATATTAAGAGTTGCTCAGGGGATTCTTATATTTTCTTACCTTCACAGTGTAGTAGCAGTTTAGTTGCTCCTTGATAGTGAAGGATCAGTCACCCCAGCTAACAGTGTCATTTGTGCCAGAGGTATGAGGAATCCACAGTGGTCAGGCGGCAGTCTTAACTGCAGTTTAACTGATGTAAAAAATGAAATCATTTTTTGAGTCTATTGTAGAAACATTCCTTCCTCTGGGACTAAGACAGCAGAACGTAAGTCGTAGGAAAGGAAGCAAAAATTTTGCTGCAGAGTCAGTCACTAGGGTTAAGAATGAATAGTGTCTCTCCTGTTTCCACTCTTGATTCCTGGACCCATGAGTCCTGCCTATAGGAGAAACAGCATTATGTATTGGGTACTGATTAAGATCGTATAGAGCTTTCTGGAGAACCTTGCCCCAGCTCTGCAGAGTATTAACCATCTGGCCAGAACTTTAACGGAGTCATCAAAAGGCTGTCCTATGGTTCTATGAAACCAGATGCTTCAGAATGTTAGAGATTATGGTTAGACCAGTGATTCCATGAGTATGGACTCATTGTAACATTTCTTTTGCTGTGAATTGAGTTACTTGATCAGCAGAAGTGCTATGTAGTATAGCATGACAATGAATAAAACTTTCTATAAGACGACAGAAGGTAGTTTTGAAGGAGCGGGATGACAAATTCAAAATTCAAAGTAAATGTCTATTTCAGTAAGAATAAAAAAAGGTTTCTTCCATGGTGGAATGTATAATCTCTCTTTCATTGTTATTATTGAAAATGTGTATTCTCTTTAAATATGCTTGAATTTTAGCAATTTTATTTTTCATTTTTAAGAACTAGTTTTATTTAAAAAAATCCTTTTACCTATCATAGCTTTTATTTATTTTGGAAATTACTTGTTTTGTCCTTAATTCTAGGGAAATAGGCTTTAACTCTTGAGTTATAAGCTTAGATAATGGGTTTTGGATCTTTATTTTTTTAACATGAAATGTGAAAATATGACTTTCCTCCATGTATTGCTTTGGTTAATATCATATTTTGTTATAATGTAGTCAAAATATTTTCTAATTAATCTTGTGATTTCTTTGACATTGAAATTTAAGTAGACTTTGCTTACTTTATAAATATTTATGGAGTTTTCTAAGATCTTTTTTGATAATTGGTTATTTGTTGATAAAAATCTACTTTGATTTGGGGAAAGTATTTTGTATGGTATCAATCTTTTTAAATTTGACGAGACTTGTCTTACAACTAGTATATGTTCTACTAAATGTCATTTGTGCTCTTTCAGAGTGTATTCTACTTTTGCTGGCTATCATAATCTACAAGTGTCAATTGAAATGAGATGATTGATAATATTCTTTAAATCTTCCAAATATTTATTACGTTTCTGTTTACTTTTTCTGTCAGTTACTGAAAGAGATGTTGAAATCTCTGAATATTGTTTTGTATTTGTTCCTACCTTCACTTATATTAGCTTTACTCATGTGTTTCAAGGCTATGTTTAAATGTATACAGTTAATATTGTTAACATTTTGTGGTGAATTGACTCATTATTTATTATAATGAAATATCCTTCTTATCCATGGTACTATTCACTGTCATAAGGTGTTTTTTATTTATTTATTTATTTATTTATTTATTTATTTATTTATTTATTTATCTATCTGTCTTTTTTTGCCTTATCTAGGGCCGCACACGTAGCATATGGAGATTCCCAGGCTAGGAGTCTTAACAGGAGCTGTAGCTGCTGGCCTTCACCACAGCCACAGCAACGCAGGATCCGAGTCGCATCTGAAACCTACACCATAGCTCATGGCAATGCCAGATCCTTAACCCCCTGAGCAAGGCCAGAGATCGAACCTGCAACCTCATGGTTCCTAATCAGATTCGTTAACCACTGAGCCACGACGGGAACTCCGTAAGGTGTTTTTTAAATATTACCACTCTAGTGTTTTGATTATTGTTTGTTTTTTCTATCCATTTTATGTTTAATGGATTCATCTATTTTCAAAAGAAAGTAACAAGTCTCATCTAGTTTAGCATAATGGCGTGCAAAAGTTTGTTAAATAAAAAGACTAGTAATTTTATAGAAATCTTTTATAGGAATAATTCTAAGGATCGTTGTCTAAAATTTTCATAAATTATTAGTACAAATTGGAATAAACTGAAAGTATTCAGGTATATCTCCATAAGCTCAAGTGAGTAAATGAAATGTGTCTTGGAAGAGAAGGGAATTTTAAAGAATAAATTAGGAAATCCAGCTAGCGTTTTATATAGGCCTAAGAAATTCCACCATTGATTTGACACCAGTCTTAATTATACTGTCTTTGGGTCTTAGTCAAATTCTCAGGAAAAAGGAAAGTTGATTTGTTTAGATCCCATATATATTCCCAGTCCAGTTATCTATATAGGGAGAAGAAAAGGAGTAGGTTATATAGTAGAAACCGATTAACAGTGACAGCAATTTGCTTAGTAGAGAGGCTGAAGCAACACTTAAAATACTACCTTCTACACAGTCTAAAAGGAAATACCCTATTCAGATATTCTTCAGGGATTGATATTCATATTTACCACCTGTTTGCAAGCTACATTTGGATTGATTAGTATTTGTTCTCATAAAACTTACAGACCCATTGAAAATAATAAATTGCCTTTTTGTTCCATTTGTTTACTTTTCTAGAATATTATATTATTTTCCCCTACTGTTGGATCTCAATATTATTAATGTCATTTTAATATCAAAGAGCTTTTAATTTCTGATCTTTCTCCTGATATAACTCAGCTGGCACAGTCTATCCACCTGCTTGAATCAGCCTTAGTGGATCCTTGGGAATACTACACAGTACAATAACTACAATTCAGCAACTTTCTTGATCTCTCATCCTCACAGTTCTCTTTATTTCCATCTGTATAAAAACATGTAGAATTCAGTGTATAGCAAGTATCTCTTGCTTCATGTTTTACTCTTGTGAATTTCTTTTTTTCCAACGTGATACAAGCTGAAGTGAATATTTAGGCAGGCTTCATAGTTGGGCAACTTTAGTTTAATTTTAAAAATGTATTTATTTTAATCCCTGCCTTGGACAATAATTCTGAGATAAAAATAATTTTCAGCCAGAATATTGAAGGCATTACTTTAATGAAAGATAACATATACAGTAAATACAACAGACAGTAAGTACTCTTTGACTAGTGCTTCTATTAAGATATATTTCTGCCTTTATTTTGTTCACTTTATATACAGCAGTCATGTTCTATTTTCAGAAGCATCAATCTAATGCTATTAATCCAACAGATTATATTATCATCAAAAGATATCACAAATATAAAAAAGTAGATGTTAAATTTAAAATATTGGCCAAAAAGATAACATGTAAGTAATAAGAACTCTGGAAAAATAAAAGAGAAAATGCAGAAAGGAGAATATGTCAAAAGGATCTTCATTTTGTTGTGAATTTGAGAGAAGCACAGCTGCTGAAGATGGCTTCATCATTTTGGATCCCAGAGATTGTCCTCATTTTTTCATTTGGTATGTCAGTGAATAACCTTATCCTTATGTTGTAAAACAGATACTCTACATCTTTTTGTTAGGACATAAAGATTCTATGTATTTCTATTACTCTCTAAATTACCCACTTCTCTGCATCTACATGATAAACAACTCAATTCAAACTATCATCATCCTACACCTAAACAATGACATACTCAAAATGTAATTTTTACTATGTAGCTATTCTCTTCAGTTATTTATATATTAATATTCTTGTATAAATTTCAATTTTTAGTTCATAATTCAGTTACCTAGGCCTAACTAATTCTGTTTACTGCTTGACAAGCCAGTAAATTGGAAGACAAATTGTTGGCACAAGGAATAGTAACTGACTTTTCATCAGAAAGCCAGCAGACTGAGACTATGGCAGTCTAGTGTCTCAAAGAATCATCTCCCTTCAGTCTCCTTTAGGCTCCTTTTATACAAGAAAGGGGAGGGGGAGTGGACTTGTGGTTAGGTGTTGGAAGATTCTCGTACGTAAATCCTTTGTTCTTGTAGCTGTCCATGTAGGTCAGGTCACAGTCACATCATGATATTCCTGTAAACCTCCAACGAAACAAATATTATTCTCTGTTCTGCAACTTTTTACCTAAAAACATAATACTTTAAAATGTCATAGCCTTAGAGAATACGTTATGTTGTATATTTCAGGCAATAGGCAGCATCCTTTTGCAAAAGGTGGAGTAATCAGGACAACTAATCACAGGTGATAGAGGACAGAGTTTAAAATAAGGTTAAAGGAAGAGGAACAGATCTAATGTGGAGTCAGATTTGTTCTTCCCTATTATAATACTTCAGTAGTTCTTTGTGCCCTTAAGACATGGCTGTAGTTTCCTAGAACACTTTGTAAGACGTTTTTATGTCATAATCCCTGATTAAGTGGCAAGAATTCCTGCGTAGTATTCCTTACCCTTCTCAAAGCATTGTACATCCCAGCTCTGTATGAAAACTTCTAAATCTCTAAATGTTTCATTGTTTACCTTGTCTCTTTGCTCCAATTGTAAGTGCTCAAATCGGTGAATTGATACTTTTTTTCTCATTACTCTTATTTAGGCTATTTCTTACTGTTACTAATCTTTCAATTAGTAATCATCCTCCAAAAATTCTTCTAGATAATCTCACTCTGGGCTTTGGGTACATCCTTTACCTGCCAAAAGAAATTTTGCTGATATGCTCTGTTGTAATTGCCAGTGTTGGTTCCACTAAATTTTGAGTCAACTGAAGGTTTATTTCATCTTGGATTAATAGTAGGTATAAGCATTTGGCATAACGTAGCTGTGAATTAATATATGTTGAGTAAGTGTTCATATTTAAAAGAAATACATGAATTCTTCATATTTTCCTTTATATAAAATAAATACTAGACAATAATAGACCATAAATTACAAACACTGCTGCACAGATCAATCCTACCAAGGAAATAAAAGAACACAATTTCTTTTTTTTTTTTTTTGTCTTTTTGCGTTATCTAGAGCCATACCTGCGGCATATGGAGGTTCCCAGGCTAGGGGTCTAACAGAAGCTGTAGCTGCCGGCCTTCGCCATAGCCACAGCAACACGGGATCCGACTGCGTCTGCAACCTACACCACAGCTCATGGCAACGCCGGATCCTTAACCCACTGAACAAGGCCAGGGATTGAACCCACAACCTCATGGTTCCTAGTCGGATTCGTTAAGCACTGAGCCACGAAGGGAACTCCTAGAACACAATTTCTTAAGTATGATCAGATGATCCTTCAAATCAGATGAAGGATTTTTTGTTGTTTTTCCTCTCTGGTATTTGTTATAGTACCAGAAAATGTTGAAGTGATTCTGTAAATGAATCTAATATTTGCAATATTGGTGGGGTGTGACACATTTCATATTTTAAAGGCATTATAGCCAGACAGTTATTACTCACAGTACTGCTCTTCTATAATACATTAACATCTTGCTATGGATTACTCATTTCACTAAATGATACAAAGTCTTCCCACTGTCAGCTTTAAGTGTTTACACAACAGATGTATCTCAACAACTTAAAATGATCATATCTAGCAAGAGGACTTTCATACTAGAAATTATGTAACATTTGTGGAGATCATTTCTAAATTTATTTATCTGTCAAATAAAATATTCACAATTGAATGAAATATTGGAAAATGAACTCTGGGTTTCCTTTCAACCTTGAGACATTCTGTCATATGTTTGTAGATACTGTGTATATAAATAGGATTTCTAGTAAGGACCCAAAGAACCTCATCAGTTTCAACTCCAGAATAGAAGTGAATCCAAATGCAAGCATCGTCCATCTGCTTCTTCCTGGACTTCCCAACAATCCTATATGTGAAATCATAGAATTTCTGTCCTATCTTATACTTAGGAATAAAGAGAAGATATAATCTCTTCTATACTTTGGGAAATAACTATTTACAGACTATAATTTTTTTTTTTTTTTGTCTTTTTGCGTTTTATCTAGAACGGCACCCGCAGCATATGGAGGTTCTCAGGCTAGGGGTCTAACAGGAGCTGTAGCTGCCAGCCTTCGCCACAGCCACAGTAACGCGGGATCCGAGCCGCATGTGCAGCCTACACCACAGCTCACGGCAACTCCAGATCCTTAACCCACTGAGCAAGGCCAGGGATCGAACCCGCAACCTCATGGTTCTTAGTCAGATTCGTTAACCACTGAGCCACGAAGGGAACTCCCAGACTATACAGATTTCTTACTCTGCAAGTTTTCTTCCACTTTACTCTCCCTAAATATTTGTATTTGCCTTTGTAGATATGATATAGATTTAAAAAGGAAATATTAAGCATAAACAATGTCTCATCATTACTGAAAAATACAAAGATCGAAAATCAAAATACAAAATTCAAAGATATCTAGAGTTCTTAGATTGTTTTTCATCTTTGGATAATTTTTCTATTATATTGATACTTACTTGTAGCATAAACCAATTTTGGCATAGCTTGGAAATAACGGTTGCACAGAGTAGTAACTATTTGCATGCTGCTAACTTTCAAAATTTCTCTAGGTTCTTGGCAGCATCTTAGACCTTCGGGATTTTCATTTTATATCTAGTTTTTAATGTAGGCTTTGTGTGCAATTAACATATTTTATTGTTCCCAGGGCTCCAAACAATATACAGTTGCAATTAAATATGTATATGTCAGATGTTTTTCAGAATCCTAAAAATATATAAATACTTCCTAGATTTGTTTGGTAGTGTTTTAGAAGACAACTCTTTTTTCAAAATTTTGGCATGAATAGAACTTAGTGGTTACCATATTTCCCAAACATATAACTTCAAAAACAAAGCAAAACAAGACACACCTATTAAATTATGTAAACAAAGATTTGTGAAATGAAGATAATTACTGGGTTCCTGTACTTGTCTCTGGTTTAAATACCTGGGAGATACAATTATAATCTTTTTAAAATTAGCAGCCTATTTTATGCATTAGAGTCCTCTCTAGTTTTTAAATCATCACACCATGTCCCAAGTGACAAATACCCCTGTTTAACAATAGTAAAATTAATTTACTTACAAAATATTATTGCAACATAAACTTTGGAAATAGCAACATGTTGAAAAAAGCTTTTATATATGTATATTTTTCTGCCACCCTCCATATTATGCTAATTTAAATTTTAGAATAATCTTTCAGTGTTCCATAATATCACAGTTTTAGGCTGTATGTGCAGACTTGTTTTTGCAAAAGTTTGAATTTCTTCTCACTCCTTCTCCCCATCAATGACATTACAGTACCCCAGTATCTCAGATTCACAATCTGTAAATATGAGAACTACTCATAATAGTTCTGACTGACTACCCATAATAGTTCAGCCTGACTACTCATAATAGACTTTTTTTTTTTGAATTTTCAACCCCAAA
Source organism: Catagonus wagneri (assembly GCA_004024745.2). Classification (NCBI taxonomy): domain Eukaryota; kingdom Metazoa; phylum Chordata; class Mammalia; order Artiodactyla; family Tayassuidae; genus Catagonus; species Catagonus wagneri. Next base: position 20,627,110 of record PVHT021183693.1, read on the forward strand.
TCATAGCATCTTTTCACGTCTATCTTAGTGTAATGCTGCCTGATGTTTTGATGTATATCAATATCACTCTTAACAATATGGGTGGGCTTTAACCAAGAAAATCAGTCTAACCTCTTCACTGTTATAGGAAATACACGACTTCATTCAGACTAAAGCCCAAGATACATTTTCAGAGTTGGGGGGAAAAAAAAGCTGTTACTTTTGAAAGTAAAGTTAGTTTGATATGATGTCTGAAAATGCTTCTTTCATTTCTGGAAAGTCCTCTTCATGCCATATCCACACATAGAGAAGGACAGATCTGGAGGAATATTTCAGAGAGTCAGAACTGTTTAATAATATCCTGGGTCAAACAATATTTGAATTTGGTTACAATCCTAAATTTTACTTTTACTTAGATTGATAAATTATGATTTTAAATTTTATTCTGAAATTTACATGGCATATTAAAGGAACTGGAATAGTCAAAACAACTCTCAAAACAAAGAGACAAAAATAAAAACAAACTTGGAAGAGTCATAATATGTGATTCCAATACTTACTATAAAATGTAGTAATCAAGACAGTGTGGTATGGATAAAAGTATAGATTCATAAATCAATGGAACAAAATAGAGAGTTCAGAATTAAACCCAAATATAATTAATGGATCTTTGATGAGGTTTCAAAGGTAATTAAAAGGAAAGATAGTCTTTTTGTTTCCTCTTTGTCTTTATTTATTAAGATATAGTTGATATTCAATATTATGTAAGTTTTACGTGTATGTACAACATAGTGATTCATAATTTTAAGATCACGCCTCATTTATAGTTCTAATAAAATATTGGTACATTCCCTGTATAGCTTATTTATTTTGTATGTAGTAGTTTATTTTTAAATTATTAAGGGTTTTTATTTTTATTTTTCCATCATAGCTGGTTTACAGATTTCTGTCAATTTTCCAGCTGCACAGTGTTGTGACCTGGTTACACATACATATATGGATTCATCACAAGTAGTTAGACATAGATTCCAGTGCTATACAGCAGGATCTCCTTGCTTTTGTATGTAGTAGTTTATATCTCTTAATTTCCTTACTTTACCTTCCCCTTGACCTTGCCTCTCCCCTCTGGTAATAACTAGTTTGTTGTCTATATCTCTGAGTGTGTTTTTTTTTTTTGTGTGTGTGTGTTATATTCACTAGCTTGTTTTATTTTTAAATTTCCACAAATAAGTGATATCATAGAGTATTTGTCTTTCACTTAGGATAATACCTTTCAAGTCATCTATGTTGTTACAAATGGCTTTATTTTGTTCTTTTTTATGGCTGGGTAGTGTTCCGTCGTAAATATATACACTACATCTTTATTCATTCATTTGTCAGTGGACGCTTAGGTTGCTTCTATATCTTGGCAATTGTAAATAATACTGTTATGAACATTGGGGTGTATGTATCTTTTTAAATTAGCGTTTTCATTTTTTCAGATATATAACCGTGAGAACTTTAGGATCATATCATAGTTCTATTTTTAGTTTTGTGAGAACCCTCCAGGCTGTTTTCCACAGTGGTTGCACCAATTTACATTCTCACCAACAGTATATAAGATTCCCTTTCTTTATGTCCTTGCCAACATTTTTTACTTGTGTTCTTTTTGAAGATAGTCATTCTAATAAGTGTAATATATATCAGTATGGATTTAATTTGCGTTTATCTTATTATTAATAATGTTGATCATGTTTTCATGCCTGTTGGCTATCTGCATGTCTTCTTTGGAAAATAGTACTAGAGGCAACAACTAATAGGAGAATTGCTTAATTATCTATGTCGCACAGCACTACAAGGACAGACTTAGTTTATAAAATCCTGTCACACTGTCTATAATACATTGCAGCATTTCTCTTTAATTGGAGCTATGACCAGGGAACATATTCTCCATTTATTCCAGTTCTGATACCTATAAGTCTGTGTAATTTGAAGTCCAGACAAAGGTTGACTGCCTATAGACCACATTTGTAATGAAGTTGGAATGTGGCAGGTCACACAAGGTTGAACCATATATTTTGATAAATCATTTTCTGAGGTCTTGTAATTAAACAAAATTAAAAGAGATCAGTCCCTCTTAAATGATTTCTAACATAAAATTGTAGTTGTTTTGTTTTAATAACTAAGAGGCTTACATTTTGAAATGTGTTTAGTAATTTTGGAGCTGTCCCTTTTTGCATAGTATATTAGAAAATTTTCTGGAATTTACATTATTTTATAAATTATGAAGCATGAATGATAAGATTCATTCTGAGATGTTAAATCATGAAATATGTTTGTTTGCACTTAATAATAAAGAATTTCCTCAGCCAAGTGAACATTACTTGTCCTTTCATGTACAATTTATATTGGAAGTTATAAACATTTTAAATAAAAACATAAAAGCTATGCATGGCTTAGGCTCATGGTACTTATGATGTCATGTGATTTAGCTGTGATCTTTCTTTTAAGTAACATAATGTAGATTTTTGTGTATACATACACAATGTTCTTAGATTCAGTTTCTACTTGGTTTTAAGTATAGTTTTTAATACTTTATTCATTTCATTCTTGAGAATTTGTTCATATCAAGTAAAATGGAAAAATGCAGCAAGTTTATGTTTGACAAATGTGTTTCATAGCATTCTAATGTAGGATAAGCAACATGATTCTCAATTATGTTTTTTTAAATTAAGTACTGGGAAAAATCATACAATAAAATCTATGTTTAATGTGTCCTGTCAAGTCTGAGGCTGCTTAAAACTGAGGTAGGGAAAGCTAGATTTTTACAACATGGAAATTAAAAAAAAAATCTGTAACCTTAAATAATTAGAGGTAGGTTTAAGCTATATCTCCTTTTATATCCCTTTTACTAAGTGGTTTGTAACAATCAGAGCAAGTTTTACTACTTATGTGGAAATTATTTCACATGAGCAAATTATTAAATCAAGTAGGCATGGAATCATTACTACAACTGTTCTCATAAAGTGTTCTTAGTGTACTACCCTAATAGTGTTGAACACTTCCATTCCTATCAAGAGTAAAGTGCCTATAAAATTATAACCAGCTACATGTTAGAGGCATCACTCTTTTTTTTTCCCTTCTTTAGACCACATCTAAAGTGGTATACGGAAGTTCCCAGGCTGTGGGTAGAATCCAAACTGCAGCTGCCAGCCTATACCACAACTTCAGCAATGCCAGATCCAAGCTATGTCTGCGACCTAAATCACAGCTTATGGCAACACCAGACACTTAACCCACTGAGTGGGATCAGCAATCTAACTCTCATCCTCATGGATACTAGTCCAGTTTGTTTCTGCTGCACTGCAGTGGGAACTTCCAACATCACTCATTTTAATGTTGAAAAATCACTGTAATTAAAGAGCACTGTAGTGCATATTAAAATAGTGATATTTGGAATATGCCTTGTAGTTAACTTTGGCATGTGCTCTTCTGTTTAATGTCATTTGAATGTTAACAAGCCCTGCAGTATATTTTCCTGATTTGGATACAATAAAAATTAACTAATTAGCTCTTAGACTATAGATTAAAATTTACCTAAATTGCTCTTGAGCTGTAGAATAATATTACTTTAATTCCTGGATTAGATTAGGAAATTGAGAATAAAATTTTTGGAATGGTATCTTGGAATAGGTAAAGAACACCAGAATCGGTGTATCTCTGGATATTCCTCTTTACCAACATGGTTATTATGTTTTATTAGTGGAATTCAATTACCTTTCTCAATTATTTGAGAAAGACTTGTTTGAACACTCTTGGATAATTTCTTCCATAAAGAAAATAAACATTTAGAGAGATAGTTATCTTTCTTAGGTGCAAATGTAGTTACATTTCACTGATGCATATTCCCTGATGCATATATTTTTATATTTTTATTTTCAGCTTTCTTTTGCTATTTTTATGCCCACAGGTGCATCATATGGAAGTTCCCAGGCCAGGGGTCGAATTGGCACTGTAGCTGTAGGCCTACACCACAGTCATAGCTGTGTGTGATCCAAGTTGTATCTACGACCTACACCACAGCTCATGGAAATGCTGGATCCTGAACCCACTGAGCGAGGTCAGGGATTTAACCCGCTTCCTCATGGATACTAGTCAGGTTTGTTACCACTGATCCATGATGGGAAATCCTCCCTGAGGCATATTAATTATGAATAATATGTTACGTATACTTAAAAGTTGAAGGTTAAACTTAGTTTATTTTTAACCAAACAGGACAAACTATTTTTTCCAGAATTTTCATTATTCAACAATATAAATACATAAAATGGTTGAAAAAATATATGTATCAGTTATTCAAGATTTTAATCTTATTAGTCATTTGCTCCTTGTATATACATAAAAATTGTTAAATACACCTTAGAGTTACTTTTCCTACTGTCATATATATTTTCCACTTCCATTTAAAATGAAAATCTAACCTGCAATATTTTTTAAAAATATCAATCTGGAATGACTTTCATTCTCCACTTTCTTTGTCAAGATAGGTGAAATTTTTGGAATCTTTCCATTCTGGCCATGATGAATTAACTATAGTGACTGTAACCCAGGGTATAACCAGACAAAATCTATAAGGCAAGAGATTTAGGCATTTGTAAAGCAATAAGACTAAACAGTATATTTGAGCCAGGACAAAAATAAGGTTAGTCTATATTTACCTGTGCATTCTTCCTGTGGTCAAGTTTTTGGATTCTGACCTAGTGACTTAGTCCAAACAGAGAATAGTGGCCTCAGTAAGCTGTGGAGGCAGATATTGATCGGAAATTGGGGCTGCTGATGCAGTTAGAATTTGGACAGCAAGGTACCAGAATGAGGAGCTGGGACAGAATATCTGCATGGTAGTTTTATGCTAGTCCTTGCCAATCATTTGATTGCTTCTTGTGCAAACTGTATCAAGAATGGGTCCTGTCAAACTGAGTTTCAAACAGAGAGAGATATCGAAATTCACACAGAGCTCAGAGATGGTGAAGGTCAGCCTACTCAGTGAGAGAAGACACTTCATCAGAGTCTTCACATGTTCAGCGGAGACTCCAGAAGACTGTTATATAGGAATAAAAATAACATCCTATTTTTCATTTTTAGTCTTTTTAGTGTTGCACCCATGGCATATGGATATTCCCAGGCTAGGGGTAGAATCAGAGTTGCAGCTGCCAGCCTACGATGCCACAGCCACAGCCATGCAAGATCTAAGCTGCTTCTGTGACCTACACCACAGTTTATGGCAATGTTGGATGGAATCCTTGAACCACAAGCAGAGCCAGGGATGAACCAGCATCCTCATAGATACTAGTTGGGTTCGTTACCACTGAGCCACAACAGAAATTCCAAAATCACATCCTAAAGTACGGGCTATTGTATTGAACTAAGGAATTTTAACTTTCCACCAAGGGAAAAAAAAGAAAAAATGTTCAGTACCCTTTTAAGGAGACTCTTAGAACACAAACTCCTTAGAATTATATAATTTATAGTATTCATAACAAAATCTAAAATTATCAGAATCTTGAGAGAAAAAGAATTTAAAATAAAAAGGAGTTCAAATTATCAAATGAAGACTTTAGAGCAGCTATTACATATCTCCTCTTTCTTTCTTCCTATGAGCGTGTATTTATGTTTCTCCTTCTCTCTCTGGTGACCTGTAGAACAATATTAAATATTCTTATATACATGTAATTAGGGAGTCATAAGAGGAAAAAGAGGAAAATGGTGCAGAAAATATCTGGGAAAAAAGTAATGTCCACAATTTCCCAAATTTTGAAAAATATATCAACTGCAGGAAGTTATGGGGGCCTCACACATGGTAAATACAAAGAAAATCAGACCTATAAGAATCAAAACTAAATTAATGAAAACAAACAAAAGCAAGCTGTATTAGAACCTTTGTCTTTCACCAAGGAGATATATAATATTCATCTGATTTTCCTGTTTCATTCTTTTTTCTTTCTCACCTGTTTAAAAACTGCCACTTCTAAAAATTCCACAATAATTAAGTTGTACTAAGGGGATTATTGGAAGAGATGTATCTGTAAAGTGATGCAATAATAAATAGGAAGAAAGGATAGAAATTATGAGTGATGGTTCTTTATTAGCCACTCATTATTATTAAAATAATAATGAAGTGAAGCTATTAATTATTACCGAAAAACTCAGAAAACATTATTTTAGAATGGAAATCACCAAGAGGAATTAAAGATTTATAAGAAGGATTCATTAGAGAAAGAGATATTCAATACAAGATGATAAGTTTTGGAGAATTGTTTTCTGAGATTGCAAAACAAATAGCACTGTGATTAGATCAATGATAACAGATTAGCCTTGGATGGGTAAAAACATGGCTCTTCATCTGACAATGTCATGGCATAGGCAACGACAGATACTATTTCAGAAAAATTTTTAGATGTAGGGTTGGGAAATTTGTTGGTTGATGCCAGATAGTCTCTATTTGATCTGGATTGTACAAGATAAGGTCATCACTTGAGATTATAGGGGACAATGACAGAGATTCAGACTGGAAAATAGTGTTAAAATTTAGAATAACTGTTGTAGAAATGGAAATTTTTCTAATTCTGGATATGTATAAAGATTCTGAGCTTACTTGAGTATCTTGGCTTAAGATAAAAAATTCTGAATGTGTAATAGTGTGGAGTCAAAAAAAATGTTATATTTAATTTTTCTGGCAGCGCCAAACAGGCTGAGGGGAGTATGACCTCAGATTATTTTTCATGTGTAGGAAGTATGCATGAGAGGTGAGAAAATAATTATGTTAATTTTCTAACTAGGAAATCTTATAGCAGAAGTTGACACATTTTACTAATGAGCAGAAATTTTATACATAATCATCTGAGGCTTATTGAGCCCATGGAGTCACTTGTTGTTCATGGAATTCACTTGAGAGATACTATGCCACAGTTTTAGTGCCTGGCAGACTGTTATGGAAATACACAGCCGGTGAATTTATGTTGATAGTAGCACTTGGGAATTAGGTGCTGAAATTCTACTACTTTATAATAGGATTTTGGCACCTCCTTTTAATCTCCTCTAGATAAAACACAGCCCTACTAGCAAGTGCCATACTAGAGTGTTATTTGGAGTTTTTAAGTGGCAAATTGCTGCTGACACTATTGGCATTTTAGTACTTACAGAAAAGCGCAATACAATTTAGAATAAAACAAGTGAGTTTAAACCTAAGTGTTGAAAAAGAAGGAATGACACCTCTAGTAGGAAACAAATCTGATCTTGCTATTTTTTAGGAAATAAAATATCTACATTTAAAGATATTTAAGAATGGATTTTATGTGACTGCTTTGTGTTGTTATTGTTGCTGCTATTTAAAGTAAAAAGTGAAAAATGATAACTTTGATTTTGAAAAATATTTTTAAAAGGACAAGGAGATATATATAAGTTTAATTTGTTTGTTTGCCTTTTTTTTTTTTTTTTTTGGCTTTTTAGGGCTGTGCTAGTGGCGTATGGAGGTTCCCAGGCTAGGGGTGTATTCAGAGCTACAGCTGCCAGCCTATGCCAGAGTCACAGCGATGCCAGATTCGAGCTGTTTGCGACCCACACCACAGCTCATGGCAAAGCTGGATATTTAACCCACTGAGGGAGACCAGGCAGGGATTGAACCCACAACCTCATGGTTTGTAGTTGGATTTGTTTCCACTTAGCTACAATGGGAACTCCATATTAGCTAAATTTCTTATAAATATCTTGCAGAAGGTCAAGATGTTAAATAGAAGATCAGACTGCTTGCAGCAGTTTCTTTGTAGTCAAGGTCAAATAGATTAAGTCAGAAAGGAGAAAGTCTCTGCTTGTTTCTTCATGAAGATTGAAGACTAGTTGTTAGGTACAAGTGAGAAGCTCTGAAACTTTTTTCTAGGTTGATGTTAAACTTGTTACCTAAAGACTGTGGTTGTGAAATCAGAAGTGATGAGTTTCAAGTCCTATATGGTGATAAGGAATTTAGTTAACCTCAGGGAATATGATTATTTATATTATTTGTAAAATATTCAGACAATCCTGACTCATGATTTGTGTACTAATATGTTTAATATGATAACATATTTGATGAGTTTTAAATGAAGTTGTTTTATAGAGCTACGATACTCATAATTAACTTTATTATAGGTGGATAATACCTTAGGTTTGGAGGCTAAATTTCAAAGTTCAAAGTAAAATTTATTTCATTTTTAATGGGCTGATTTGGCCTCAAATTCTTTTTAACATACAACAAGGAATAATGGTAGGTGCTTAGGGATTCTCTGAGTGGCATTTAAGAGCAAATTTTACTCCCAATCACTCTTTATACCAGGAAAAGACAGGAAGATGGGATATGTCTTGAAGAGGTTCATCAATTTCTCCATTAGTTCTTGATGGACTGAATGCTTTAGAGGAAAAAAAGAAAAGCCACAGGTGCTAGGACATGGTGAAAGTACCTATATAGCTGGACCTGTGATTAGATCAGTAAACAGAGAAGCTTTTTTTGTGTCTGAGCCCCTTCGTTAATGGAATTACAGAAAGTGCTTGTCTACAACTTCAACTTTTAACTTTTCTTTGACATTTTCTGCAAACAACAAATATAAAAACAAAGTATGCATGTGCATATATATATGTATATGTGTGTGTATATATGTGTCTTAAGATGAATTATGCTGTAATCTTTAGGTTCTCATGTGGCCCATATTCCCACAAAAACATAATTCTGTAGTAGGGGAGATCAATCCAAAAATCTCTGTGTAATACAGATAGAGATTTTAATGATTGATGGTCTTGCCCAGTTTTTTTACTAGATGGTGTTTCAAAGAAAATGTGGGACTTCATTTTGGTTGCTTTGGTAAGTTTCTAAATTAATTCTCCTACAGCCTTCTATCCTTGCACCCTTCTGCCCACCTACATACAATAAATAATAAAAGACAAAAGGCTGTGAAATGTAAAATTGGTAATCCTTAAAGGAGCCTCTGTGCATTTAGGAAAAAGTAAAAACATTTAGAGAAGTCAGTTATAGATACCTACCTTTTAATACATTCTGTGTATAAGATATCTCTATCAAAATATGCATTTATAGGAGTTCCTGTCGTGGCTCAGCATTTAGCAAATCTGACTAGTATCCATGAGGATGAAGGTTTGATCCCTGGCTGCGCTCAGTGGGTTAAGGATCTGGTGTTGCCATGAGCTGTTGTGTAGGCCGCAGACATCACTCAGATCCTGCATTGCTGTGGCTGTGACATAGGCCAGTAGCTGCAGCTCTGATTTGACCCCTAGCCTGGGAGCCTCCAAATGCCATGATTGTGGTCTTAAAAATCAAAAAAGATAAAAAAAAAATGTGTTTATATAAATGTTATCATTTGACAAGTTATAGTAAGCTAATAGAATATTTTAAAATGGTTTTATACATGTCAAGATGGAAACAAATATTTATTGTCCAAGAGAATGGATATTACTGAACTTCTGCTTCTGTTTTGGTAATTCATCTCATTACTACAACAGTAACAACAAGTATGTTAATAGCCCTTTCCATAGCAATAGTGGTTGATAAATGACATCAATTTCCTTGTGTCCAGACATGAACTAGACTTTATTGGAGAACACAGTTAAACCTGGCATTTTCCCCATCATCATATTGTTGTTACCTGACTCTTTGTGGCATCTAGATCACTATTCTAATTATTCTCTCTCCATCTATATAATATCAAGAGAAGTTTACTTACTATTTTTTCATGTTTATTTTCCGATGAATTATTTATTTTCACTCACTGATTAATCAAGGTTTTTTCAGGAGGTATGTTTCATATTCATTATAAATCTATGTATATGGATCTTATATAGTTTATCTTCATTTCTGAGTGTACATTTATACCAGGAATTTTGTTTGGATGAATTGGCTTCCCAGAATCTGCGAATCAACTTTCCAACTCATTATTTATTTTTACTTGCCCTTGTATTTTATATAAGTAGCTTGAATCTTTTTCTGAATGTGAAAAGACCATAAAACTTGAAATTATCCAGCAGCTGTCTCTTTTGCTTAGATCAAAACCCAACTGCATTCAGCTCCAATACAGCCTCTAGCCTGGGAACCTCTGCATGCTGTGGGTAGGGCCCTAAAAAGACAAAAAAAAAAAAAAATCTGTTGACAAAAAAACCTTATCATTGACTATAAGTTCTGTATGATACAGCTCCTGCCAACTCCTTGATGTTATCCTTCATTGAAGTCAGCCTTGTAGAGGTATTTTTAAATTTTAAAGCAGATGTTCATTCCTATATTCAGGAATTGCCTATTCCTTTTCTCTTTTCCTGGAATTATTTTCTTCCATATCATTACATGGCAGTCCTCTCATCATTTAGCTTTTAGCTGAAAATATCACATATTCTTAAATATCCTCCATGAAATTCTTTCCAAAATAAAACATGTCATTCCTCAGAAACACTTTCTAGACACATGTGCTCTTTAATTTTCTGTTTTATGTAGTTATATTTTATTGAAATTATCATTGTTTTTTTTTTTGGTTAATTGTTTATCTCCCCTTAAATATAATAGAATCTCTTTCAGAAGGTGAGTGTCCTTTTTGTTTCCTACTATATCCCCAGTTTAGGTAACATTGTCATCAATGCCTGATTAAACAACTGGTAAACTCTTACAGAATTCTTAGTAGATTCTTTCCTAGTTGATAATATCAATAAGAATGTTTCTAATCTTCATTCATAGTTACTTTTTTATGTAAGTTATTTCACTAAAAGTGAATGCTAAGGAGGAAAAAACTACCATCATTCATGAAGGGTCTATGAAGTGATAAGGAATAAATGTAATTTATTTCTAGTAATTTTTATAAAACACCATGATGAAATCACTGTCATCTGTTTTCCAAGTGAGATACATGAGGCTAAGAGAAGTAAAGTAAGTCTAAGTTCATAAATTATCTCCTGCTCTAAATCAAAGACTGATATTTTTATTACATTAGATTTATTCTTTTTGCTAAAATTTATATCAGACTGATTTTTAATATTCTGTAACATATAGAAAAATGAAGATTACGTTGCTTATATACAGTTAATTACACATTTTCATGAACAAGTTTGTGACAGCAGAAAGCAGATTCATCAGATGTAAAATCTTATAAGGAATATTTTGTGTTAATCTTTATTAGATATTACACAGAGTGCTAGTTACAAGGTGATTAGTACAAATTCAGTACTCTAAGTAGTTTATTGAGTACAGATACATGCCCTGTTAATAACCTCTACCTATCTCAATTAAATGTTTTGTCTGTAATGCTCATTTATATTAGTCTAGAATTATCTGTTTAGTGGTATGAATATATTGATATGTTTTTACTACAGTAGCCACCAAAATTAGTTTGTCAAGATATTTCATATAATAATTATTTAATGATTTAGCTTAGAAAAATTATACAAGAATCTTGCACATCTTTCAGGCTCAAGAAATATGAAAATGTACTTGTAATACATGAACAGAAAAAGGCGGGTGGACAAATAAAACAAAACACCAAGAGTTAATAGGAATATAATGATTTGTTATAATTTTTAGAGTAAATTTGTTTTTGTTTATTAAAGTATAGGTTATTTACAGTGCCTTTTCTATTTCTGTTGTACAGCAAAATGACCCAATTGCATGTAGTTCCCAGTGCTATGCAGTAGGAGCCCATTGCCTATCCATTCCAAATGTTACATTTTGCATCCACCAACCCCAAACTCCCCATCCATCCCACTTCCTCCCCCTCCCCGCTGACAACCATATTTATTTTTATTTTTTTAAATTTTATTGAAGTATAGTTGATTTGCAATGCTGTGATCATTTCTGCTGTATAACGAAGTGATTCAATTAGATGTATAAACACATCCATTCTTTTCCAATTATTTTCGCATATAGATTATCACGGAATATTGGGTAAAGTTCACTGTGCTATACAGCAGATCCCCATTAGGCAATTCATATACCATGATGTGCATATGCCAATACCAAATCTCCAATCTATCCCTTCCCTCAGCCTGTCCCCTTTGGTAATCATAAGCTTGTTTTTAATGCCTGTGAGTCTGTTTCTGTTATTAAAATAAGTTCATATGTATCTTTTTTTTTTATTTTAGTTTTTACATAAAAGTGATATCATATGATGTCTGTCTTTCTCTGCCTGACTTCATTTAGTATGAGCATTCTAGGTCTTTCCATGTTGCTGTAAATGGCATTATTTCATTTTATATAGCTGAATAATATTCCATTGTATGTATGTAGCACTCCTTTATCCTTTCCTGTCAGTGAACCTTTAGTTTGCCTCCATGTGTTGGCTATAGTGGACATGGAGTACATGTATCTTTTTGAATTATGTTTTTTCTCTGGATAGATGCCCAGGAATGTGAGCATATGGTAGTTCTATTTCTAGAGTTAATTTTTAGACCAGTTCCTAGAATTCTGGAATATTACTTAAGTAATAAAGTCTATTATAAAAGATCAGATATAAGTTTAGCTACTGAGACTGTTACTAAATAATGCATTGTGTCTCACAGGGCTTCTGCAAATTCTCTACAGTATGCAGGCTGCTATTTCTTTTCCTGGAGTAGAAAATTGAGAACTTCCTCTAATAACAAGGACAAAAAAGATTTCAGTTTGTTTTGGTTGATGAACTGGAATCTTTCCTAATTATTTTATTTGAGAAACTGGAATCACCCTTATCTTAGTAACACCTACCATAAATAGGACCCTAGAATTTCCAGATTTGCTTCATCATTTGATGAATGATAATGAAATCATCATCCTGGAAAATGATCACTGTATCATGTTATCATGAAAAATGATTGCCCTATAAGATGGTTGTCTTATCTAAGAGTCCCTCCCTTCTCTTATGACTGCAAGGATAATTCTGTGTTCTCTGAGCCAATGGATTGTCTTTTATAAGAAATTCCCAGTGGTATCCTACATGTTCAAATGACATTTATCTCACTATTTTTATGCTAAGTTCAGACTGAGATTAAAAACTCAGTTCTATCATGTCTATATGGTAGGTACTTCTATTAATAATCTAAAAATAAAAATAATCTAATCTTATATACTGGATAAGTAATTTAGTCACTCCAATAGCAATGATTTAGTACCTAGTATGTAGCAACCACTCTGTTAAATTCTACAAATTCTGGAATTCCCATTGTGGCTCAGTGGGTTAAGGTCTGTTTTTTTTCTATGAAGATGTGGGTTCAATCCCTGGCTTCATTCAGTGGGTTAAGAATCTGGCATTACTGCAAGCTGTAGTTTAGGTTGCAGATGCAGCTCAGATCCAGTGTTACTGTGGCTGTGATGTGGGCTTCAGCTGCAGCTCTGGTACTCCTGGCCTGGGAACTTCCATATACCACAGATGTGGCATAAAAAAAAAAAAAAAAAAGAAAGAAAAGAAAAGACCACAACTTCTAATATGATTCCTGTTTGGTCTTGGTAATTTTGGAGCTTTCAGCTGGCAGGGGAAACGAACTTAAAAAGCAGTGTTTCTTTTACTATGATAGATGTGTAATGTATATTATGTTTGGGGAACTCAGGACAACCAAATCTAAAATCGGTGAAAATTTAATTAATCTTATCTTTCTTGATTGATTCCCAAATTATAAAGGAAATAAATCATAAGCAAGCTGTATCACTTAGAATTTCAATATATTTGAAATAGCCTAAAGTGGTTTCTTAGTCAAACCTCATTAAACATTTTCTTCAAATAAAATGTATTTCCTCACTTTCTGAAGCTGTAAATATGAATGTGAGTTCATAAAACTGATTAGAACTGGAGGCCAGTTATTTCTCCACCACTTGCTTTTACCTTTCATTCCCCCTCCTCATTGGAATCTCAGAAAACTGAGGGCAAATTTTGCAAATTCTGACCCAGAAGATAGTTTCTGGGATTCACTTTAGACAGGGTAATATAACAGAGTAAAGCTTGATATATCAGGCCTGTTTTAGTGTACTGTTCTCTTAAAATTTGTTGTTTTCAGTATAGAAGTAAAAAATCAAGAGTATATTTGATATTTTCCTACCTTGTATGTGGGCAAAAGGGACTAACTTATTGATAAATAATCCATAAACTCTGATTTTCTTGAAGTACCTAAATTTGACAATGGATTTCAAGATCTAGAAATTAATTTCATTTTTAGAGAACCAAACTCAACCTCTTTCCTCCTGTATCCCATGGAATTCATCAGTGTCCCTCTTCCTAAGAGACCAGGATACCTACCTGCATGTGGATATAGTAACCATAGAGCATAGATTGCTTAAAAAGGGAAGTGGAAAGGAGTAGTGAGAGACCTCAGAAGCTAATTTCTGAGCCCATGAAGACAAAAAACACTCAACTATTCATACTTGAGTGCTGTGCCTGATGGTGAGTGCAGCCATATTGAGAGGGTAATAGGAGAAACAGCCCTTGGTTTGGGTTGGGGAGCAGGGGTTGATGGAGGCTATTTCAGAAGTAAACTTTCTATTTCTTCCAAATTTTACCAAGAGAAAAAAATCATAGGTTGGATTTTAGGTGTTTAAAAAACTTCAAATCATCTGACCATCGATGTTTATGTAAAGAGGAACATTGTTATCTTATTATGTAATCAATTTTAACAAATTTTTTAACAAAATATATTCTTCAGTAATGGGGGTAAAATACAGTATTTAAACAGAGCTGCTGATCTCATATTTGCAGATTTTTAAAATGCATATTCTTTATTAGCTAGGATATTTATTTAATAACTTTGTTCGCAGATAACAGTGTCTTAAACAGAATAAAAGATTCATTTTCTCAGGCACACAAAAGTCTAGACTGATAGGTGGACTACTGGGTGTGGAACCTCGGCTGTGGGAGATCACAAAGGTGCACGGACTTCTTCTACTTTCTTCCTTTGTTATACCCTTCTCCATAGCCAGAACTGGCTCATTAATTCCTTTTCTTCATACTAGCCCCTTGGATAGAGGGAAGATGTAAAAGGAAAGCAAATTCTCATGAAGGATATGAACAGATAATTGAACATATAATTTTCCCTCACTTCTCATAAAGGATATGAACATATAATTTAACACATAATTTTCCCTCACATCCCACATTATGTCCTTGATGGAAGAAAAGAGTTAAACTGTTCTGGCTAGGAGTTCCTGTTGTGGAACAAATGTGACTAGTATCCATGAAGACGTGTTCTTGATCCCTGGCCTTGCTCAGTTGGTTAAGTATCCAGTGTTGTCATGAGCTGTGGTGTAGGATCTGGCATTGCTATGGCTATTGTGTAGGCCAGAAGCTGTAGCTCTGATTTGTTCTGTAGCCCGGGAACCTCCATATGCCACGAGTGCAGCTCTAAAAAGACAAAAGACAAAAATAAAAAAATAAAAATAAATAAAAAATAAAATATTCTTGTTAGCTAGGTATCACTAAGCACATCAAAACTCAGATTCCCCTTACTAGAGGCAGAATTGATATTAATTGGAAACTACTGTTCTCTTCTTTAGAATTAAAAGAAAATGTCTATAACTATTAACCCCAGACTCGCTGTACAGTTCGAAAATTGACAGAAATCTGTAAACCAGCTATAATAGAAAAAACAAAACAAAACAAAAACATTATTCCCCTTGTTAATCATCCTGCAATCTCAGACCAAAAAAAAATTAAACAATTTTTTAAATTATCATACCAAAGCAAAAACAAAAATAAAATGTCTGTGAAGTACTCTTTTAGGGGGTATGGTTTAAAAATTACTAAAAGATCCTGTCCCTAAAACATGTACGTGATATATCTGATATTCATAAGTGACTATTTTTTATTCCTTTCAAATTGCTGAATATTATATAATAATCTCATAAACTTAACTATTTGATTTTACAAATAATGACATTAGATACCCACCAATTATACATTCTTGTCCAAAAGAATATAATACTTGACAGAATGTTGACTAGGATATAAATATTTGATCCCTTTCTTCTTAGATCATGCCAGACCACCAACTTCCCAACTGTCTTTGTAACAAGTTATATCTATTGATCTGTGGGGATTCTGACTTTTATAGGAGAATGTTTTCATAATGTTCCTACAAATCTAAGGAAAAACTGAAAGTATATTTTCATGAAAAAAAAATGTACAAATGCCACTTGCTTCTTATAATCAACACAGAAATGTTTAAGACAGTAAAAAATAAAATATTAAAGGAGAAATACAATAAAATAATAACTGTTACAAGAAAAATATGGTAGTGTGATTATATACTGAAAAATCTTGAAGGTCAGTTTTTGTTGATAAATCATAATGCTCTTAACGTATTCTTGATTTTTAGAAAGTTTTCTACCTCTCTATTAACATACTTAAGGCAAAAACTTTTTGAGTAAAACATATTTAAAAGCTGATGTTAACTTGCTTTCTAATAGTTACAGCCTTTAACACATACATGAGTGTATGAGTGTGTGTGTGTATATGAATATGTTATTATATATGTCATTTATTATGTGTAGAATATAATAAAATTAAATGTATATTAACTAAGTATTAAATATATAAAATTCCAAAAATATACTCTGAAATGTTTTTATCTTTAGATTAATTATTTCTTGTGGGAGAGAAGATAAGAAAACTGTAGGGAAGGAGGAAGAGAAGTCACTAAGTGATAGATCTATTAACTGGTAGATGGTACTCTAAATTCAAATTCTCCAATGTGAACATCAATTATCCTCCTCTCAGTACTTCCAAATTTTCCTAGTTAATTGTCTCTCATATTCTCTAGAATCTATATTCTCCGTGTACCTCATCCTTCTGATCATACTACTTTTTTTATTAGTTCCAGCGTAACAGTCCCTGTATTATATTATTATTATTGTTGTTATTATTATTATTATTATTTTGCCTATGCCCAAGGCATGTGGAATTTCCTGGGATTGAACTCATGCACAGCAGTGACCCAGGTCACTACACTTTACTCTTTGAATACTGTTGTATCAGATATCATTCATCCTGTACTCAAAAGTTAATGCATTTATTGTATTACTTTTCTTGAATTTTAAGCTTTCTCTTGGAATTCTCTGGTGGTGCAGCAGGTTAAGGATCTGGCATTGTAAGTGCTATGGGTCAGGTGTCTGCTCTGTGGATCCAATTCCTACCCAGGTATTTCTGAATCCCTGGGCACAACGAAAAACAAACAGACAAACAACAATGAAACAACAATAAATAAAACCTTCTCTTTCAAACAGTGTTTAAAAAGATACCTTTCAAGTCTTCAAAACAAAATTGACTAAAGAAATGAAAACAATCACCAGTTATATAACACCAAATTCTTTCATTCTTTCATAACCCTTTCAAGGCAACCACATTACAGTTTTCTCTCCTTCACTATTCAATTCCCCTTTTCAAAGGAAAAGGAAAAAAAACAACAAAACTTCAAATTCTGCAGTCCATTGCATTATTTTCCTTTTAAAAACTTTATTATTCACAGTTCACACATTTCTTGATTTGCTTATTTTCTGCCTTTGTAGTCACAATCAAATGTAAGTGCCATGAGAAGGGACTTCATATTTTTGTTGTCTCTGTTCATAGAGTTTCTTTTATATACCACTGCTCAATATTTATCTGCTGAGTGAATGATAGAGTGAATGGTAATTTTTTTTAACTGGTATAATAATTGACAGTGAGAAAATATTCAAATGGAGAAGATTTTCAACAATTATTGAAATTACTGCCAGTGTCATATGGATAAATTCAAGATTAGAGAAAACCAGGCTGTTGCTACTATTAAAATTCAAAGTTTTTAATAAGAAATAATTTAAGAATTCAAGTATCTTTTCAGAATGACTTTAAGTTAAACTCTTAGTTGCTTTTTTACTCATTTAATGTTGATTCTTCTAATATTTTTTATAAGGCACAATTTGAATCATTATATGAAGAGATGTATTAAAAGTAGAATTTGTTTTGATAACATGTATTATGACTACCTCATGAGTTTCAATTTGATGTGTTAATTATCTCTTTCAGTTTATATTTATTTGTGGGTTTTTTTTTTTGTCTTTTGTTGTTTTAGGGCCACACCCGCGGCATGTGGAGGTTCCCAGGCTAGGGGTTCAATTGAAGCTACAGCCGCTGGCCTATGCCACAGCCACAGCAACGCGGGATCTGAGCCGCATCTGCAACCTACACCGCAGCTCACAGCAACACTTGATCTTTAACCCACTGAGTGAGGCCAGGGATCGAACCCGCAACCTCATGGTTCCTAGTGGGATTCGTTAGCCACTGAGCCACGACGGGAACTACTATATTTGATTATTTTATTTACATTTCTACTTTTGTGAAATATTGAGTAAATTTATATGACATAAACAGATATTTAAAGAGAGAAATGGGAAATAAGTTATATACTCTATTTCAGGAGAAGGTTGGAATGTGGGAGTTACTTTTTAAAATCTCACTGAATTTCTAACTTTCAGTCAGCTTTGGTATAACAACTGTTGACTGACCTGATTAAAGTGAACCTCTCATCCGGTTGATTTAAGTCTACTTTACTGCTACCAAAGAATCTAAAATATATTCTATTTTAGACAACCATCTGGCCCATAAATCCAAAGCCTTACTTGACTACAGTCCTAGGAAACAGACTTTTTGTTTCTAATTAAATCGTATTTTACTCTGTTGTATATAAAACTTTTTACAATCTGGCAAGTACTCTTTTTTTTCCAACTAACATGAATAATTTCCCTTGATCATGAATTTTACCTGAATCAAGAAGTCAGAATTGTTAGTAGAAAGTCAATAATGGTAAATAACAGATTTTGTATTTTTCCAAGAACTGTTGAGAAGAAGGGAGGGAGAGAGGGAGGAAGGAAGGAAGTAAGAGGCAGAGTGAAGAGAAGGGAGAGAAAGGGAAAAGAAAGAAAAAGAAGAAAAAAATATTCCAAAGGAAGTATTTTATTATAATGTATTGTAACCATCTTTTCCAGAGGGCATCAAATTCAATACTAATAATCTGAAAGATAAAGTATAATTCAAGATTTCTGTACGTCATTGATATCCCCACCCCATCTTTGTGGGCATCTATTTCAGTGAAGTTTCCTTCAATAATTTTTAGTGGAAATATTGATAATTTTGTGCTTCCCTCCATAACATAGACAGTTTGTGCTTGTATTAAAGAGATACCTGGAGGCTGCTGAGCAGTAATGTCCCTACAATAGGAAATGTACTGTTTTATGCTCTCAGTGGTGGTTTCAGATGGAGGTTTGTATTGATAATTTCCAGTAAAGTCCCTGAAGATTGCTTTTGCAGATTTTTATGTTTTCCAAAAGTATTTATCAAGTGCATGTTATGGTTTTCCCTGTTTCAGAAGTTGGAGATACAGCATTAAATCATATTGGCACATTATTCTCAAGGAAGAGTTTTTAACAACAAGGAAGTTCCTGGTTCCTTTGCAAACTTTGTAGTCATAAATAAACCAACAAAATTTCCCTTTATTTTATTTAAATTGGATTCTAATTATAAGTACAGAGAATTAGTTTTGAAAAACAAATGATTTAGAAGTGTGCAAAATAAAATTAAAAGCACCCACTCTTAACATTCATAATGCTTTGAGGAACACTAACAGTGTTCTGTTTATTTCACTTTGCAAATACTGCATTTTTTATTAACTGAATGCTTATGGCAAATCTGTATCAAGCAAGCCTATCAGTACCATTTTCCAATAGCATTTGCTGACTTTGTGCCTCTGTGTTACATCTTGCAAACTGTCATAGTATTTCAAATGTATTCATTATTATTGTATTTGCTGTGGTGATGTGTGTTCAGTGATCTTTGATGTTACTACTGTGACATATTGAAGGATCAGATAATCGGTCAGGATTTTTTAGCAAAGAAGTATTTTGAATTAAGGTATGTACATTTTTTAGACAAACTGCTATTGTACACTTAGTAGATTACAGTATAGTGTAAACATAACTTTTATATGTTCTAGGAAACCAAAACTGCGGGACCAGCTTTATTGTCATATGTATTTTAAAGGAATAGTTTAGAACAGAAACTACATTATTTCGGATGTATGCCTAAATATTATTGTCATGTAACTGCTTAGAAATCTACTAAAAGCATTTTAATGCTTGCATACCATTTGAGGGTAGAGTTATGTCATATTTAATTTACCCCTGTTATATATTTATTTCATGTTAACTAACTTTTTTCTGTCCTATATCCTGTGGAGTTCCTATCCTGGTGCAGTGGTTAATGAATCCAACTAGGAAACGGGAGGTTGCGGGTTTGATCCCTGATCTTGCTCAGTGGGTTAAGGATCTGGCATTGCCGTGAGCTGTGGTGTAGGTTTCAGATGTGGCTCAGATCTGGTGTTGCTTTGGCTGTGGCTGTGTCCAGCTGCTACAGCTCTAGTTAGATCCCTTGCCTGGGAACCTCCATATGCCACGGGTGCAGTCCTAGAAAAGGCAAAAAAAGAAAAAAAGAGAAAGAAAGAAATAGAAGGCATCCTAATAGGAAGAGAAGAAGTAAAACTGTCACTCTGTGCAGATGACATGATACTATATATAGAAAACCCCAAGGACTCAACCCCAAAATTACTTGAACTGATCAACGAATTCAGCAAAGTAGCAGGATATAAGTTTAAACTTCAGAAATCAATTGAATTTCTGTATACTAACAACGGAATATTAGAAAAAGAGTACCAAAATACTTTACCTTTAAAAATGACACCCCAAAAAATCAAATACCTGAGAATAAACCTGACCAAGGAGGTCAGGAGGTGAAAGACTTATGTGCAGAGAACTACAAAACGTTGATCAAGGAGATCAAAGAAAATACAAAGAAATGGAAAGACATTTCATGCTCATGGGCTGGAAAAATTAATGTTGTAAAAATGGCCATACTACCCAAAGCAATCTACAGATTCAATGCAGCGCCCATCAAATTACCCATGACATTCTTCACAGAAATAGAGTAAACAATCCGAAAATTTATATGGAGCTACAAAAGACCCAGAATCACCAAAGCAATTCTGAGGAACTACAACCAAGCAGGAGACATAACTCTCCCAGACTTCAGGCAATATTACAGGGCCACATTAATCAAGACAGTGTGATACTGGCACCAAAACAGACATACAGACCAATGGAATGGAATAGAGAACCCAGACACCTATGGTCAATTGATCTTTCACAAAGGAGGCAAGAACATAAAGTGAGAAAAAAACAGTCTTTTCAGTAAGTATTGGTGGGAAACGTGGACAGCTACATGAAAATCAGTGAAGCTAGAACACACTCTCACACCATGCACAAAAATAAACTCAAAATAGTTTAAAGACTTAACTATAAGACAATACATCATTAAACTCCTGGAAGAAAACATTGGCAAAACATTCTCTGATATCAACCTTACAAATGTTTTCTCAGGATAGTCTCCCAAAGCAACAGAAATCAAAGCAAAGATAAACCAATGGGGCCTAATCAAGCTGACAAGCTTTTGCACAGCAAAGGAATCCCAAAAGAAAACTAAAAGACAACTTACCGAATGGGAGAAAATAGTGTCAAATGATGCAATGGACAAGGGCTTAATCTCTGAAATTTACAAACAGCTTATACAACTGAACAGCAAAAAAGCCAACAACCCAATTGAAAAATGTGCAAAGGACTAGAATAGACATTTCTCCAAAGAAGATATGCAGATGGCCAACAAGCACATGAAAAAATGCTCAACATCACTGATGATTAGAGAAATGCAAATCAAAACTACCATGAGATACCACCTCACACCAGTCAGAATGGCCATCATTAATAAATCCACAAATAACAAATGCTGGAGAGGGTGTGGAGGAAAGGGAACCCTCCTGCACTGTTGGGGAGAATATAAGCTGGTAAAACCACTATGAAAACAGTATGGAGGTACCTTAGAAAACTCTACATAGAACTACCATATGATCCAGCAATCCCACTCTTGGGCATATATCTGGACAAATCTTTCCTTGAAAAAGACACTTGCACACACATGTTCATTGCAGCACTATTCACAACAGCCAAGACATGGAAACAACCCAAATGTCCATCAACAGATTATTGGATTAGAAAGATATTGTATATATACATGATGGAATACTATTCAGCCATAAAAAAGAATAAAAAATGTCATTTGCAGCAACATGGATGGAATTAGAGACCCTCATACTGAGTGAAGTAAGTCAGAAGAAGAAAGACAAATACCATATGACATTACTTAAATCTTGAATCTGATAGACTGCCCAAATGAACCTTTCTACAGAACAGAAAATCAGAGACTTGGAGAACAAACTTGTGGTTGCCAAGAGGGTGAAATTGCAACGAAAAGACCAAGTGCCTGGAACTTGGTTTCTAATACTATATTCCAGTACTAGAAATCAGGACTTGGATAAATGGCTGAATCTACAACTTGTGCAGGCAATATATAACATGAAGGTGGATCATCATGTAGTGACAGGAAGTAAAGATATGATAAACACAGACATACTCACATACACACACGCTAATACTCAGGTTCATGTACACACACACAGATACTCTTACAATGATAGAGATATGTCAGAGGAACACAGATGTCAATAGTCATGACTAGAATAATTTGAGTAATTAGTATTGTATAATAACACACAGTTAAATATATATGATCTGTGTCCTCAGTGTTAGAAATAAATTAATAAATAAATAAATTAATAAATAAGAATTAAAATCATCTCCCGTGGAGGTCTCTTTGTGGCTCAAAGCGTTAAGATCCCAGTGTAGTATCTGTGAGGATGTGGGGTCAATCCTTGTCCTCGTTCAGTGGCTCAAGGATCTGGCATTGCCACAAGCTGTGGTGTAAGTCAGAGCCAGGGCTCAGATCCAGTGTAGCTGCAGCTGTGGCATAGGCCAGCAATTTGGACCCTAGCCCAGGAACTTCCACATGTTGAAGGTGCAGCCCTAAAAAAAAAAAAAAAAGAATGTCCCATGCAGAAAAATTTTTAAAAATTTAAGTAAAGCTACCCTCAAGGAGGTAGAACTAAACTCTTTTCTCCTCAACTATGACTATGCAGAGTGTCTTCCTGCCACAGAGCACAGAATGGAAAAAAACAGAGCTTTTTAAAATGGAAAACGTGGTGAACACTTCCTCAGACAGGCAAGCAACGTCAGTATCAGTGGTAATAAGTCATGCTGACAGTATGCACCCTTGATATGATCTGATGAAAATGGCACTTCACCTCTTTGGTCTTCTTCCTGAAAACCCATAGCACCAGTCTAATCATGAGACCAACCTTATGAGCGACTTTCTACAAAATACGTTATCAGTACTCCTTAACACTGGCAAGTCATTAAAAATAAGTCTGATAAATGTCATAGCTAGGAGGGGCCTAAGACAATACAGGTACTAAATGTAAGCTGAAATCCTACATTAAGTAAAGTCTAAGAAAATTTATAAACTATAAACTATAGGCCTTAGTTTTATATAAATATTGGTTTAAATTTATCATGTGAAATTCTCATAGGAAAAATTAGATTTTGGATAGGGGAACACACCATACTATATCTTCAAATTTTCTTTTTCTTTTCCTCATTTTTTTTTTTTTTGGTCTTTTTAGGGCTGCACCTGTGGCATATAGAGGTTCCCAGGATAGGGATCAAATGGAGCTGTAGCTGCCAGTCTATGCCATAGCTGCAGCAAGCCAGATCTGAGCCACATCTGTGACCTACACCACAACTCACAGCCATGCCAGATCCTTAACTGAGTGACTCCAGGGATCAAACCTGCCCTCTCGTGGATGCTAGTCAGATTTGTTTCCACTGAGCCATGACAGGAACTCCTACTTTCAAATTTTCTATAAAATTATTCTATAATAAAAATTTTTTTGAAAATAAGCTGCGTTATGAATCCAAAATAATGTTGTTGCTACAAAGAGAACAATTTGTATAAGCATTAACTTCTCTTTTATACAACCATCAGTTATATAAAATAGAGAGTTTGTACTGAACTAAGAATACACTTAGACACACATTGTTTCGATTACCTTATAGTTATTAAATGACCATTAAATGTTAGAGATTATTATGTGAATATTTTATAGAGTATATTTTCAATATATAAAATTATCTTATGAATGATACACATTGTAAACATGTCTGCTTTGATAGAAATATTTTACTAATTTTGCCTTAATTTTTTTTTCATAGAGACCGACCAATGTAATGTGAGTTATATGTTGTCTGTATTGAACTTACTATATATTTCAGTGTCTTCTTTATTCCCTTTTATTTCAAAAATTTCCAGTTTATATCAATTTATGAAAATTGCCTTTTATCTATATTCTCTAACTTTTAAAATGTACTTTAGCTCTCTTGCTGCTATAAACATTTATTTACTTATTGGCTAGTTTGTTTTGTCAGACAATGAGAGAGTAAGCAGACATCATGACACTTCTCCCCTAAATTCTATGTATGCATATCATAAGAATAAGGCCGTTCTCCAACATAAACATTCACGATGTCATTATGTGGCAGAAGAAAATTAAAAATAATCTCATAAAATATCCAGTATGTAGTACAGGTATATGTTCAAATATTCCCAGTTCTCATAAAATATTTTTGACTGATATTTTTAAAGTAGGATTCAGTCTTAACTCCTGAATGGCTTTAATTGTTATGAACTTTTTAAATATTTAACCCAGAATTTCCCCTTACATTTTAGATCCTGAGGAGTCTAAGCAATTTTGAGAAAGAAGAACATAGCTGGAGGTATTGCAC
This sequence comes from Catagonus wagneri, assembly GCA_004024745.2. Classification (NCBI taxonomy): domain Eukaryota; kingdom Metazoa; phylum Chordata; class Mammalia; order Artiodactyla; family Tayassuidae; genus Catagonus; species Catagonus wagneri. The sequence goes on from PVHT021183693.1 coordinate 20,651,849, forward strand.
TTCCTGATTTTGAACAATATTATAAAGATATAGTAACAAAAACAGTATGGTACTGGCATAAAAAGATCAATGGAACAAACTAGAGAGCTCAGAAGTAAATCCACACATGTATGGTCATACGGCTAATTGCTTAATAACAAAGGAACGATGAAATGCAACGAAGAAAGGTTAGATTCTCCAATAAATAGTGTTGGGAAAACTGGATAGCCACATACAGAACAAAACAACAAAACAAAACAACTCTTATCTTACACCATCCACAAAAATCAACTCACAGCATTTTAAAGGCCTGAAACCATAAAATTTGAAGGATACGTAGGAAGTAAGCTACTGAACATTAGACCTGATGATTTTTTTTTTTTTTGCATCTGACACCAAAGGCAAAGACAACAAAAACAAAAAAAAATAAGTGCTAACTACATCAACATAACATAGGAAACCATTGACAAAATGAAAAGTCAAACTAAAGAAGGGGAGAAAATATTTGCAAGTCATATCTGATAAAGGTTAATATCCAAATTGTATAAATTTTCTGGTACAACTTAGTAGCCAAAAAACTGTCAAGCAATTCAATTAAAAATGAGCCGAGTACCGGAGTAGAACTTTCCAAGTAAGACATATAAATATATAACATATACGTGAAAAGGTACTTGACATCACTAGTCATTTGGGAAATGCACATCAAAAGCATGCTGAGATATCACCTCAAACATATTAGAATGGCTATTTTCAAAAAGACAAGAAATAACAACAATTGGAGAAGATGCAAAGAAGAGGGAACATGTGTGCTATTGCTGGGAGTGTAAGTTAGTACATCCACTACAGAAAACATTATAGAATTCCTCAAAAAGTTAATTTTTAATTCCTTAAAAATTAAAAAATTAAAATTATTATATTCCAGCTGTTGGCCTAAAACGGATATACTGCCGGTTATTTCCCCAGCAAAAGAAGAAAAAAGTGTTAATGAACAACAAATATTTGCAGTTTTGGGTCTGCAACTATGGTAAGCCATGTGCAAGCCCTCAGCAAAAATAGAGAGGGAAAATATCTTAAAGATGAAAACGAAGGTGGGAGGGCTATAATAAAGGGTGCATTTGAGGAACTGAGAGTTTGAAGTATAATAGGTTTTAATTCACTGCATTGTGAGAGTCTCTCACTGCCTAAGATCTTGCCAGAAAATTGGCTTTATTTTCCCTCATAGGCTCTGCTATTCTCACAGCAGACACTATTAATTTTAATCGAGGTTTCTATTTATTAATTTTTAACAGCAATCCCACTTCTAGTTAAATATCTAAAAGAAATGAAATCACTATCCCAAAAATATATATACACCCTTATGTTCATTGAAGCATTATTCACCATAGCCAAACATGGAAGCAACCTAAGTGTCCATCAGTGGATAAACGGATGGATGGATAATATAAAATATATATACGTAAGTATAACATATATAATATTATTCAGCCATAAAAAGAAGGAAATCATGCCATTTGTGATCACTTGGATGGACCTTAAGTGTATTAGTTACCTGAAATAAGTCAGGGAAAGAAAAATAATGTATGATCTCACTTAAATGTGAACTCTAAATCAAATAAGCAAACAAAAATCCCAAACTCACAGCTAAAGGCAACAGATTGGTAGTTCCCAGAGGTAGGTGGGGGTCAGAGGCTTGGGAAAAATGGATGTAAGTGGTCAAGCAGAAGCTTATAGTTATAAAATAAGTAAGTTCTTGGAATGTGATGTACAATATGGTGTATTTAGAAAAGAAAAATACTGTGTCTGCATGACTGTGTTTTGTTTTCTTGCTTTTTTTAGGGCCACACCCGTGGCATATGGAGGTTCCCAAGCTAGGGGTCGAATTGGAGCTACAGCTGCTGGTCTCCACCACAGGCCACAGGCACAGCAAAACTGGATTTGAGCCACCTGTGACCTACACCACAGCTCACGGCAATGCCCAGATAAGTACCCACTGAGCAAGGCCAGGGATCAAACCCACAACCTCATGGTTCCTAGTCAGATTCGCTAACCACTGTGCCATGTCGGGAATTCCTGGATGTCTCTATTTTTAAACACTTAAAGTCACTTTTTGTATTTAACTCTTCTAATAAAATTAGATCAAGTACTTATCCTCCCTCCTAGGGTAACCCTTTCCCAACATATTCCTAAGACTTACATTCTTGTGGACTATTTTTGTTCTGATTTATGCTTATAGTCATTATGTCATTTTTGGCTAGAAAAATTTTAATCACTCTTAATGAAGAAATCCCATGATAGACAGACTATTTATGGCTTTACTGGAGCCAGAAGCAGTGTTCTAAACATCTTGCATCCATGGCTGAACTTTAACCATATTTTGACTTCCTTGCTTTCTTTCGTTCCAGCTTCTTTTCCAAGCATAATTGTCCAGCATCCTCATCTATTCAAGTTACGAATATATCTATCCATTATATTCCTTTGGTGCATAAATTGGGAATACATGATGTCTCATATTCTTGTCTAACAAAAACCTGGCTCATTTAAAAATTGATACAAAAAGTGAGATGCATATTAAAACTAGGATCTTAAACTGATTACCTAGTCTTTAAGGAGCTGAATGTGATGAATATCCTCAGGGAAAGTTCTCAGAAAAATGCTTAGAAATGACACACTCACAGTCCAATTCAGTCAGTGCCAAAATAGTTATTGAAATAATTGGCTACAGTCATCTTAAATGAAATACCAGTTGAAACCGAGGCTTTAGGGGACTCATTTGGCATTGGCACAAAGGAAGTGAAGATTTAGGGAGTATGAGTTTAAGTGTTTGCATTAAATTTACATGGGCAAGGAGTTCCCTTCGTGGCTCAGCCATTGATGAACACAACTAGGATCATTAGGATGTGGGTCCAATCCCTGGCCTCGCTCAGTGGGTTAAGGATGCACTGTTGCTGTGAGCTGTGGTGTAGGTCACAGATGCAACTTGGATCTGGCGTTCCTGTGGCTGTGGGTCTGATTCGACCCTAGCCTAGGAACTTCCACATGCTGCAGGTGCAGCCCTAAAAGGCAAAAAAAAAAAAAAAAAAAAAAAAAAAAAATTCACGGACAATGTGAATAAAGAACCACAAGCTTAGAACTATACATTCTCTAGTTCAAGCAGGGGCAGAGAATTTGGACCTCCTGTAAACATGCTAAAAATTTTCTTGTGAGCTGCAGAGCTATGATAACCAAAAGCAACTGTTCAATTTGACCCTTTAGAATGCTAATTTACAATATTAGAAGAATGTATTGTTTCACTTGGTTCGAGATAAGGAAAGATGAAGGCCCTGAGAATTTGATGGTTTTCTATAAAGAATAACAGAATTCTATGAACACACGGTATATAAAAATATAGACCCACTTGAGTCTCACTTTTCTAGTAAGGTTGATCTATTCTCTTGCTAGAAAATGTTTTGATTTCTTCATATAAGAAACATAGTATTCAAAAATAAGGACTCACACATCCCAATGGTGCATGTTCCATATACTTACATTTTGTATTTTTCTCCCAGATATATTCATATAAGTCATATTTCAATGTGTACTATCTTCATTTACAAAGTCAAACCTAAAATACATATAATTAAATAGTTTTGTAATTTATATAAGAAAAAATATAAAATATGTGGTAGGAATGGATTTCTAGTAGAATAAACCAAATATACAAATGTATAGTTTATTATTTTTAAATAGGAATTGATAATCGCCTTTTATTTACAGTAAAACCTATTTCTGTGGAACAGAAATGCACATGCTTTATGTATTTATAAAATGTAAAATGGAGTGTAAGTGATAAGCAATGTTGTTTTAGATCAGTTATATCAATAAATACATAATGCTCAAATATTTTTTGAGTTAAATGTAGTCATTCACACTTTTCTTATAATTAATAATTTCCCCATTGGGCACTCACGTTATGCAACTGAATGGTTTTGATATTGTATTAATTCCAGAAATAATATACAGATAAAATATGAAAATAGAGATCCTGCAGTGGATTTTTTTTGTGAAATATTATCATTCTACTCCTTAAACAGAGTTTCTCATCCAGGAGACATCACTTCATCACTTTGATAAAAATATTATTTATCTTTGAAGAGAGCTTAGCAGATATTCACTGAAGACTGGAGATACAGGAGAAGACATAACAGTTGATATAATCTCTGCCTTTTTTTTTTTTTTTTTACTAACAGTAGGATCCCAACTGAGGAAGTCAAGTAGTGAGGTTAACAATAGAAGAAACGTAGGGATGATTTGAGCAATAGCCAGCTGAGTTAGCACAGATATCAGCATTGTTAATAAGGTATTTTTTGGATTAAGTAATCGATCACGGAGTCTTAAGGACCTAAATGAACAGCTCAGAAAGGGCCATCTTGATTTGCATAAGTGAAAAATTCTAGTTCCACTTTCATAAAGCCTTTCACTTTCAAGAACTCTGAGTTCACCCACCTGAAGTAACTTCAGTAAAGGGGTATGTTGATGAAGAACCACGCAATCACAATACGATTACATTCTATGAATTTTTTCTCCACGTGTCTCTGTCTGTGGTTTATTACCTCCTTGAACAGATTTTATAATTTCAACATAGGTGAACCTTGGAAAAGATAAATGATTGTAATAATTTTTATAAGATGACAACTTTTAATTGTAGCTGCTGTTCCAAGAAGATGTCCTTCTTGGAGTTTTTCAGTACAATATAGACTTTAATACTCAGCGTGCAGTTTTGTTCTGGCAAATGACTGTTATCTGTGACAACAGTTCTCAAAGTGTGGACTATGGAACCCTGGTGGGAGGTGTGTGTGTGTGTGTTATGGCTAAAGCAAATTTTTGCTTTTTTATTTAAGTATAATAATAATGAAGCGATATGGCTCCTGAGAAACTTTCTGGGATCTGTGAGAACAAAACTTTAGTATGTAATGTAGAATATTTGCCTTTTTCTGTTTGGTGATGTTTGCATAAATTATGCTTAAGAAAGCGTGAGTAAAACTGTTGGCACGTTAGCAAAAATAATTCTAGTTCAAAATTAATACGGTACTTAAAGATTGAAGTAATGAATCAATGCTTTGCAAACTCCGAAGAAAATAATGTTTAACCTTTGTTTTTTTCTTGTTTTTTTAAATTTTTTCAAAAATTGTCCCCAAGATATACAAACAATAGAGAGTTCCAAACGCTGAAGAAAATATACTATTGCATATATATAACTGTCTAGCAATTTGAACACATAATTGGAAAATGGCACCAATGTACCTACTATTTTCAAGAAAACCTACAGAAACAGATGTGGAAAAGAGGAAATGAAGATCCTCTAAGAGCTAATTCCACTCTTACAGGTACTCTAGCACTTCTGAAGCATTAGGTAACACAAGCGAATCTAGGTAAATATTGAATTAATTGCTCATCTCAAATGTAGTATTAGTATTATTTGATGTCACTTTGGAAATGAAGTGAATGATTTGAAATGCATTTACATTGAGATAGACTCCTTTTAACTTTGGTTAAAAGCTAGGTTCCGAGGGTCCCATCATGGCTCAGAGGAAATGAATCTGACTTGAGGATGTAGGTTCCACCCTTGGCCTCACTCAGTGGGTTAATGATCCAGCGTTGCCATGAGCTGTGGTGTAGATTGCAGACATAGCTCAGATCTGGTGTTTCTGTGGCTGCAGCTTAGGCCAGAGGCTACATCTCTGATTCAGCCCCTATCCTGGGAACCTCCATATGCCACAGGCATGGCCCTAAAAAGAAAAAATAATAAAATAAACGAGAAACCAAAAAAAATTTGATTCCAAGTATTAATAAATGTGGAATACTATGATGAAACAGGAAAGCATATTGAGGGATACCATGTACTCTGTATTTAGATTCATCCGATAGAAATATCTCGTGAAACTATTACAATATCATAACCAGGATATTGTCATTGATGCAGTCATGATACAAACATTTTCATCACCGCAAGCAGCCAGCTCATTGCTCTTTAAAAAGCACATCGATTTCCCTTCTCGCTTTAAAGCCACCTTTCCTCCTGCCAACCGTTATTTATTATTCATTTCTAAAACTCTGTCATTTCAAGGGTGTTTTAAAAATGGAATGATATAATATGTGAACTTTAGATATCAGCCTTTTTCTCTCTCTCTCTGAAATACATCCAGGTTGTTGTATGTAAGAAGAATTTGTTCTTTTCATTGCAGAGTAGTATACCATGATATGAATGTATTGGAGTCTGATTAAATAGTCTGCCATGATAAGTGATTTCCAACTTTTGGATAATACAAATAAATAAGGTTATTATAAATATTTTACAGATATTTTGCGTGAATATTGCTTTAATTTTTCTAAGGTAAATGCAAAAGTGTATAATTGCTAGGTTTTACGATCATTGCATGATTGTTAATATAAGTAACTACCAAACTTTCCCAGAGAGGTTATACAAATTTACAAACCCACTAGCAATGTATGAGTGATGCAGGTTCTTCATATCTTCTCCGGGTTTATTTTAATTGTTTTTATTTTTACCATTCTAATAGGTATGTAGCGATATTATGTTGTGGTTTTAATTTGCATTTTCCTAATGGCTAATGATGTCCAACATATTTTCATATATTATTTGGCGTGTACATCTTATTTAGTAAAACATCTCTTCATATTTTTTGGTCCATTTTTTAACTGAGCTGTTTGTTTGCTTTGTTGTTGTTGTGGTTTGAAAGTTCTTTACGTATACTAGATACCAGTCCTTTTCTGGATGTAGGTGATTTGTGGTGAAGACAGTCTATGGATGTCGTCATCACATTTGGAGTGTTTAGCAAAGTTTTCAAAAAATCTTTATGAAGTTCAATTTATGTGTTTGCTTTGATGGATCATATTTTGGTGTCAACTCCAAGTAGTTTTTGCTTGTTCTCTAGATATCAAAGATTTTCTCGAACTTTGTCTTTTGTTTGTTTGTTTTTGTTTTTCCAAATGATCTTTCGTATTACATTTTATATTTAAGGCCATAATCCAATTGGAAGTGAGTTTTGAATAGATGTGAGATTTAGGTGTTAGTTCTTTTTTGTTGTTCATGTTTTGTTTTGTTTGTTTTTGTTATAGTGAAAGTGAGTAAGAAATTCACTTAGTATAAATTTTCTTATAGTGAAAGTGAAGTTGTTCCAGCACCATTAGTTGAGGAGGCTATCTTTCCCCACTTGAATTACATTTGAACCTTTGGCCAAAATGAGCTGTGCGTATTTGTATAGATCTATTATGGTTTACTCACTGTCTTTCATTTTTCCTATGTGTTTCTCCTTCCACCAGTAACACAGAGTTTTGATTAATGTAACCATCCATATAAGAAGTCTTGAAATATGGAAGACTGATTACTCTTAGCTTATTCTTCAAAATTGTTTCAGCCTACTTCCTTTTCTTTTTCATATAAATATAAAAATAATCTAGGGAGTTCCCACTGTTGCTCAGTGGTTAATGAACCCGACTGGCATACATGAGGATGCAGGTTTGATCCCTGGCTTTGCTCAGTGGGTTAAGGATCTGGTGTTGCTGTGAGCTGTGGTGTAGGCTGCAGAAATGACTTGGATCCTGCATTGATTTGGCTGTGGCATAGGCCAGCACCTACAACTCCACTGGGACTCCTAGCCTGGGAACCTCTTTATGCTGTAGGTGCCGCCCTGAAAAGAAAAAAAAAAAAAAATCTGGGCTTTTTTTTGTCTTTTTGCCTTATCCAGGGCCGCACCCACAGCCCTTCACCGTCGTTCACCACAGCCACAAAACGTGGAATCTGAGCCGCGTCTGCAACCTGCACCACAGCTCAAGGCAATGCCGGATCCTTAACCCACTGAGCAAGGCCAGGATCGAACTTGCAACCTCATGGTTCCTAGTCGGATTCATTAACCACTGAGCCATGATGAGAACTCCGTTATCTGGGCTTTTGATAGGAAATGTTTTAAACTTTTAATTTGGAGAGAAGTAACATTTTTAAAATTTTGTCTGTTCCAATCCTTAAGCACAGTATGTTTCCATTTATTTAGATTTTCTTGAGTATCTTACATCAGTTTTTATAGTTTTCAGTATAAAAATTGTGTCAACTTTCTGTTAGATTTACTCCATTTTTTTTATTTTGAGTATTTGTGACTGGTAATGCATTATTATTTTCCCTATCATTTATTTCTATTGTATAGAAATAAAATAGTTCTTTGAATGTTTATGTTAGTGTATACAAATACAATTGTTCTTTGTGTATTTATTTTGTAACCTGCAAACTTACTTAGCTAACTTATTACTTCTAGCACACTTTTGTAGATTCCTTAGAATTTTCTATATAGACAATAGTTTCATCTAATAAGAGGGATATTTTTTTCTTTTATGATTCTGATAATATGCTTCTGATTTTATTTTTTTGGCTTATTCACTGTCTAAAAATTCCAATATTATAGTAAGTAAGAGTGGTGAGAGTGGACAGTCTTATTTCAGAAGATAAGGAAAAAAGCACTTAGTCTCTCACCCTTGAGTAAAGTTAGTTGTAGATTTTATCTAGGCATTATTTATCAAGCTGAGGAAGTTCTCCAATGTTTTTCTTTTTTGGAGAGTTTTTTTTTTTTTTTAAACATGGATGGATGTTGAATATTTTACATTTTTCTTTTATGCATTGATTAGTAGAATTGTATGATTTGTCTTTTTCAGGCTCTTAATATGATTTGACTGATTTTGAATGTTGAACCAGGCTGGCTTCAAGAGAATAAACTTCATCTTTTCATGTAATATAACTACCTTTGCATATATTTGGTAAACTCTATTTGATAATATTTCACTGATGATTTTTGCATCTACATTCATCATAACATATATTAGTCTGTAGTTTTCTTACTTTGTACTAACATTGACTGGATTTTGTATTAGGGTTACACAAGCTTCATAAAATGACTTGGAGAGTGTTCTCTATGCTCTGTTTTCTGGAAGAAGTGAAGAATTTGTGTTAACTCTTATTTAAACTTTTAATAGTATATTCCTGTGTGGGAGGTTTTTGGAGATTTTGTCTATTTGATCCAAGCCATCAAATTTATGTGTAGAGTTGTTCGTGTCATTCCTTCAATATCTTTTTGATGTCTGTGGTGTTTGTAGTAATATCCCCTATTTTATTCCCATACTGATCGTTTATGTATTTTTTCTTTTTCATTTTTTATAGGTTTGTCAGTTTTATTGGTATTTTCAAATCAAATTTTGTTCAGTTTTTTTTAATTTCAGTGATTACTGTTATATAATTTTCTTTCTTCTTGCCTTAGTATAATTTTGTCTTTTCCATTATATGAATTCAAGGCTGACATTTTCCTTCTTAGCATAGTTTTAGCTGTGTCCCCCAGCTATGATAGATTGTATTTTTTTAATTTACTTCAAAATAGTTTTCTGTTTTAAATGAATGTAGACTCACCAGGTAATACTTCTGGACCTGGGCTTTGGTTTGTGACATTATTTTTATTAATATTTCATCTCAGATTTTCTATTCCTTTCTGAGTCTGTTTTGGTAGCTTGTGTCTTACTAGGAAATTACCCATTTTAGTAGGTTATCTAATTTGTTAGCAGGCAGTTATTATTACTGTTTTATACCCTTATAAATGTCTTTAAAATCATAAGGTTGTTAGCATTACCCACTCTTTTGTTTCATATTTTAATAAATTGCGTCTTCTTTGTCTTGGGTCTCCTCCCTATCTATCATTCCAGCTAAATATTTTTGTTATTTTAAAATTTTTTTTCATGGAAAAAACCTTTTGATTTAATTGTTTTTATGTTTTTTTATTTGATTTACTCCTTTTCTAATATTTATTACTTTATTTTGTATTTTTTTCCTTCTGCTTGCTGGGGGTTTATTTCTCTTTTTTTTTTTCTTAGTTTACCAAGATAGAAGGACAGAAAGCTAATTTATTTCTTTTATAATGTAGATGTTTAACATAGTAAAATCCCTCTCAGCACCTAGTTCCTTACCGTAATTTTTATAACAATGAATTTTATTTCAATTATAGGTGTACAAAAATCATCACAAGTCAATTTGATAGATTTTGTGTCCCAAATCCACAGTGCATCTCCCCACGCCCATATTGTCTTATTTGAAAAACCAAGCTTTTCCAAAGTCTGTGAGTCATTGTTTGTTCTGCAAAGAAGTTCATTGTGTCTTTAGTTTCCACATGTAAGCGGTAGCATTGGGTATTGCTGTCTAATTGTCTGACTGGTTTCACTTCGCATGATAATTTCTAAGTCCATCCATGTTGCTAAAAATGTTGTTATTTTGTACCTTTTAGTGGCTGAGTAATATTCCATTGTGTGTATGTACCATATCCTCCCTATCCACTCCTCTGTCGATGGGCATTTAGGTTGTTTCCATGACCTGGCTATTGTATAGAGTGCTGCAATGAACACTGGAGTACATGTGTCTTTGCAAGTCATGGTTTCCTCTGGATAGAGGTCCAGGGGTGGGATTGCTGGATCAAATGGTAATTCTATTCTGAGTTTTCTAAGGAATCTCCATACTATTTTCCACAGTGGTTGCACCACTTTGCATTCCCACCAACAGTGTAATAGAGATCCTTCTTCTCCACACCCTCTCCAGCACTTATTGTTTGTAGTCTTTTTGATGATGGCCATTCTGGCCAGTGTAAGGTGGTACCTCATAGTGGTTTTGATCTGCATTTCTCTAATGAGGAGTGATGTTGAACATCTTTTCATGTGTTTATTTGCCATCTGCATGTCTTCTTTGGAGAATTGTTTGCCTAGATCCTCTGCCCATTTTTTGATGGGGTTGTTTGTTTCTTTGGTATTGAGCTGTAGGAGCTGTTTGTAAATTTTGGAGATGAATCCCTTGTCAGTCGATTCATTTGCAAATATTTTCTCCCATTCTGTGGGTTGACTTTTCATTTTGTTTAGGGTTTTCTTTGCTGTGCAGCAACTTTGAAGTTTAATTAAGTCCCATTTGTTTATGTCTTTTTATTGTCCTTACTCTGACACATGGATCTGAGATGATATTGCTATTATTTATGTCAGAGAGTGTTTGGCCTATGTTTTCCTTTAAGAGTTTTATAGTATCTGGTCTTATATCTAGATCTTTAATCCATTTTGAGTTACATTTAGAGAAGAGCCAACGCCTATCCTTCTGAAACTCTTCCAAAATATTGCAGAGGAAGGGACACTCCCAAACTCATTCTATGAGGCAACCATCACCCTGCCACCAAAACCAGACAAAGTTATCACAAAAAAAAGAAAATTACAGGCCAATATCACTGATGAACATAGATGCAAAAATTCTCAACAAAATACTAGCCAACCGAATCCAACAATACATTAAAAGGACTGTACATCATGATCAAGTGGGATTTGTCCCAGGGATGCTAGGATTCTTCAACATCTGCAAGTCAATCACTGTGATACACCACGTTAACAAACCTAAGAATAAAAACCATATGATCTTCTCCATAGATGCAGAAAAAGCCTTTGACAAAATCCAACACTGATTTCTGATAAAAACCCTTCAGAAAGTGGGCATAAGGGGAACCTACCTCAACATAATAAAGACCATGTATGACAAACCCAGAGCTAACATCATTCTCAATGATGAAAAGCTGAAAGAATTCCGCTGAGATCAGGAACAAGACAGGGTTGTCCACTCTCGCCACTACTATTCAACATAGTTCTGGAAGTCCTAGCCACTGCTTGCCATAAATTTTGGAATCTTGCATTTTTAGTTTTTTTTTCATTTCAAGGTATTTCATAATTTCTTACGTGATTTATTATTTTACTTATTGGTTATATAGCAGTGTATTGTTTACCATATATTTGCAAACTTCAGACATTGTCTTCTGCTGTTTTTGATTTCTTTCTGGTGTGATCATGAAATATACTTCATAGGATGTCAATTATATTAAATTCATTGGCCCTTATTTTATGGCCTAATATCTATTCTATCCTGAAATATTCCATGTACACTTGAAAATAATATATTTTCTGCTTTTGATAAGTTGAATCTTTCTGTTCTTCCAAGTAAGTGTATATTGACTATTGAGCTATTATTGATTCTTTTCTCTTATCAGTTCAAATCAGCTTCTTGAGTATTTTGCTATATATACGATAACATCAAAATCCATGAAAATGATGACACTTTAATTCATTCAAACAAGTATTATTTGAATACTGTATATGCACCAGCTGCTCTTCTAAGATACAGAGGCAAACAAAGTAAAGACCCATGTTGACATCTTTTAGGAGCTAGGTAGGAAGTAAACACACACACACACACACTCCAGACATCTCTATGCTCCTTTATAAAGAATAAAAAAGTAATAGAGAGCTATAGACACAGATACTATTGAATATAATAATTAGCATGATATTTTTGAGAAGTTTTCTCATGAACAGTGGCCTGAATAAAATGAGGAAGTCCGCTAGGCAAGAATATGGAGGGTTGAGTGACCACTAAGGCAGAGGCAAAGACAAGTGCAAATGCCTAAATAGCACCAAACTTGGAGGGTTCAATGAAGAGCAAAGTAGAAAAAGAAGTTCACAAATATTGGCTATATATCCCAGTTAAAAAAAGTGAATGGTGAAGAAATCAGAGAGTTTGAAGAAAACCAGATTCTATAAGGCGATGCAAACCATGCTAGAAACTCAAACTAGTTACTATTTATTTTCTTTGAATTTTAAAGAAAATTACACATATTAAAATAAAAATTCTTAAAGTAGAAGTATTTTGGTAAAAGTTTCCTTTTGAACACCTTACACGTACCTGAAAAGATATACAAATCCAAACCAAGTGAAATTATCCTGCTTTACACATGACTCATAATTGGTCTATTTTGACAGGCAGTAAGTACAAAATGATTAGCAGAATTTTATTATTTACTATTACCTTTCAACTGTCACTTTTCGCTTCACTTTTCATGGGGGCTTTATTAAGTGTTGGCCTCTTATTGTCTTTAGAATACCTACTAAAATTCATTTTCTAGAATAAGGCTATTTAAGCAAAATTGTTATAGTAATAAATACATGCAAGAGAAATAAAATAATACATTTATTATTGTAAATTTTAAAGTATTTAATATTTTCCTCAAGTAATGGTGTCCATGCATATCTATATATTGATTTTATTAGTATTAATCATAAAATAAATAAAATTTTTCATCTTTTTCCAGTTAATATTATATCATTTTTGTTATGCATGTATATCCATTCTATGCTACAGGCCACAATTATGTAAAAGAATAACTGTTTATTTTCAGCTCTCATAATGTAACATATTTCCATAACATATTTCCATTATAATGTAACATATTTCAATAATTAGGTTATCTAATATAATATTAATTTATACATTATTTTTATTACACAGCAAATTTAATTCATAAATCAATTTTTCTTCATAGAAAAGGATAAATTTTATTATGGTAGACTTGCTTCAGTAAACTCATTATAGGCATTATAGACCTTAGAACTTGATAACTTTTTCTAAGATTTCACACTGATTGAAATTTGATATGAAACAGATATATTTTTTCCTTTCAGCACTAGTTTAAAATTTCAAAATGCAAATGAGCTATTATATAGTGCTTCAATGGTTGAAAAACATTTAATCCTGTTTAAAGGCAGTAGCAATGCATATTCAAAATGTTCAAATGCTGTACCGTAATTGTACATTTCCTAGTCCTGTTATGATTGCGGAATAAATATACTTTCAGTTTGTTATTTTATAGATATATCTAGTGGGTAAGAAAGAAGGTAATAATTTCTTGTCACAAGAAATCTATAATTATGTGTATTTATATTTAACCTTTGTAGACACTACTCATTAGCATCTAGTTGTACCCGCATGGTTCACATTTCGATATATAACTTTTGTATAATGTCTGTAATGACTATGGTAATCTTTGACTTGCAACGTTTTTCCCCCCTTTAAAAGTGCTGTCTTAGTGTCATAGGGCAGACTTCTAAGAACAAGGTTCGGGTGGCAGCCACACATTTTTTTCCTCTTATAATAAATTCACTCAAGTGAATACCACTTTTAGAAAACATCTGCTCTTTTATTATATAATTGAAAGATAACCCTGAAAGAACTGATCCTTAAGAGCAGAAGCTGAAGAGGAAGATCACAGAACAGCACTGACTCAAGGGAAATCACACTGATAAAATAAGAGGGGAGAAATATAGCTACCCTGACTTCTCATGGCTTAGAATGACAAATAAAATTAAAACCCTTCTCATCAACTAGTCTTTTTGTCTTGAAATCAGAGGCAAGTAGAGCATATCATCAAGAAGGAATCTGCATTGTTTTCTAACTAACTGATTCCTTTTATCATTCATCATCAGCTTCATGTAGATTATGCATTATTAACAATAACGTTGTACAGGTTTTGGAAAATTGAAATAAATTTTGCCACCCTGACAAGTTTCTCTGTAGTGCATACACACAAGTGTGTTTGATTTAGGAAATTACTACTGCTTTTATCCCTTTAATAATTTTTTTGATTTGTTCTCATTTTTACATATGTTTATTAGAATAAAAATGTAGAAAATGCTGGAATTAGAGCAAAATAATCAGCATTATTATTATTTTTCCCTATGAATGGATTGTTGTGTAATATGTTATGCCTGTGAATAAGACATTTTTGTATTTTAGAGGGGATAAAATATGTCTTACCTCAAAACTTAAAGTCATCTCTGTAGTTTCCAGATATTTAAATGCCATGTACTTTTAAAAGAGGAAATATAAAATAGAAAATAATATTTTCACATTTTATTTCATACTACTAGACAAAACTTTAACATTTATATCAAATATAACAATATATCTTCTGAGCATGTATGTGTGTACTTGGTATCTATAAATATCTATGCATATTTTATGTTTTGGATATGATTATAAGTGGAATTTTAAATTTTATTTACAGTGGTCAATTGCTAGAATTTGAAAATATTATCAACTTTTGTATGTTAATCTTGCATTAAATTCTGACCCTGCTAAATTGGCTTATTCTATTAATTACTTTTTACATTTTTTGAGATTTACTATATTAATAACCATGCCATCTACAGTGAAGGACACTTTTTTCATTTTGTGTTTTATTCTTTTGCCTTTTTTTTGAGGTTAGTATGTCAAGTTCAGTGTTTACTATAAATAGTAATTGGGAGGACATTAACCTGGTTTGCGATTTTATGGTGAAGAAGTTGAGTATTTTGACATTAGCTAGGGTGGTACTACTGGCTTTCATTTAGTTTCATACAGAGAGACAGAGAGAGAGAGAGAAAGTTTTATGATTTCTTGGATGGTGTAATTAAAATAAGTGGAAATTATTTTCTAAAAAAATAATTAAAATTTGAATAAAATATAATTATCCTTTACAAAAAATGATTTGTATAAAACATAAAACTTGCCACAATGATTTGAAGTGTTCACTGGTTCACAAAATTTCATTTTATAATACAGAATATTAGCACTGTATAGAAAACTAAGTTTCTGCCTTGATTGAGGTAATGCTCCTCTTATTACCACAAATAGATCAGTTAGACATGAATGTCTTTTACGTAATTTGGTATTTTTCTAGGTAAAATTTGTAAATTTAAAATGAAATGTTAATATTTAATATATAAATTATTAAATCTTAAAAATAATTCAGAATAGGTTAAGTGTTCCCTTAGAAGTTAGAGTTTTATTAAATTTGCAGAAATAACAGAGAAATCATTTCACAATATTAAAACTTAAACCTCATCTAATTATTTAGAATAGAGAAACAATATAATTATATTTGGTGGAAAACCAGAAATTTTAGTATGATATTTATACATTTAATGTTTCTAGATTGTTCAAAATTATATTTTAGAGCATCTGTACCTTAGAGATTTTCTCCTTTTGTTATAACTGTTTTGCTAATATGTTTGAAATAAGGGTCAAAGCAGGAAATGTGAGCATGATAAAATGATGATGGTGGTGGTGTTTTGTGTTTAGTTCTGGTAACTTTTTCTTTCTCTCTCTCTCTCTCTCTCTTTTTTTTTTTTTTTAGGACCACGTGTGGCATATGGAAGCTCCCAGGCTAAGGGTCAAATTGGAGCTGTAGCTGAGGGCCTACATCACAGCTATACAGCAATGCAAATTCCAAGCCATGTCTGTGACCTACACCACAGCTCAAAGCAACACTGGATCCTTAAACCACTGAGTGAGGTCAGGGAGAAACTTGAATCCTCATGGATATTAGTTGGGTTTGTTACCAGTGAGCCATGATGAGAACTCCCTGGTCACATTCTTTAAAGCTTTTATTAATATGGTTGTGTTACCTACAGCTTGTGCAACCTTTTCCCCAGTCAGAAGTGATTATACTCCAAACTCTACACTTAATATTGCATGTGACTTTGATTAGATAAACAGTAATGTTTCCTTCCATGCTGTTTAGGAATATTAATATTATTATTAACTGTACAAAGGTCTAATAACATAGACATCTTTGCAGTTTTCCACCTTATGACATTGCTTGAGTATACTTACTAATATGCCCTTATACCAGAATTCTTTTGTCCTGGAAACCTTAAACATTTAGCAATAAGTAAGTAGAAATAAAACAAAAATACAGGCAGTTTTCCATATTTTAGCCTTTAGGATTAGTAGTTATGATCTAAATTTAGTAAATCCTGGACAGTGATCGCAATTTGGTACGCCAGTTGGGGCACAATCTCCTATCCCATTTTTCACAGGTTTGATAAACAGAGCTGAAAACACCTATATCTTATTCTACTTATAAGCACAAAAATACTGAAGTTCAGTCTTTCAGCAATTCTTTAATTCTCTAAATTTTCTATGGACTGATGCATTGTTATTTTTACATATGTCCTTCTTTTGTGTGCTTGAGTCTATAAATTTTTTCAACTATTAATTCATTAAGATTGAATAAATTGAGCCATATTTGATATTAACCAAGGTTTTAGTATTAGTTTGCTGTTGATTTATTGGGAAAAGTTACAAACATTATAAAAACATGTAAAACATGAACTTTATAGAAACATAAACACAATTTAATACTCTAAGATATAACAAAATATCCATTTTTTATTTCTTCAACAGATTATAGATAGGGTATGCTGCATTAATGTTTGGCTCTGTAAGCCAGGTAGTTATTGAATGTATAGCTGATCAAAATATTTTATCATTTTTATTTAGTTTGGTATTTTAACTGAGGTTCTTTCATCGGTCATTTTATCAGAATAGTGAAATAAATGCCACCTAGGAATTAAGAACTTTGAGTGCCTCACATGAATAACAACATAATTCTAGTTGTCAAAAGTGTTTGATTAATGTACTAGAGAAAATCAGTTAGACTTCATACTGTGGAGCTTTAGACTTCTTTAAGCTGGTGTACAGAATATCATAACTATTATTCTTCTGATTTAACCCTGAGTGGAAGCTCTATATATCTCTTATTGATTCTGTGCAAAGCCCAATGACAAAAACAGTTGCAACACATCTTCTTGCTTCAGTTTCCATAAATAATAAACAATAAGATGTTAAAATTTTCTATGCTCACAAGACAGCAACTCACAAAAATACTTAAGTGTAATTAAAACTTGTCTATGACCAGGGGCTATCAAATAAATATAAAATATCAATTAAAAATTGAATGTTAACAGAAAACCTCTTAAAATGATTTTGTATTGTGGTAACATCATCTTGATTCTAAAAGCATTGTTTATGGAGTTAAAATAAACAATGCTTTTAGACTCAACTCCAAAATTACTTGAACTGATCAACAAATTCAGCAAAGTAGCAGGATATAAGGTTAATCTTCAGAAATCAATCGCATTTCTATATACTAACGATGAAATATTAGAAAAAGAAAACCAAAATATTTTACCTTTAAAAACAGCACCCCAAAAAATCAAAACCTGGGAATAAACCTGACCAAGGAGGTGAAAGACTTATATGCAGAGAACTACAAAACATTAATCAAGGAGATCAAAGATACAAAGAAATGGAAAGATATTTCATGCTCATGGGCTGGAAAAATTAATATTGTAAAAATGGCGATACTACTCAAAGCAATCTACAGATTCAATGCAATCCCTATCAAATTACCCATGACCTTCTTCACAGAACTAGAACAAACAATCCAAAAATTTGTATGGAACTACAAAAGACCCAGAATTGCCAAAGCAACCCTGAGGAACAAAAACCAAGCAGGAGGCATAACTCTCCCAGACTTCAGGCAATATTACAGGGCTACAGTAATCAAGACAGCATGGTACTGGTACCAAAACAGACATACAGACCAATGGAACAGAATAGAGACCCCAGAAATAAACCCAGACACCTACGCCCAATTGATCTTTGACAAAGGAGGCAAGAACTTCAAATGGGAAAAAGAAAGCCTTTTCAGTAAGCATTGCTGGGAAACTTGGACAGCTGCATGTAAATCAATGAAACTAGAGCACACTCTCACACCATGCACAAAAATAAACTCTAAATGGCTTAAAGACTTAAATATAAGACAAGACACTATTAAACTCCTGGAAGAAAACATTGGCAAGACACTCTCGGACATCAGCCTTACTAATGTTTTCTCAGGTCAGTCTCCCAAAGCAACAGAAATCAGAGCAAAGATCAACCAATGGGACCTAATCAAGC
>PVHT021183693.1:20671488-20776488 GCA_004024745.2 Catagonus wagneri
ACTATTAAACTCCTGGAAGAAAACATTGGCAAGACACTCTCGGACATCAGCCTTACTAATGTTTTCTCAGGTCAGTCTCCCAAAGCAACAGAAATCAGAGCAAAGATCAACCAATGGGACCTAATCAAGCTGACAAGCTTTTGCACAGCAAGGGAAACCAAAAAGAAAACTAAAAGACAACTTACAGAATGGGAGAAAAGTTTTTCAAATGACACAACTGACAAGGGCTTAATCTCTAAAATATACAAACAACTGATACAGCTCAACTGCAAAAAAGCCAACAACCCCATTGAAAAACGGGCAATGGACCTGAGTAGACATTTCTCCAAAGAAGATATACAAGCACATGAAATAATGCTCAACATCATTGATGATTAGAGAAATGCAAATCAAAACTACCATGAGATACCACCTCACACCTGTCAGAATAGCCATCATTAACAAGTCCACAAACAACAAATGCTGGAGGGGGTTTGGAGAAAAGGGAACCCTCCTTCACTGTTGGTAGGAATGTAAGCTGGTGCAACCACTATGGAAGACAGTGTGGAGGTACCTTAGGAAACTCTGCATAGAATTACCATATGACCCCGCAATCCCTGTCTTGGGCATATACCAGACAAAAATTTCCTGGAGAAAGACACTTGCACACGCATGTTCACTGCAGCACTATTTACAATAGCCAAGACATGGAAACAACCCAAATGCCCATCGACAGATGACTGGATTAGGAAGATGTGGTATATATACACGATGGAATACTATTCAGCCATAAGAAAGGATAAAATAATGTCATTCGCAGCAACATGGATGGAATTAGAAACCCTCATCCTGAGTGAAGCAAGTCAGAAGGAGACAGACAGATGTCATATGAAATCTCTTATAACCGGAGTCTAAAACACTGCACAAATGAACATCTCATCAGAAAAGAAAATCACGAACTTGGGGAACAGACTTGTGGTTGTCAAGGGGGTGGCGGAGGGGTGGGGAGGGGGTGGGAGGGAATGGGGATAACTAGTTCTTTAATGATGGAAAAGCAAGGAGATCCAACTCTATTGCAAGGGGAAGTATGTCTAATCACATTTGACAAATCCATATATGTACATGTTACCAGGTCAGCACGTGGTGCAGTTGGAAAATTTGACAGAAATCTGTAAACCAGAAATAAATATCAATACACTTAAAAAAAAAAAAAAAAAAGCATTGTTTATGGAGTTCCCGTCGTGGCCCAGTGATTAACGAATCCGACTAGGAACCATGAGGTTGCGGGTTCGATCCCTGGCCTTGCTCAGTGGGTTAAGGATCTGGCGTTGCCATGAGCTGTGGTGTAGGTCACAGACGCAGTTCGGATCCCGCGTTGCTGTGGCTGTGGCGAAGGCCAGCAGCTACAGCTCCTGTTAGATCCCTAGCCTGGGAACCTCCATATGCCGCGAGTGCGGCTCTACATAAAAAGGCAATAAGACAAAAAAAAAAAAAGCATTGTTTAAAAGAAAAATATTCATTAATTCCTGGTATTCCATGCTAGATATCATAATCAAACCTGTTTTTTGTTTCTGGTATCACTGCTTTTTAACATACTAGTGATGTAACAGTTGTGTTGATTATTTGGTCATGAAATCATTTTGGGAAATGATATGACAGTACTCATTTTCTGTTAAGTATTGATTACAAAGGAAGAAAACAGAAATAACTGCACACAGTGATTGTTTTTGAAATACACTGTTTTAAAGGAATGTTAAAAGTTGTTGAAATGTCCTATAAGGAGAAACAGCTACTGTAAAAGTTACTTGTTTACTGACTCTGTGAATCTTTGATCTCGAGAAACATGATGATGATGTTCATAGCCTTAAACTATCCTTTAATATTTATATTGAAAAACTAGAATTATAAGATTTTTTCTTATAAGATTTTTATAAGAAAAATTTATAAGATATTTCACTCACTTCTTTCTGGATCTATACTGGCAGCCATCTTAAAATAATTTGTATACATATGGAAAGCATAGCAAAATCTTTCATCAAGGATTTCCTTATGTAATAATAACAATAATAAACCCATACATAATGTTATGCCACTACATCTTTCTCTGGGACTATTATCATATCAGCTATATACTTATAATAATTTTAATATAGCATATAATATGATTCATCTTAAAATAAAGTATAGATAATATAAATGTTTAAATTATAGATTGTGAACTGAATTATTCAGAAAAGGGCTGCAAAGAAAATGAAGCCAAGATAGGTATAATTACGGAATAATATTCCTCCTCTAGGAGATACTGCAAGGTAAATTGAGGATAACTCACCTGTTAGAGTAGAATTCCTTCTGATGAGTTCTGTGAGATAGGATGGAATACAGCAGCCAAGGGCAAATTGTGGAGCATAAGAGCCAAACTAAAGTGTATTTTTATTCTTTAAAAACCTGAAAAGAGGCTGAACTGACAAAGTTTTCTCTCCTGTTAAGTATATAGAATAACATGATGAAACTAACCTCTAAATATATACTTGGTCTTGAAGTTGGGAAAATGACCTCACCAAATGGCAGATAGAAAGAGAGAACACAAGACTAGGAGATGAGCATAAACTGAATTCAGAACTGAGGGAACTTAAAAGAACCTATAGTAAGGGATCATATTTAGCCTCTCTGATGTTGAAAGTTGAGACTCCAGGCTGGTTCATCATGGTGAGACAAGCATTCCCTGCATAAGCCTAAATGCATGGTCAGTTACTTCTGTAAAATGGACACTAGATCAACTCCCAACTGATCAGGCTGGGGTACAGTGGAGAAACTGGCTAAAGGAGGAAAAGGAATCTCCTATAAAAACAACTCAAGGTATGGGGCACTCATGGACTCACACTTCTGATTTTCAATACCCATATTGTACAGTAAACACAAAGTGAAAAATCAATCATTCATAGTAACTAAATGCAGCAAAAGAAAAATGCAGAAGTCCGCACATATAAAGTCAGCCGTCAAGGTTATGCATATGCTATACACAGACACACACAGACACACACATACAATGAGGATGACACATGAAGACAAACAGCAATGACAGAGAATAAACAAATTAAATACATGGTCAAATTATGCATGTAAAGCATAAAATACAGAGCAACCAAAACTTATTTTTACATAAGCATATTTAAAACCTTCAGTATGAGTGGGAAATGATCCATCATGTAGTAAAAAGAGTATGAAACAAGTTATAAACAAGCAAATAGAAAATATAAAATAAAAAATGTAGGTATGGTTTTTGAGTTTATAAATTAGAGTGGATGCAACTAAAATAAAATGTTAAAAGATTATATTGCAAGTTACACAGAATACAGGACATAAAATAAAGATACAGAAAACATGAAAGAGTTAAAAGGCAATATATATAGAGTGGAAAATTTTATCAAGATCTAGTTTAAGAGATCCTGAGTGAGAAATAATGGAAGTACAAACTTAAAACATGAAATAATCAAGGAAACAAGGAGATTAGTTTCCCCAAATGCTTTATCATCCAGACCAGCAGTGTTTGTACTAGATACTTTAGGGAGAGAGGAGTGATCTACCATTTAATGAGTTCTCATTACATAATGATATGCAGAAGACACTAAAAATCTCACCTATAAATTTTATAGTTTTTAGTTCTCCATTTTCTCCAAATATTTAGTTTGTTCATATTATCCTCTCTGTTTAGCATTCTATCTGACAAGAGTCATTAAAACAGTGTGTCCTACACACTCCAAAATCTCAGGCAGTGGTTCTCTAGGAAGAACTTGTTCTGTTTATAAGTACACAATCACCTCAATGTTTTGCCCTTGGCATGGGAAATAGTAATAGAGATCAGGAAGACGATTGCAAGTCAGTTATGAAATAAAGGAATCACAGAAGTTAAATTTGCCTAAATTTTGGGATTAGGGTACCCAGATAGCTCCATTAAAATTTGGCTGTTTTTATAGTCAATGTGTATCATTTTTAATGAATCCTTGAAGTACAGATGTATAAGGAAGTAAAACTTTAAAAAATCATTTCCTTGAAGTGTAATTTTCAATACCATTCACTTAAAAAGTCTCATGCTCACTTTATCCAGGACAGGTGTGAGTCTCTTATAATTTCAGTTAGTTTTTTGAATTGCTGAAACTGTCATAGGAGAATAGCTACATGGAGAATGAGTAGCTGTTCAACAGAGCTTAGCATAAAAGTAACTGGGAAAACCTTGGTATATTAAACATTAGGTGTGTAATCAGTTCTCAAACATTAACACAATTTTTTAATTTCTTCTAGATAATAGACTTAGCTGAAAACATTTGAAAGAAAATGAAATGTTTTACAAACCAGAAATATTCAAAAGTTTAATTTTTGATTGATATCATATTCTATTTAATACAGTACGTCTAAAATAATCAGAAAGGTTATTTGCCAGTTAAAAGCCAAAGATGCTTCCATAAAATATTGACCTTAAAGTGATTTACTTCTCATATCTGTTCTAAATTTTATTTTCTGTCTTTTTTTTTTTTTTTTATGGCCACACCTGCAGTACATGTAAGTTCTAAGGCTAAGGGTGAAATCAGAGCTGCAGCTGCCAGCCTACACCAGGGCCACAGCAACGCGGGATCTGAGCCATGTCTGCTACCTATACCACAGCTCACAGTATCGCTGGGTCCTTAACACACTGAGAGAGGCCAGGGAAACAACTTGGATCCTCCTGGACACCAGTCTAGTCCGTTTACTGCTGAGCCACCATAGGTCCTCCCTATTTTAAATTTTGATTTCTAGTATTTAAGAAAAATATTATCCTTGTGATCTTGGTCAAACAATAAGTTAAGTATTTAGGATGAATTAAGTTTTTAAATTAAGAATGTGCATTTGATATATATGGAGACTTTTTGTTTTAATGCATATAATCTTCATCCACCTCTAACCTACAGTTTCATAGTTTCTGGAGATAGCAGGGACCTAAAAATTAACAACTGCTATTGCAGATCATTTTTAATCCTTATGCTTATCAGTAAGCCCCATGATCATGGGAACAGAAACAGATAGATATTTTTGGTCCAAAACATATATTTTCTGAATTTTATTTGTTTCCTTGTAAGCAGTCACTTTCTGAAGTGGTATTTTTTATGTGGAGATTGAGGAATTACATATACACATATATTTTCATAACATTTGAAGTTAATGTTGTAAGGTGACAAAAGTGAATTTTAAATAAACCTAGATCTAATCCCAGTTTGACCACAAAGTGGCAATAAGTATTCTATGTTCTTGGAATTTAGTATTCTCAAGAGCAGAGATTTTAAATATACATATTTTAAAGATTAGATGCATAAATGAATTATGTTAGATTACATAGAACAACCTTATTATAGCAGTAATTTAAAACTATTACTAGCTTTTCCCTTCTCTTTGAATCCAAGCTTTATCATTCCCTGTGTATCATTGGCAAATCCTTTCTTTAGTTTGCATGTACAGTCAAAAAGAGATCACAAGGTTATTGTAGCAACTTAAACAGTGTTAAATATATGATATTTAAAAGCAATAAATCACTATAAATTGAAAAGCACTATTTTAAGATCTCTCCTATGTAGTGTTTTACATACACACATATCTATTTATCTATCTATCTATCTATCTATCTATCTATCTATCTATCTATCTGTCATCTATCTGTATTTGGTAAAGATTCTATTAAAAATTACAAATAAAGTACTTTGTAATTTAAGTCTAGATTATATTTACTCTAAAATCTGAATTTTTTTGATGCTCTTACTTTCCTCCACCCTCTTGATTTGTAGTTTTAGAAACACAATACTATATATTTTCTAAGCCTTTCAGCAAACAAACATCCAAAGTTAAAATATTTTATCCGTCACCAAAAAAGTACAGCTTAGATAAGCATGTATTAGTTTCGTTAATATGTATTACATAACTCTTGTTTTTCAAATTAATGTTCTGGATAAAAATCAGTTTGATTGCACAACATATTAAGCACATTTCTCCAAGGATACACACAAACACACACACACACACACACACACACACACACACACACACACACACAGTTAGAGTTGTAACTCCTAATATCTCCTCATGGAAAATTGCTGAGTGGTGCCTGTTTAACGTACTATGGTTAATGAAAGGTCTGTGATAACTAATTTTCAAATTTGGCTTTTTCTATACTGAAGGAACAAACAAACTAGAAAAAAAAATGGAACACTCCACTTATTTCCACCCTTCAAACAGCAAAAGAAACAGAATCAGTCTAAAACCTAAAAACGCCTAAAAACGATTACAATTCTAAATGGCTAATGGGGAGTCCATGGAGTCTGAATTTAAACATGAATATAATCAAAGTAAAATTGTTCTTTTTTTCAGGGGGAATGAAGTTTCCAAGAAAGCCTTTACTTTGGGGATATATTTTTGCTTGTGAAATGCAGAAAATAAAAAGGAAAGGCAAAAGTAGTGTTTATTGTAGCACAATATTGATTATTTCATGAAGAGTAACATCTGAAAAGGAATATATGCTGATTGAAATAGACATATTTTTTTCTGTATTTGTTGAACCATGACTTACTGATTAGATATTTATACTCTTACCAACTGCATGATTATAACAAGTTAATATTCTTAGCATCAGGTATTTTAATAAATGAAAAGAAAAAGACTTTAAAATTGCTAGTAAGGACAGAGGTGAGAAGGGAAGATGTTTCATCAGTCATTCATTAATCTATTCCATACCCTCTGGTCTTTAGGGATGCTTGTTCACCAGATTACTCTTGCTTCGGAAAACATTGTCTGGCAATGGATGAGATTATAAGCATCAATATTGTAATGGTGCCGTTATTGGTTTGCATTTAATTCCGTCTGAATCTTAATTTTTTCCCAAAACCAGGATATTCATCTTACCAGCTCTGCCTTCTATGAGGGATTAAACTTCTGTATTAACTTTTGGCATACTGGTTGTGCCTACTAAAGAATGTAACTCTCCATCCAGCTCTACAAGAATTTAATCATTACCCACTGCAGTTGTTTACCTTTTACACACCCTGAAAGGAGTTTAAGGTGAAGGTGAGGAGTGAGACACTGTGCTCTGGGAAAACTAGCAGAACAGACCTTCGGACAGAAATTTCAGGAGAAAATTTTATGAACCCAATATTTTGCATGTTTCATACTTACGGAAGCACTAAAATCATTAAGATATCTGTGCTTCATGACTAGCAGTAACCTTCTACTGAGATGTGTTTTTGATTGCACATACCTCCTTATCTAAAATCATACACTATCACTTATATGTCTAATCTAATAAAATATGGTACAAAAGAACCTATTTATAAAACAGAAACAGGAGTTCCCTTTGTGGCTCAGTGGTTAACGAATCCGACTAAGAACCATGAGGTTGCGGGTTCGATCCCTGGCCTTGCTCGTTAAGGATCCGGTGTTGCCGTGAGCTGTGGTGAAGGTTGCAGATGCGGCTCGGATCCCGTGTTGCTGTGGCTGTGGTGAAGACCGGCAACTACAGCTCCTGTTAGACCCCTAGCCTGAAAACCTCCATATGCCGCGGGGGCGGCCCTAGATAAGGCAAAAAGACAAAAAAAAAAAAAATTAAAACAGAAACAAACACACAGGTTTCAAACTTAAGTTTACCAAAGGAGAAATTATGGAGTAGGGGAGGGATAAATTGAGAGGATGGGATTAACATATACAGACTACTATATATAAAATAGTAACAATACTAACTAATACTAATACTAACAAGGACTTAGTGTTTAGCACAGGGAGGTCTACTCAATGTTCTGTAATAACCAGTATGGAAAAAAAGAATGCATATATATATATACACACCTGATTCACTTTGTTGTATACCTGAAGTTAATACAACATTGTAAATCAACTATAGCCCCATAAAATTAAAAAAAAAAAAAAAAGAATACCTATTATCTGTTGTCAAATAGCAAATGTTGGTAAGGATGTGGAGAAAAGGAAACTCTCCTAAGCTGCTGGTGGGAATGTAAATTGACATAGCCACTGTGGAAAACACTATGGAGATTTCTTAAACTAAATGTAGTACTAACATATGACCCAGTGATTCCACTCCTCATTATATATATGAAAAAACAAACAAACCAACAACAGGAAAAAAAAACCTACGAATTAGAAATGATACATGCACCTTGATGTTCAGAGCAACATTATTTGCAGTAGCCAAGATATGGAAGCCACCTAAGCGTTTATGATAAAGAAAAAGATGTGTGTGTGTGTGTGTGTGTGTATGTGTACATATATATATACACACACACACACACACACATATATATATACATACATATATACACATATATATGTAATACTACTCAACCACAAAAAAAGGATGAAATTTGGCCTTTTGGAACAACACGGTTGGACTTAGAGTGCATTATGCTAAGTGAAATGAGTCAATCAGAGAAAGACAAATACTGTATGATATCATGTATATAGGGAACCTGAGAATCAAAAATACTGGTGACTATAACAAAAAAGGAACAGACTCACACAGAGGACAAACCTGTGGTTATCAGTGGGGGGAAAGGCAAAATAGGGATAGGGATTAAGAGGCAAAAATTATATATATATATATATACACATACACACACAAAATAAATAAACTACAAGGATATGTTGTACCACATAGGGAGTATAGTAAGCATTTTTTAATTAAAATATAACCTTTAAAATTTTGAGTCACTATGTTTTACACCTGAAACTTATAATATTGTGCATCAACTGTAAATCAGTTAATATATATATAGTCTGAAAGGACTTTGCTTATAATTTATATGATTTACTGTTATTTTCTCTCATTCTGAGGGTTGTCTTTTCATTTTCTTAGTGGTATTACTTGCAAAATGAATTTTTAATAAAAAAAATGAAACTCAGAGCTCTCCCTTCTGAGTCTTTATTTTAGTCAACGGTTGCTATCTATAGGATATAGATCTGAATCTTCCAGTTCAACTCCCTTACGACTTTAGTGCCAGTGCTAACATCTAGTCTAGCATATCTTACCTGGTGAATGCAAAATTGTTTAAATAGAAGTATTTAATATTATTAATCACAGTATTATTATAAATTGACCCTTTCAATATGTTTTCAACTAAAATATGATTGGCTGGCATTTTTGCAAGGAGGGAGTTTTAGAAATAACAGGTTTGGTGAACAAATACCCATACTCAAGCTCCATATCTTTCTTTTGTTCTTGCCCCTAGCTCTGCTGCTGTGATAATCACACAGCATTCTGAGAAATAATTGACATATCAGGAGTCTCATGCAGATATTTTTTTTTTTTCTGTAATTTTACCAGGGTTGTTTATGCCTCAGTTTAAGATGTGTTATTTGTCTCTGGGCTCTATTTATTATACATGCAATATGTTTATTACATACATTTTGCTGTTCTAAAAAAACTTGAAACTCTTTAGTGAAAATATGCCCATGCATGAGTTCCTTTTCATTTCTGCTGTTTTCATGTTGTCTTTACATCTTTAATCCATCCTTTTATTTATTCAATTAATATTCATTTATCTCTTACCACCTGTATGAGGTACAGCTTATTCTTTGCCCATTTCACTTATAGAAATATTTCTCATTTTTATAGATCCTTTTAATTGTTTTTTTTTATGTGTGTGTGTGTGGGGGGGAGCCCTTAGATCGATAGTGTTTTTTTCTTTTCTTTTGATTTTCTGTTGTTACTTGGTTAATCTTTCCACTCTAGCTAAGCTAGTTTATTTTATTTTAAAATGACACCAGATAAATGTGTGATAATACATTCCCAGAATATGGCCAGGATGTCACTAAAGGAAGCATTTAATTTGAATTCCAGAACAGTCGTGGCAGTGAAAGAGGAAGTATCTGTATTGTGAAGAGCATCTATTTGAATGCTATACAAGAGCGAAAATAGGTGTGTTACAGGTCTCTGCGTTATTCCTTTTGGTTCTTGTCCTCACACAGCAAGGATTTGAAGTGGTGGGCCCTTTAGAAGGACTGTTTCAGCTGGAAAGTGCTGCAAGGCACTGGGTTAGAGGCAGTGTTCTGGCACTGGAACCAAAACAGCATTAGGGATGCAGGCAGGCAGACTCTTTAGCTGGGAGCATTCTGCTCATCAATGGCAGTCAGCTGGAGCCAAGAAGGGCCCTCTTAAAGTGACAGCATCTCAGATTGAAAGTTATAGCTCTCTTGAGGGTATTTTAAGGGGCTGGCCACCAGTCTGCCTCCATTAGAATAGAAACACTGATGCCCTGGAGATTGCAGTTGAGTAGAATCAAATTCACTGTAATAAAGTGTACACCAAATTTATTCACATCCTCAGAGAAAGTGAGCTGCTCTGAGAGTAGGGACTGGCCCTTTCATAATTGGGTTTCCCCTTTAAATCCCCACATTGTGGACTTGACTGGAGACCTGTTTTTTCCCTCCCCAGGACCACTAATTTCTCCTGCCCTGGCCTCCTGTGCCCACACATAAGAGCTGAGCATTGATTGATCTCTATATGAGGGTGTGTTTTGATCCTCTAGTTGGTTTGGGGTAGAATGCCTCATCTGTATGGTGAACAGGTGATATAGAGGTGGGAGGCGGGGTGAGTTGTGGGCCACATACCTTCCCAGTGGAGGGTAGGAAGGACTAGGAAGGTTGCTCAAGGTGGGGGATGGGACCATGATAAGGGTCTGATGATCTTGTCTCGGCCAGAGGCTTTTGGATTCAGCCTCTTTGAAGAGGACTTGAAGCCTATAACATTTGGAAGTTTATTCCAAATGTTAATAAAGACCTAAGTTTTGTGAATAAAGACCTAAATAGTGAGAGCTCAGTATTTGTCCTCAGTTCCCAGAATTTTTAATTGTTTTATGCTCTGGTAATTTTTGTGTGCTTTTATCTGCAAGCAAATTAATTATATATATATATATATATATATATATATATATATATATATACCAAAAGTATAAGAGGAGAACCCTAAGACAGTAAGGAACACTTGAGTTATCAGGTTTCTAGGAGGACAGTAATTAAGAAATTCTGAAGCATAGGTCATATACTGTCCCTTTATAAAACCAAAGGTACCCTTCAGGGCCCTGCCAGGCACAAAATGTGATCTGTGTCTCTTGTTTCTTGTTTGTAGATAAATGATTTAGTCTCCTAGGTCTTCTTTGAGTTCCAAAAAGCAGATTCAAGTATTTACTAGTTAGGGAAGTGAGGGAATGCAGAAACAAAGGAAAAGCTATCAAGAAACAATAGTTCAGCAAGAAAGCAGAGTACTAGTCCCTTCTCAGGGGATATAGAAAACAATATAATTCATATCTTTGAGTTGTTCTGCCAGAACTAAGGCCTCTACCTAGGCAGAAGACACTGAGCACATGTTGAGTAAAAGCATGTAGACCCCAGACTAGTTAGGACCATAAGATTGATAATTAAGATTCCTGAACACCAACCTATTACCTCACCACAAATGAAAAGAAAGTCGTGCACCTTGCAGCCCTCACTCAGATGTTGCCTTTAAAAACCATTCCTTGAAATCCACTGGGGAATTCAGGTTTCAGTGCATGAAATGCACGTTCTTTTTGCTTGACCCTGCAATAAATTTTTCTCTGCTCCAAATTCAATGTTTACATTTGTTTGGCCTCACTACATGTTGGGCACATGAACTTGGGTTCAGCAGCTTTGGCTTTCTGATTACTTAGCTCCATCTTTTTTATTTACTAGTCAGGGTTTTTCTCTCAGAAATTCAAATCTTCTGTGGAGTAACTGGGTGGTCTGTAATTCCTGATTTCAGCCATAATGTATTTTTTTTTTTAAAAGGGAGTTATTTGGAAGGGCAAAATAATTTTTATTTATACCTTGGTATTGCTTGCAAAATACCTAGAATTGGAATTTAAAAATTAGAGTTCAGAGATTCACTAGGCAATCCTCTTCACGTTAAATACATTGGAACTGAATTTCAAAATAACTGTCATTTGCCACGGTCACACAACTCTGTAGTGAAATAGTAGAAACAGGTTTTAGATCTTAAAGTTCCCAGTCCATATTGGCTCCTCTTGCTCCTTCTCTTTTTTAGTTTTCTTAGTTCTCTTGTCTTCTCATAGAATGCAGAGCTGATAAAATGAATATCCTGGTTTGGGGAAGATATGTTCTTCCAAAACATTGTATGAAATTGTATATTTGCAGTGGCTGATACAAAACTGAAAATGAAGAACACATTTTAGTTGAAAATGGAAGAATTTTCTTTGAGGCAAACAAAGGATTATTTGTTCATGAAAGCCATAAATAAAAAGTACCAAAAATCTCAGATATAGTTTTAGATATATCTATCAGGAATTAAGTTATGGTCTTATATTTAGGTGGCTAGTAATCTTACTATTACAAAAATAAATATGAAAGATATAAATTATAATAACCCCTCAAATTAATTCAGTAGCCTAAGTAATAACTGCTTAGGCTTAATATACTATTTAATCATTAAATGTTTATTTATTCATATTTGCTATCATAAATCCCCATATCATATTCCAACACAATTTGTCATAAATGATGGAGTAGAGGTGTACAAAATATGTATTATCTATTGCAAATATTACTGATTTATTTAGCATAACACAAGATTAATCATTGAGAGTAATAAATTGGAATTTTAGAAGACTGACTAATAAATTCAAGAATATTCAGGTAAGATCTAGAAACAAAAGAATACAATGTTATAAACAGTTTAGGATGGCTTTTTAAAAATATAATTCATTGTGTGCAGACGATATCTCAAATCAGGTTGAATGTTAAGTAAATATACATGCTGCAGGTGTTGCTGCAAGAAGAAAAAAATACAAAATCAGCTGTTAATTTACAAAAATATCAATACAATTACCCTATCCCAGATACCTGATGATATTAATTTTAGCTTTGATATATTATTCATAAGTAAATTTAAATTATTATACTATGATATAAATCTTACACTATTAGACAACATTTTGTAAAATCACTGTATTATTTTCTTTATTTATTAGACAACTCTATATTTTTTTTAATAATTGACTTCATAATTTTGACTAAGTCATCTTTTTTAATAAAATTCTAATTTCCAGGAGTTCCCATTGTGGCTCAGTGGTAACAAACCCAGCTAGTATCTATGAGGACCTCTGTTAGATCGCTGGCCTTTCTCAGTAGGTTAAGGATCTGGCCTCATGGTGGGCTGTGTTGTAGGTCCCAGACACAGCTTGGATCCCATGCTGTGGCTGTGGAGTAGGCTGGTAGCTACAGCTCCATTTGACCCCTAGCCTGGGAACATCCATATGCAGCAGTTTTAGCCCTAAAAGACAAAAAATACAGATTAAAAAAAATCCTGATTTCTAAAGCTTTAGTCTTAAAAGGTTGTTATGAAATGTGTATATATATATATATATACACACATATATATATGTATATACATATATATATATAAATAAATTTATCCATTTGAAAACAAGTGGAAGAAATCAATAATGTGGCAGTTTTATATGTAGAAAATATAAAACTAACTTGGAATTTACTAGTCATGGGTTTAAATTCCTCTATAGGTACTGTAAGTTCTATGTTCTTGAACAAGTCATTTTTAATAACTGTCTGTAATATACAAATATTATTGATTAAGTTTTATTTTTTCAGTTGCTCTGTATCAATAATTTATGAGATACTGCTGTTACAATGGTGATGATGTGTACCAGCTACCTACAGTTATGAAGGTAATTTATGTTATTATTAGGCTCAAGTCAAGTTTCAGTGACGAGGAAATACTTAATCAACTGTATGGATAAAAACAGTGTTTGTGTTAAAGAAGAAATTGTCTGTCTTTAGCAAAATGCTATTGCGCTGCTGCTCTGGAGCTGCAAGCTAAATGAGAAATATAATGTTAATCTTTCAAATTTAAGACCCTGTGTGGTCCTTTAATTAGAATCACTTATCCGTTGCCAGGACTTAACTGAGGCTTATGTTCTCTGTGTCTCAGTGCTGAAGGAGTTCACTGAGAGGCAAAATAATAGGTAAGAAGTAGATTTATTAATGTAGGATGCTTATGAAGGATACAAGAGTGTGGGCGAGGGGACTCTGCCTGAGAATTAAAAGGGCTACCTTTTTATAGTCCAAGGAGAGTGGCGAGGGGAGAGGACCAACCTCTTTCTTATTCTTTAAGTAGACATCAGGCTTATGTCACTTGTTCCTCCTTCACTCTGGGCAGAATAGTCTTTGACCCAACAATGTCAGAATAGGACTGTCATGGAGCTTATTCTGATAGGCAGAAGGGTTGTAATATATGCCAAATCATTTTAGTTTTTGGCATAATGAGGGTCTTTACTTTGGGATGTCACGCTTCTGTTATTTTCCTGTCCTTGGTTGTAATCATCATTTATCTTGCTGGTCTCAACCAGCAGGATGCAGACCTTGTTCTTTCACTTAACAGCCTGGGGCATATCTCATGTTTCTTTTGATGGCTTTATAGTTAAGCCTGCTTCATTTTATGATGTTCCCATAACTTTCTTGAGTGGTCATTAATTTACAGTGGTCCCACCAAAGGTCCCTTTGTATCTATAATCCCCTAGTAGGATTGCTAAAACTACCTGTGAAACTATACTACACTATCCCTATCAAAAGTGCAGCGTTTAATGCAGGTGGCAAGCAAGGAGTATGAGCAGCTGATGTTCAAAAGACCAGAATTCTTGAATGGTTTTCAAGGAAATATGTTTAAAGGCAACATTTGGAGATAAGGTTGTAGGATGCGTGACTTTCCTCTGATAGTGAGGTAACCGTGATGATTCAGGAAAGTTAATCATCAACCTTCTAATTTCACCCAGTTTGGGGTCTATATGCCTGTGCTCAGCATGTGGTTACAGTCCTCCACCTGCTGGAGGTGGAAAGGAATTTTAGGTATTGCAGAACAACTTAAAAATTTGTCAGATTTTCATGTATATCCCTTAAAGTGGAATTAGGAATATTTTATTGCTGAACTATTGTCATTATTTTTACTTAACTGTTTTTCCTTTGTTTCTGCATTGCTTCATTCCCTTCTTAGTAACTGCCTATGCATGTTCTTTGAAACTCAGGGAAGACCTAGGAGACTTAAAGCCTTTCCCTATGGTTAAGAAAAGGGGACAAAGAGGGATTTTTGTCCCTGGAAAGACCCCATATGGCTCTATTCTGTTTCAGTCCCTCCGTTCTTCATATTCTTCAATCCTGAGAGGAACAGGCATGTGATAATAAAGAGAATAAAATTTTGGATACAGAGGTTAGTCATAAACTCAGCAGGAGAACTCAATTTTGGGGGGACTCAGTTTCACCTCCTTTCCGTTTTTTGAAAAACAAACATGTAAATGATTCTGTTTCTTCCTATTTACAATGACCCATGTTAATTACTTATGCTTTACAAATGCTCCATGTTCATTTGGTGGGTTCTTTAGTTACAAGTAACTAGACAGAAAAAATTAAAAGGTGATGTAGAGACATATAGAGTTTCCACTTTAAGAAATCACTTTTAATAAAATTCCTTATTCATCCCAACAGGTTTAATTCAGAATCCCATTAACTAGGATGCTTTCTGCAAAGATCGCCACTTATCTTTAGGTATCCTTTAATCTGAGAAAGAAAAAAAATAGATTATTCTGGTGTTACTGGTATTAAATATTTTTTCAAAATTTTATTCTCCTCTTTTGAACATATTTTACTTATATTTTCACAAAATATTAGAGTTAACTTTTAATTTTGCTTTGGTAATGAGTAGAAAGTGTTTGGTGTTGAGAATAGCTATTAAAAGTTCCATATCATATACTAAGGGATTATCAAAATTTGGGTCTCTACACTCAGAGTATATTTTCTAAATGCAGCACTAACTAGAATTTGTATTTTGTAAACACAAATTATAAGAATAATAATACGCAGAAAAATTTGTGTAGTGTAAGTTTCTGTATGTATCTATGAGTTAGCATGTGTACATAAGTCGTTGGAAGTTACTGTGTTTTCAAAAAATATCATTTTACCTTTACCAAAAGTAGAGGTTTATTCTATAAAATATTTACAAAACAGAGAAAATGAAAGTGGAAAATATCCTACACATATAAATCATGTGTACTTCTTAGTTTATTGTTAATTTCAATTAAGTAAGATATTACATGCCATTTTATATCAAGCTTTTTTCCTTTAGTAATACCTGGTGGCCATCTCTAAATGTTATCTGGCCTAGAGCTAATTTATTATTTTTATATACTTGAGACACAACCATTCTTGCTATTCCTTATTAATTAGTAATCACTTCAATTTGTAGTCACTATGAAAAGTATTTTAAAATATGCTTATAATTTTTTCTTAAATAATGTTATTTGATTTCCAGGGGATAGTTCTTAGGAAAAGAGTTGCTAAAATGAAGAAGTATAAAGATTTAGCTTTTATACAAATCAGTCCTCTAATTTTTTGAAAGATATTTTATGTTTTCAAATTTTAATTTAAGCTCCCTAGATTATTTATATCTGATTACACTTTTGGTTTAATTATTGCACTTCTCTCTTTCAAAGATACCATAACATGCATACCAATGTCCCTTGGCCAGTTTATAATTTTCTTTGTAATCTTGTTTAATACTTTAGTTATTTCAGCTTAATTATGTATGCTTTTCTTGGCTCTGTTCTTCAAGTATCTGATGTATTTTCAGCAATGATCATTCTTTTTCTTATGCTTCCTATCTGGCCTTCATTTATATGATTTCTTTATTTTACCCTTCAAAATTTTTCTTAAATTCTTTCATTTTGTTATTGCTTCTTTAGATTCTGTATGTAT
Organism: Catagonus wagneri; assembly: GCA_004024745.2. Lineage (NCBI taxonomy): Eukaryota > Metazoa > Chordata > Mammalia > Artiodactyla > Tayassuidae > Catagonus > Catagonus wagneri. The sequence goes on from PVHT021183693.1 coordinate 20,688,286, forward strand.
CATTCATTTTTATAGACATAATTGCTTCATTATTATATTTTAAAATTTACAGTGATATGTAGGCATTCTTTTGTGGTAATGTCTTTGAGGTAATGTTCTTTCTTTGACATATTTATGGCTTATTCATTCTTTTCTTACCTATTATATATCTATATTTATTGATCTATGTATCTATCCATTTATCTATCTGTATAATGGCTATGGTTATATATAGTCTGATTTCTTTTTACCTGTTATTCTTCCTTTTGGAATTTCCCTTTTCCTAAAAGATTCAGAAGTTTCATATGAGGAGCATCAATGTATATATTCTTAGCAAATATCAATTCTTCTCATGACACAGGATTATCTGTGTGTTAGTGCTTTTCTTCCAAAAAAAAAAAAGATGTCACTGTAGGATATTTCACAAAGCAATATGTTGTTTCCATTTGTTTTTTATTTTTTAAAAACAAGCCTAAAGCAAGTCTGTTTTTAACACAACTTAAGTTGTGTTTAAACTCATGTTTAATTAAGTGCTAAAGTGATCACTTAAGGTCATTTTTGCCATTGCAATGGCTACCTTTATTGTTTTTTTTATAGTTTTTTAACAAGTTTCAAATAAAATTATTGTTTCCAATGTTTTCTTCATGATAAAATGTGTGATAATTGATGGTAGGTTAATAATTTTCAATACTGTTTATCAAATTAAATATATATTTTCATTTATATAATTACATATGTATTTGTATGTATGACATACAGTATGTATGAATTTATGTGTGTCTATATATGTATATACATATATATGTGTGCGTATGTATGGTGTTTAATGTGTGTTTCTGCAGATATGTACATACATACACACATGGTTTTATGAGGTACATATTTAACATTAATGACTGTCTTCTGTAGTGGGATTTTTTTTAAATCTAGAATGTGAATACATACCATAATTTATTTACATAATAAAATGCACATTTTTATTGTTCTTAAAAGCTGAATTGGGCGTTCCCGTCGTGACTCAGTGGAAACGAATCCGACTAGGGACCATGATGTTGCAGGTTTGATCCCTGGCCTTGCTCAGTGGGTAAAATATCCGGCGTTGCCGTGCGCTATGGTGTAGGTTGCAGACATGGCTCAGATCCCGTGTTGCTTTGGCTCTTGTGTAGGCTGGCAGCTACAACTCATGTTAGACCCCTAGCCTGGGAACCTCCACGTGCCACGGGTGCAGCCCTAAAATGACAAAAAGACAAAAAAATAAAAAAAGCTGAATTGGATTTTACCATTTTCTTTTCACTGACAATTATCCTGTGCTTGTCTAACTGAAGTATGTGTATCAACCAATTAATCTTGGGTTTTGTGATTATTTACTGTACCTTAATAATGGCCATATATATATATATATATAATATATATTTTACTGAAGAGAAGAAGAAAATCTACCACAAATATATAAAAATGCTTTTCAAGTTCTGTGTAAAAGAGTCTGTGCAAATTGATTTTTTTCCCATATGAAAGAGTAACTAGATATATAAGCATTTGGTGAATATATGGTGAATATATGTTTGCTATCATAAAGAAGAAATTGATGAGGAAAACATACCTACTATTGCAATGACCTAGGAATATGTCAGTATTGAGTGATAATGAGTTCAAAAGTAAAATCTGATTTTTAGATTTTAGGTTTTAAGAAATTTTTCTTGCAATTTTTAGCTTGCAAGAAAAATAAGCAACAGAAAAAATTTTGGATATAGAATAAAGGAGATTGTCATTGTTTACATCTAGTTTTAGAGCAGTGTTCATGATAATAGTCAACTAAAGCAAATTCCTGTATGGATATGTAACAGATTAAATGGGCTGATAAAGGGAAGAAATATATTTAAAAATATATGTGTGTGTAAATAATGCCTATATCTCTGTAAATATAAGAGAAAAATAGGATTGCATTTGAAGAAAAAATATATGATCAGTTACACTTAATGGCTAGCCTTTTCCAATGCTGACTGTTTTCAAAATATATTAAAACAAAGCTGGTTATTTGAATAAGATAAATATTCACCAGAATTTCCTTACTTGAGCTACTTACGAATTGGTCATAATTATTACCTATAAAATTCCCTCATTGATACACATCTCACATATATAGAAAAGTGTTTATCATGTTTTCTAGGGGACATTGGTGCCTAGCTTTTCTGATTCTAAACCAAAACCCAAATGCAGGCCCATTTCAGTATCACCATGGAAACATCACTCTATCAGTGAGGTAATGAGCTGATAATAAAGATAGCAGTCGAATAATGCCCCTAACAAAGACAAAGACCCAAGGGGTGATTTAACAGAGAGAACAGTAACAACAAAATACTACATCATTTATGTGCAGTGATGGAATAAATTATACACAATTCTAACGTTCAGATATTATGTTTGAGTGCCACTGATCTTAGCAGTGATTTGTGACATTCCTTGCATGATATAAAATAGAGTTTTATTACCCCTTTCATTTTCTGTTGTGAACTTTTAGGTCTTAGGAATCAAATAAAGCAAAGGGATTACATTATAATCAAACACAGCTAGTAGATCCCAAGTCACTTCTACTTCCATATGTGGAATTTGTAAACTTTAAATGTCTGAACCATGTTCAGAACAGCAAAAACTTGACAAATCAGTAATATTCTATAGTAATACTTTAGTGTGTATCATAGTAGACTATATGTGATTATAGTAACCAAAGGCTCTCCTTAACCCACCTAAATTATGAATGGAATATATTGGCTAGTTTAGTGAAATAATATGAGGTAATGTAGGCATGGATGTGGCTTATTTTGTTTCAGCAGTTAAATTATCTCATCGTTATTTGTTTGTTCCTACTTAACTCTTTTACATCTGCTGTTTCATCTGAAGACTAACTTCCCATTATGCTTACAAGATTTCTGCTGAGATCATCATTACTGTCTAATTAACTGAAGGGTAAGATTGCCAGATGAAATCTAAAACACTCAGTTAAATTTATATTTCTAAAAACTGAAACATTTTTAATATAAATATATTAAATAAAATTATTTGTCTAAAATTCAAATTTAACTAGTCATCTTGTTTTTTATTTGCTCAATCTGGCTGTCTTACTAAATGAAGCAAGATAATTTTGTTTCTGAAAACTTAAAAAATGAGGAAGCCTCTTTTCAGAAGATCCTGCAAAATATCTTCTCATGTCTCATTTTCTCAATTTTGTCATGTATCCATACCTGAGCAAATAATGATTGTCAGGGGATGAGATTTTGCTGATTCTGTTTAGCCTGCGTTGCATGTCACCCTAAATTTCTAGAGAAGCATCACCAGAATACAACAACAACAACAAAAAAACAAGTTATAAAAATAGATACTAACTGTTGAGGAAGCAACAACGAGTTATATCCCAAAACGTAATGGCAGAAACAATATAGTACAGTTTTAGATAAAGTGGAGTTTGAGCCACACGGTGAGGATGTTTTCCAAATTGGCTAAATAACCTTGGGCAAGTTGCTTGACCTCTTTGTGCATCAGTTCCCTCATTTCTGAAACTGGTATTATAATAATATATACTTTTAATAGTATGTATGCATGCATGCATGAATTTATTTATTTATTTATTTGTTTGTTTATTTATTTATTTATTTTCTCTTTTCTAGGGCTGCACCAGTGGCATATGGAGGTTCCCAGGCTAGCGGTCTAATCAGAGCTGAAGCCGCCAGCCTATGCCACAGCCACAGCAAGGCAAGATCTGAGCCACGTCTGTGACCTAAACCACAGTTCATGACAACACCTGATCCTTAACCTACTGAGTGAGGCCAGGGATCGAACCCACAACCTCATGGTTCCTAGTCGGATTCGTTAACCACTGAGCCACGCCTGGAACTCCAGTAGTTTTTGTTTAATATAAAAAGTTCTTAAACAATAGTTTGCATTTAGAAAGCCCTTATCTTACTCTAAGTAACATGAGGAAAACCCCTCAAAATGATATATTGGTGTATAATACAAATGAATTGTCATTAATTTATAAATGTCTATAATTTAGAACTTGCTGAAGAAAACTCTTCCAACATACTTTATCTAAGTCTTTTTCTTGAGATTTTATTGGAAGAATATTTATTGGAGCTATGGACATTAATTTAAATACTTACTACAATTTATCTAGTACTCATTTGTATATTTTTTATTGTAGTGAGCACATTTAACATGAGATCTATTCACTTAAAATTTTATATGTACAATACAATATTGTTAACTGTAAGCACTATGATATAGGCTAGATCTCTAGAACATTCTGTACAATTAAAGATTTACATCTGTTAAAAAACAGTATCATATCATATAGTTATTAAGTGATTAATGGAGTCTAAAAATTTATTCCAAACTGAGATATTGTCTTAGTCCATTCAGACTGCTGTGACAAAATACCGTATACTAGGTGGCTTCTAAGCAACAGAAATTTATTCACAGTTCTGTAGTCTGTGAAAGTTTAAGAGGAGTAAACTGGTAATTTGGTCTTTGGTAAGAGCCTGCTTCCTTGGACAGCGGTCATCTTGCTGTAACCTCACTGGGCAGGGTGCTGTGTCTCTTTGGTGACTCTTCTGTAAGAAACCCATTTTTAATTCTCTTCCAAAGGCTCCACTTCCAAATACCCTCACATTTCAGTTTGAGTTTCAGCATATGAATTTCAGGGAAACATAAATTCTATAGAAGATATTAAAAGAAAATTTATGTCTTCATTTCTTTCTAGCTAATCTTTTATTCCTTGCGAGTTCTCTACTTTTAAGTGCTTTTCAGTATCAGGCATAGGGTGGGACTGTGGGGGAGGGAGAACATTAGAAGCATAAAACAAAAATCTACTAGATTTATGTTAATGTTTTATATACTACTCCTCATTAAATACAAGCACATTTCTATAACTTTTAAAATCTGCTTCCTCAGCCTGGTCCTGTGTTCATAGAGTTGGAAAAACTGTTGTGATAAACAGGAAATATGGCAATGAAAAACTATGGAATCTACAAATCTATAAAATATCCTCTAAGGACCAGTGTGCTTGAGATGTGTTTGGTTCAGTCCCATCCCTGAACCTTCAGCTAGTAGATGTGCCTGGTGTTTGTGACTTGATCTCAGTTCTCTTTTACATTAATCTGGGCTGGTAGTCTTATTAGTAACCCTTTCTTCATTACCCTTCACCCCTTATTTCAGTATCTACTACATTCCACACTTAGATTCTTGCCTGGGTTGTCATCAGAATCCATTTCACAGTGACTTTTAACTTTCTACACCTGTGATACATTTATAGAAGTATTCTTGGCTCTCAGTTTGGTTAGTGCTATTAACTCTAAAAAGCATGTGTAAATTTCTGAGGCTCACCATGCTATTTGGAATTGAAAAATATTCAGGAGTGCCAGTGTTGATCGTCTCACTTTCCTTTATTAGAGCTTAATGATGTTGGAGAATAGCAGTGCGTGGAGTGTCTCTTTTTTAAATCTCAAATATAAAGTGTCTAAAGATATTGTAAAATGCTTTTACTTCAAAGTTTGAAATCTGTACAAATCAGATTAAGACAGCTACATAACTTCTTGCTTTTGTACTTGTGGCTTTTTTTTTTTTTTGTCTTTTTGCCTTTTTATGTGGAGCCGCACCCGCGGCATATGGAGGTTCCCAGGCTAGAAGTCTGACAGGAGTTGTAGCCGCTGGCCTTCGCCACAGCCACAGACACAGCAACGCGGGATCTGAGCCGCCTCTGTGACCTACACCACAACTCACGGCAACGCCGGATCCTTAACCCACTGAGCAAGGCCAGGGATCGAACCCGCAACCTCATGGTTCTTAGTCGGATTTTAACCACTGAGCCACGAAGGGAACTCCTGTACCTGTGGCTTTTTACCCATACAAAACACTTGGATTAGAACAGGTGTTATTTCCTTCTTTCCTTTTACTGTCCTGTTGGGAATTCCTTTGGGTTAAATTTTAGAACTGGTCCTCAAGGCACAGCTCTTGATGTGATAAATGCAAAGGGTAAGGGATACAGGAAATCTTTTATTTTTCACAAAGCTTTATATTTAAAAGCTAAGTAATTTTCTGCTTTTTGGCACCCTGGCAAAAACGATAATTATGCATATAACTAGTGAATTTTAAGGATATTTTAGGATACAAAGAAGGGTTCAGTATTAATATGTATATACAGATACACATATATTGTGTAGTTCAATATATTTCCTCTGAGACACAAATATGTAGAGAAAGCAGAATTCTCAGCTGCTGCACTTTTTTTTTAATGAACATAATCACATTTAAATAAAAGACATCAAAAATGCTAAAAAAAAAAAGAGAAAAATATTCTAGAAGCTTCTATTGGCAAGCAAATGGAGGCAATCCATAAGGTCATATTTCCCTTATGCAGTATCCCTAATGATTACTTTGGTGGGCATTAGAAGAGTGATTTTTTTTTTTTAAAGAGACAGTTTCCACAGACTTTACTGAAGCTCAAAGTAGTTGGAAAAAAGAAATTTTATAAACTTTAAATTACTTACTCTCATAAGTTGGATTTTAAGGGGGGGAATTAGGAGAAAGAACTAGAGAATTACCCATATTTTCCATCACTCATCTGAAAGATAGGGAATCTTTTGCTTATAAAATGAATGGGAGTTTAAAATTTTAAGGAGAAAAACAAAACAACTGTAGTCACAAACTTAATGTCAAATATTATGCTATATTTTCTATTTGAAATTTTATTAGTAGGTTTTTAATTTTGACTTTTGCATAAGAAGACCTCTTTTCAAGAACTATTTCTGCCACTTATTATCAGAAACAAGTCACATGCTATTTCTCAGTCTCAAAACCCTTGTTTCTAGAATGGCCCATATGGACATTATGTGAGATATATGGAAGAATGCTTTATTTCTGGAATAAAATATGCATTGTATATGTTAATATTAAGGATATACTCATCTGGAAAAGCAATTTATAGAAACAAAAATAGTAGATATTTTTGTTAATTGCTAAATAAACAAGCTAGCAAGCTCTATTATATAAAACAAATAGAATATCAAATATAAATGATAAAAATTTTATCTAAAGTACAGAAATATGATTATTTGACAAAGTATATTGAGCAACAACTCATTCCCTTTACAATAGAATTGGATTTTAACGGACATATGTATATCGAATATATATGACATGGTGTATCTTAAAGGTGATAGCCTTTTAAATGGTTTTCAAAACTTGAAAACAATTTTAAAAGAATAAAGTATAACTTTTTTTCCCTATTAGATCAACCAAATGAATATTATCATTCAGATTTTTTTTCAAGATAATTTGAGTATGCTTGTTATATTTACTTTTTTATCACTAGGTGGTATTTTGTATGTAAAAATAAAGAATTAATGAAGTTAATGAGATTAAATAATGAAAGAAACAAGTCTTTAAATTGTCCAAGAACACCATCAAGTTAAAGTAACCATAACAATGAAATATAAAAATTACTTATATAGGACTTTACTTCAAGATTATTTTTGTTATGACAATTCAGTGATGACACGGTAGAAAACATACACAATTTCATTTATATAAAGATATAATGCATAGATATCATCACATTCTTTTGTACAATAAATTTAGAAGACTAACATTGAAATAATTATCAAGTCAATGAAAATTATTTGGTTTAACAAAACTAATTTATGAAAGAAGGAAAAATATATTTGTAGCCTGTAGTAAATAGCCACATTATTTTAGTCACTGACATGTATTATTTATTTTTAAAATGGTACTAGAAAAATTGCTTATATTATAATTTAACATACGTGGTTTGCTGTCACTATTTAAAACAGAAAGAAGTGAGAACCAGTTTTTGGTTATTTTCTGCTGCATACAAAGTACCCTATATTGTAAGTTTTAAAACAATTTGTTTGCTCTTGATTTTTGTTTTCTTTTTTTTATTTGAGCCTTGTTTAGTAGGAATTGCACATCTATATTCTTTGTGGAACAACTTCTCTGGGGATAAAAAAAATATAAATGCACGGTGGGTGGTTGTTGTCTTTGGAAGCTTAGCTAAAATGATCATCGGGGCCTAAATTCTCTTCCATGCTGTTGCTAGGCTTTTTTCCACAGCATGGAAAGCTAGATTTCAAGAAAGAAGACAAAGAACTTGCCAGTCTTCTTAAAAGTTAGGTTGAAAGTAGTACAGAAACACACTGCACAGTCGTAGGTCCAGTTAGAGAGTTCAGATTCAAAAGGATAGTAGAAATAGAGTGCATATTTCTGTGAGGTGGGTGACAAAGAATTTATACCTATCTTTAATCTACAACATTCTACCCTCTAGCCACAATTATTTACATATCTCTGACAAGCCTAATACCCTTCCTCATATAAGAAATAAAGATTTATCTCAGTAGTCATCATACCCAAATACAGGAAAATATCTTCTGTATCAGGAAATTCAGGTCCAGAGGTTGATTTTTAGGTGAGATTTCTATTGACTCATACGTCTATATATATATATATATATACACATATATATATCTCAAAATTCAAAGTGGTGTGCCCTCCATACACCCACATAAAATGACAGAGACAGGGAAAGTGCAACGGACACTTTCTTTTAAAAGAGCTAGAAAATGGGAAGAACATAGAAGTCATTAGATCATAGCAATTCTGAAATCTCTAGTTCATATTGACAGTTGCTTGGTTAGTCCTCAGCCTTGCTCCCTGGGAAAGATTTTCTGTGGCTTTTGGTTTTACTCTATGACCTCTTGGCTCTTCCCTTTTCCTTTGGAAATATTCCAAATTTGCAGCTGTATAGCTTTCTCAGTCTGAATCTTATTCATGGAATGTTAAGAGTATAGAGGCCACTCTTCCTTTTAGACTGCCCTTGTCCCTTTCAGTCCAAGTGGATTAAACTTTTGAAGACTTTGTTAGTTCCTTTTATGTAATTTAATTCAAATCAATGAGACAAATGTGAAAGAAATCCACATTTCTCTCCAAGGAAAACCCTTTTCCATCTTTGTTTACATTTGAGGCTGCTGTTGGACAATACTCTTATGATGCCATTGATTTAAGATACTAAGTTTTGGGGTGATTTGTCATTCAACAGTATGTAGCTGTACAAAATTTTGTCTCTATAAATGGTGTACTGCTGAAACAAAAACCTGAAACTTTAAGAATTGTCTGAAATCAAAGGTTAGGGATGGTGAAGGCTGGAAAGGCAATGATATTGTTATTGAACATAATAGAAAAGTGAAATGACACATCCTAGTTCTGTTACTTGAGATGTTCTGGAAAGTAGAAATGGTATCTGATTAACTCATGGATATAGCCTGGGAGGTTTCTAGGAAGAGTGCCTCAGGCACTAAATGGCCCCTTTAAGCTGGTTATGATAAAGTGCAAAGCTGTGACAAGAGCTAAAATTAGAATTAATTCAGTCTTTGGGTAGAATTTAAAGGAAAAAAAAGGGAACAGGCTTGTGTTTGAAATTAAAACTTTTTCATTCCAGTCTTTTAAGGTATCAAATAATAAATAGCTGCATGTCAAAGATAAAATCCAGTGTGTCCTTAAATCCAGTAAAGTGGCCTGTGCGTCAAAAATATCAGTGGTGGATCTTGTAAAACCCTACTCTAAGACCTCAGAAAGATTTAAGGTCATGCCTCACAAATTCATGCAGCTAGATAACTTTATACTTTGCAGCTCACAGCTTTGCACTTTATCGTAACCAGGTCAAACGAGCCATTTATTGCCTGCAGCATTCTTCCTGGAAACCTTCTAGGCCATATCCATGAGTTAATTAGATACCATTTTTACTTTTCAGAATATCTCAAATAACAGAACTGGAAAGTGTTATTTTATTTCCTTCTTAGATTCAATAACAATACCACTGTCTTTCCAGTATTCATAAATATCCTAACATTTGGTTTCAGAGCTAATCCACAAGTTTTAGGTTTCTGGTTTCAGCAATATACCCAATTCTAGAAACAAATTTTGTCATAGCTACATATTGATGAATAGCAAGCACCTGGAAACTTAGTACCTTAACACAACAACCATAACTTATTTGCTTATGGTTTTGAGATTTTTAATCAAGGTTCAATAGGAATAACTTGTCTCTCCTTCTTGTGGTATTTATTAGCTGAGGTGACTTGACTGAGGATAGAAGATCCACATCCACACATTTGTCAAGTTGGTGTAGTGTATTAGAATAAAGTTCAGCACTCTAGGGTGGGAATCTTAATTCTCTTCCATTTGTCTGTTTGGACTTCCTCACCACATGACATCTGGGTTCAAAGATGGAGGATGTGGAAGTTTCCAGTCTTCTTAAAGGCAAGGACTTGCGTTGACATAGTATCATTTATGTCATGTTTCTGTTTTACAAAGAGGTCACAAATTTAGCCCAACTAGGAGGAATTTAACAAATATACCTCATTTCTTGGTGAGAGAATGAAAAACGATGTTAAACCATAATTATCACAGCTAGTAATACTGTTCATACTATTTAAAAATAATGTCATATGTATTTATTAATAATAAACATTTTTTAAATGTAATACTTTTGGAATAATAGAAAAGTTGTGAGGATAGTAGAGTTCTTATATAACCCCTATCCATTTTCTGCCATTGTTAGCATCATGTAGTACCATGTGACAATTGTAAAAACTAAGAAACTGGCATTGGTACATTAACATTAACTGACTCTAGACTTTATTAGAATTTTGTCAGTTTTGTTCATTTGTGTTCTCTTTCTTTTCTAGATTCAAATATAGGATACCATATTATAGTTAGTTGTCATAAATTCCCAGTTTCCTGTGATCTGTGACAGTTTCTTAGCCTCTCTTAGTCTCAGCCTTTCTTAGTCTCCTATGACTTTGAGAGTTTTTATGAGCACTGGCCAGTTATGTAGAATGTATGAAACTGGGGATGATATGATTTTATTTCTCATGATTAGATTGGGATATGGGTTTTTGGAAAGAATACCACATTGTACCCTCCTCATCACATCGTATCTGGTGATATATGATATTGCTGGAGATGTTAACATTTATTACTTAGTCCTATTTGCCAGATTCATCCACTATAAAAATTATTAAATTGCCATTCTATAAATTTTTGTTTGGAAGCAACTTTCTGTGTATAGCTCACAATCAAGCAAGGCCTGATTAATTTCTACCTTCATATATATATATATATACACACATATATATATATACACACACATATACATATGTATATATATATATATAATTATTTTATAGGGAAATTTTTCTTCTTATTTACCATTTATTTATTTAATCACTTAGTATGGATTCACGAATATGTATTTTTTGAATTATAATCTAATGCTACTTTATTTTTTCACTGTTCAAATCTTTGCAGCTTTGTGTAGCTGGGGCTCTTATCAGTTTGGGTAATGTGTCTCGTAACATATTCTGATATACTGCCATTTTTAAAAAAATTTTAGAGTTTTAGAATCAATTTAGATTTACAGAAGTTGTCAACATAGAGAAATTTCACATATTCCCTACACTTAGTTCCCTGTTATTAATATCTTACATTAGCAGGGCACATTTGACACAATTAATGGACCAATAGTAGTGAATAATTAACAAAAACTGACAGTGTATCATGGTTTTCCTTAATTTTTCCCTATGTCCTTTATCTGTTCTGGAATTCTATCCAGTTAGTTTCTATGACATGGTAGGTACATTATATTTAATTGTGGATGGTGATGGCATTTTTCGGAATATCCCTGTTTTGAAGACTTTAAGGGATACTGGTCAGATATTTTGAAACCCATCTCTTAGAGTTTTTCCCATTTTTTTAAAGTTTTATTGAACCATAGTTGATTTACAATGTTTTATAATTTCTGCTGTACAACAAAGTGATTCACATAAGCACTGACATACATCCATTCTCTTTCTGATTCTTTTCCCACGTAGAGTGTCACAGAATATTGGGTAGAGGTCTCTGTGCTATACAGCAGGTCCCCATTAGCCAGTAGTTCAATATACCTCCGTGTGCATATGCCAGTCCCAAACCCCCAGTCCAACCCTCCACATAAACCTGTCTGCTTTGGTAACCATACATTATGCAAAGTCTGTGAGTCTGTTTCTGTTATGCAGATAAGTTCATTAAGTTCATTTGTATCCTTTTTTTAGATTCCACATATAAGGGATACCATACAATGTTTGTCTTTCATTGTCTAATTTCATTTACTTTGATAATCTCCAGGTGCATCCATGTTGCTGCAAATGGCATTATTTCATTCTTTTTTGGCTGAGTAATATTCCACTGTGTATATGAACCACTTCTTCTTTATCCATTCTTTATCAATGTACATTTAGGTTGCTTCTGTTTCTTGTCTATTGTAAATAATTCTTCAGTGACCATTGGAGTGCATATATCTTTTATATTATGGTTTTCTCTGGTTAGATGCCCAGGAGTGGTATTGCTGGATCATATGGTGGTTCAATTTTTAGTTATTTGAGGAACCTCCCGACTGTTTTCCATAGTGGTTGGACCAATGTACATTCCTGCCAACACTGTAAGAGGGTTCCATTTTATGCACATTCTCTCCAGCATTTATTGTTTGTGGATTTTTTGTTGATGGCCTTTCCGACTTGTATAAGGTCATATCTCATATTTGTTTTGATTTACATTTCTCTAATAATTAGAGATATTAAACATCTTTTCATTTCTGCTTTTTTTTCTTGCTCTCTGTATGCCTTCTTTGCAAAAATGTATATTTAGACCTGTCATTTTTTGATTGGGCTTTTTTTTATATTGAGCTGCAGGAGGTATTCATGTATTTCAGAGCTTAATACATTCTCAGTTGCTTCATTTACAGATGTTATCTCCCATTCCCAGGTTGTTTTGTTGTTTTGTTTTGTTTTGTTTTGTTTTGTTTGTGATTTCCTTTGCTGTGCAAAACTTTTAAATTTAATTAGGTCCCATTTGTTTATTTTTGTATTTATTTTCATTACTCTAGGAGGTGAATTGGAGAGGATTTTGCTGCATTTTATGTCAGAGAATGTTCTGCCTATGTTTTCTGATAAGAGTTTTATAGTATCTGGTATTTAGATTTTTAATCCACTTAGAGTTTATTTTTGTGCATGGTGTTAGAGGGTATTTTAATTTAATTATTCTGCGTGTATCTGTCCATTTTTCTCAGTACCATTTGATGAAGAGACTGTCTTTGCTCCATTGTATATTCTGCCTCTTTTGTTACAGATTAGTTGAGTGTAGTTGCATAGATTTATTTCTGAGCTTTCTGTCCTGTTCCATTGATCTATATTTCTGTTTTTTTTTTCTTTCCAGTGCCATACTGTTTTGATGACTTTAACTTGGAGGTATAGTCTGAAGTCAGAAGCCTTATTCCTCAAGCTCTTTTTTTCTTTCTCAAGATATCTTTGGCTGTTTGTGGTATTTTGTGTTTCCATACAAATTTTTAAAAAATTTAGTTCTAGTTCTGTAAAAAATGCATTTGGTAATTTGATAGGGATTATGTTGAATTTCTATGTTGCCTTGGGTAGTATAGTTATTTTGACAATATTGATTCTTCCAATCCAAGAATATGGTATATCTTTCCATCTGTTTGTGTCATCTTTGCTTTCATCAGTGTCTTTGAGTTTTCAGAACACAAGTCTTTTGTCTCCAGGTAGTTTTACTCCTAGATACTTTTTTTTTTTTGATGTAGTGGTAAATGTGATGGTTTCCTTAATTTATCTTTCTGACATTTCATTGTTAGTATATGGACATGTAATCAATTTCTATGTATTAATTTCATACCTACAACTTTCTCAAATTCATTGCTGAGCTCAAACAGTTTTCTGGTAGTATTTTTTAGGAATTTCTATGTATAGTTTCATGTCATCTGCAAACAGTGATAGTTTTACTTCTTTTGCAGTTTGGATTCCTTTTATTTCTTGTTTTCTCTAAGTGCTATGGGTAGACTTCCGAAACTAAGTTGAATAATAGTGGTGAAAGTGAACATACTTGTCTTATTACTGATCTTAGGGGGAATTCTTTCATCTTTTCACCATTGAGAATGATGTTAGCTATGGATTTCTAATAAATGGCCTTTGTTATGTTGAGGTAGGTTCTTTGTATGTCCACTTTCTGAAAGTTTTTTTATTTTTAATCAGAAGTATGTTTTCATTTTTTCAAAAGCTTTTTCTGCATCTGTTGATATGATCAAATGGCGTTTACTCTTCAGTCTGTTAATGTGGTATATCACACTAATTGATTTGTGGATACTGAAAAATCCTTGCATCCCTGGGATAAACCACACTTGATTATGGTGTTGTATGATCCTTTTAATATATATTTGGGTTCAGTTTGCTAATATTTTCAGTTTGTTAATATTTTATTGAGATTTTTTTTTTTCTTTTTAGGGTTGAACCCATGGCATGTTGAGATTCCAAGGCTAGGGTTTGAATTGGAGCTATACCTGCTGGCCTACACCACAGCCACAGCAATGCAGGATCTGAGCCACACTGTGATCTACACCACAGCTCATGGCAATGCCAGATCCTGCATCCACTGAGCTAGGCCAGGTATCTAACTCACAACCTCGTGGTTACTTAGATTCATTGCCCCTGCACCACAATGGGAACTCCAAGGGTTCTTAATCTATATTCATCAGCGACCTTGGGCTATAATTTCCTTTACTTATTTATTTATTTTGCCTTGTTAGGGCCACACCAATGGCAGATGCAAGTTTCCAGGCTGGGGGTCAAATTGGAGCTGTAGCTGCTGGCCTATGCCACAGTCACAGCAATGCCAGATCTGTATCACATCTGTAACCTATAGCACAGCTTACAGCAACACGAGATCTTCAACCCACTGAGAGAGGCCAGGTATCAAGCCCATGTCCTAATATATACTAGTTGTCTTGATTACCACTGAGCCACAATGGCAACTCCTGTACTTTCTTTTTTTGCGGTATCTTTGTCTGGAGTTGGTACTGGGGTGATGGTCGCCTCACAGAATGAGTTTGGGAATTTCCTTCCTCTGCAATTTTTTGGAAGAGTTTCAGAAGCATAAGTGTTAATTCTTCTCTAAATATTTGATAGAATTCACCTGTGGAGCTATCTGGTCCTGGACTTTTGCTTGCTGGAAATTTTTAATCAAAGTTTTGATTTCAGTATTTGTCAACTAATAATTAATTTATGATTAATAATTTATATGTATGAGGTGAAATAGTGAAGTTTGTAATCTGTGAAGATGAGCCATATTTACCACCATTGTCACCAATTCCAAAGATGAAAATGTCAGAATGCTTTGTGTTGGGCCTCGAAGAAAGGCAATGGGAGCATGAGAACTTGTTACTAGATTTTTAAATTATTTTTCTTCCCCACACTTACCACTACCATTTAAAAAGAAATACAAGTTGTATAACTGTTCAGTATACCTACAATGTTTATGTGGTCTAGGAACAATTTGAATTCAGATGCCTTTTGAAGGCATTGGATTGTGCAACTCTGGAGTGAAACAATAAGAATTAGTGAAAAAGAGGAAGATGAAAACATTTTGTGTGCAGCCTTTGTGAAGATCTTGACCCAGGAAAGTGTGGAACATCAGAGACATAGCTAACAAACATACTTGCTTTAAATTTTTCTTTCTACTTTAACCTCACCCTCGGATTGAGTTGTCATATAAATATGTGAAATATTTTCAATGAAGAGAATTATTTATCTTATGAGTACACTTTGAGGGAGAATATAAGAATGTCTAGTTTGTTTTTTTTTTTAACAAGTATTAAGAACATTTTGTTTGCTCTGTATGTTTGTTTATTAGTTTGATTTTGCCTCAGATAAAGAGATTTTTGGCAGAATGGTGACAGGAAGAATGAAGGAAATATAAAAATGTAAGGACAAGGACGATTCAGGGACCTAACCACTGCCCCTGGGTTAAATAAAAACTGAATAGCAATTGAAGATAATAGTTGTAGCAGTAGTAGTAATAAAAATAAAAAGAAATGACTGCTTTTGAGAACTTACTGTGTTCTAGGAATTTTCAAATTCCATTGAACACTGTTTCATTCTATTGAACATTACCATCTCTATCAATATGCTGATGTTGGTTTAGAGAGGTTACAGTTTTCTTTAATGTTACTTGTCTAATGAATTGTGGAAATGGGAAATGGATCAAAGATGTAAATACAAGATTTAAACAATCTTCATTGCAATCTGGTCCTTGATCGATTACTATTAATATTTTTTTCCTTTTTTTTATTGATTTGCTTTATTTTTCTGATGATGGACCTGAAGTCTCCAATTCACTTCTCTCATTCTCTTTTACTTCAATTCCATTCAGGCTCTTGACCTATCATTACTCCACTGAATCTGATTTTATCAGTGTCATCAATGACATACAGTCTCCTAAAGTTAAACAGTCTATTTGTATCTGGTTTTATGTGACAGATGTATTTTACATTTTTTTCTCCTTGATAGCTTTTTTTAAATTTGACTTTCAGGACTGAATACATTCTTGAAATTTTTCCTCATTTACTGGAGCTACGCTTTGGTCTCTCTTAATGCATTCATTTCTTTGATCCTTACAACTGAAAGGGGCCCTGGGCCTGATTTTGCTGAATGGCACCTATATACTGGCAACTCTCATATTTACATCTCTAAACCATAATTATTTTTGTAGCCTAAATTCTTATGCTTAAAATGTCCGTTCATCATGATCTGATTGTATTTTAGGTAACTTTAATTTAGCATGTGCATGTATACACTCAGGATTATCTTACAAATATCTTATCTGCATGCAGACTTCACTATTTCAGTTGATGGAGAAATCTTCTTTCTAGTTTCTCAGAACTTAACCCCCCCAAAATCTTTATTTCACCTTACACAATTCATTATTTATAAAAACACTGCTTTTTGATATTCACCAAATCGTGCCATGTCTTTTTAAAACATATTAAATTCCAAGCACTTCTTTCTGTCTCTACTTCTACCACTCTAGCTGAGCCAACATCACCTCTCATCTGGATTTCCATAATAGCTTTCTAACAAGTTCTCCCTACTAAGTCCCAAGAGCTTAGACCCCAAATATACAGCTGCCACAGTGAATCATTTAGGCCATAAATCAGATTACATCACTCTTCTGCTTAAAACTACATGGCTGCATTCATTGGAAAGCCAAGGTAAGATATATACGAGGCCTGTAAGTAGGGTGACCATATAATTTACAATACAAACCAAATTAGGGAGTGAAAGAAGGAGTTGGAGTAATTATGACAGAACACTGGACATAACTTGTCTTGGACAATTGGAATGTTTCATCACCCTAGTTTTAAGGTGTCCAACAATTTGCCCCCATTACCTTTCAGGTCTCTTCTGCCCTCACTCTTCTCCTCTGTATTAATTCTATTCTCATTTTATAGGTTTCCTTTTTTTCCTCAAACACTGCATACAGGCAGGCACACAGTAATACCTCAGAGGCTATGCTCTTATCCTATTAACTCTGTCTTGTATATTCTTCTTCCTTTTCTTTGCCTTTTTTTTTTTTTTTTTTTTTTAGGACTGCACGTGCAACATATGTAAATTCCCAGGCCAGGGGTTTGATCAGAGCTTTGGATGCAAGCCTACACCACAGCCACAGGAACACCAGATCCGTGCCATATCTGCAACCTGTGCCACAGCTTACAGCAATGACAGGACCTTAACCTAGGAGCAACCTATTGAGCAAGACCAGGGATCAAAACCCACATCCTTATGGTTACTAGTCGGGTTCTTAATCCACTGAGCCACAACAGGAACTCCAGCCTTAAATATTTTTACCTTGAGAATTCACTAGGGTCATTCCCTTACTCCTTATTTTCTTTGCCAGATCTTGCTTCTTCCTTATCTCTACACTGACCAGCCTATTTAATACAGAAATCTATCCCTAATTAACATTTCTGTAATGCTGTGAATCATATGCTGGATAAACTACACACCTTATAAAGTGCTGAGTATGTAATAAATAACGCATTCTAGTTATCATCATTAGTGGCATCACTATCACTACATATTCCTTTAGATATAGATAAACATATACATATATACATGTAAATATAGACACTGAAAAATAGAAATAGATATTATGAGGGGTTGGCTCATGTGATTATGGAGGCTGTGAAGTTTCATGATCCATCGCCGGTAAACTGGAAGCCCAGGAAGGCCAATGATTTAGTTCTAGTCCACACATGAAGACTTTAGAACCAGGGGAGCCAATGGTTTAAGTCTAAATCTAAGTGCAAAGGCCTAAGAACCAGGAGTGCCAAAGTTTGAGAGCAGAAAAAAATGAAAGTTCCAGTTCAACAGATCAAATTCACCCTTCCTCCACCTTTTTGTTCTATTCTGGATTTCAGTGTACTGGAAATGCCCACCAGAAACACCTTCACAGACACACACAGACATAAGGTTTTCCCAGCTCTCTGGGCATCCCTTAGTCCCTTTAAGTTGTCACATAAAATTAACCATCACATTGACCAGTAACCTCTTTCTAATGAATTTTTAGGTCATTTAGCAAATATTTGCACAAAACCTATAATATGAAAGCAATGTACATATATTCCAGATTTTAAAATATTAACGTAATCTCTTGTTGTGCTACATTTATAGCATCATTTAAACAAGTCAATTACCTTGTCTATTCTGTTCATTAAAATCTAATAAGAAAATTCAATATTTTTCTACATAAGAGAAGGTTCATATTAAAACGTTTCATTGCATGATTTTTAAGCCACTCTAATCTATTTGTTGTAACATTCTATATCTTTACTATTCTTGGAAACTATTCTTTAAACTCTTATAATTTTTCCAATAAATGAAGCCATAGTTTCCTAACTAGAAAGAATTTTTTGAGAGCAGGCATACATGGGCAACTGCTTTCTCTTGTCTAAATACTACATGCTATCACAAATGCATGAAAAGTTTTCAGTAAATATCTAAATTATGAAAGTAGTAAAGAAATGCAGATTTCAGGTTCACTGCTTTTCCCGTGAATATTAAAAGCTTCTCTGTCCCATTTATTTAGTATGAGTTTCTGAGAATTGTCAGATGATTTAGGTATTTTTTTTTCTCATTTTAAGTGAGGTTACATGGTATAAAAGAAAAAATGTACAATTCAGAATTAAGAAATATGGTTTTGAATTTTGCCTTTAATATTCACTTATTCTGTATGATCTTAGGCAAGTTAATTCAGTTTCAAAATGGAAATGCAAAGATAATGATTTTTTCATTGGATCTTGGTGAAAAAATTAATAAGATTAGGTATTTGACCCTCAGACTACACAAAAAAATTGTCATCGTTTTTTACCTTCTGGGCAGTATGAAACATTTTAATTTTATTTAATAAAAAAAGGATACTGTCACAAATCCTTTTAATGACATGGATCGTATAAATTCTTACTCCAAACTATTGCATGGAATACTTTCTTTTAAATGACTAACTGGAGGAGAATACTGCATTTGCATATTGTTCTTGGATATATATTGTTTCATGATCCAGTTCTTAAATTTGATAAAATATATTTAAGATATCATCATCTGAAGAAACATAGCCTGAAATTTCATTAATATGACAAATTTAACCATAACTTTAGAGTTTAAGGGCCCTGCTTTCATTTCTTTTACGTTTATCTTCGAACTGAATTTATCTTATAACTGTGGAATGTCAAGTTTCTTCTCTTTGCTATCACGGTTGGAGAATAAAAACTTCTAATTCTCAATTCTATTCAGTGTATCTGAAAGCAGACTACAAAAATGCTATTATAGTCTCTATTAATTTCTTCTTAAAAGGATGCAATAGTTTGAATGATATAATATGAACATAGAGAATGACAATTTAGTCCACTCTTGCATCATCCTTCTAAGTGATTTCATCATTCTTTCGCTTTCCTATTAGTTACTCTTTTTTTCAGCATAGTTGGGGATAATCGAAGTTATCTGAGTAGTTATAGAACAATTATTATAATAATGAAATAGGGAATTAATTTATAATATAGAGAAAATGAAGTATATGATCCTATAATTAATTTTAGATTTATAACAGAGTTCAATGCACCCAAATAGTAATTGCAAGGTAGAATACATTATACTAAGTAAGTAAAAGGAAATTTACTTTTAATTTCTGTAAAAAATTTCATTTTTGGTCTTTGAAGGTCTCTAAGAAAGGATACATTTATGAAATATCAATCCTTAAAAACAGAACTACAGAACTGCTGAAAAAAGAAACTGAAGAACACAAATTGGTTCAGTAATCCTTATGTGATGCCAAAGGTTAATCAACTTGGCACACATTGATTAAAAATTAGCTTTATTTTATTTTTCAACTAAGCAACAAAGGTTGGGGTGTGGGAAAATAATAATAAGAAAGCAAAAGGGTCAATACTACTTGTGTATATATATATATATATGTATATATACATATATATATGGTAAACAGTAAAACAGTAAATAGCAAGAGTAATTTTTATATATTCATACATGCATATATATTTATGCATATGCTATATAAGCATTTATTTATACACACACATATGAATGAAAACATGCAAGCACTATTCTTGCTGTTTAAATTGATGACACAAAATGCATTTTCCCCAAATGCCCCTTTAAGATATTAATATGGTTTGGCTATATCTGCTACTTCACCAGAATTAAGATTGTCAGTAATTAAAACAAAGAAAAACTTTGAGTATGATCTGTCATTTTGGAGAAATATAATGCAGTAAGATGGGAGAGATAAGTTTGGAAATGCATTAATCTTGAAAATTGAAGCAATTTACTAAAGTAGATTCAGTGATATGCATTAGAGTAGTGCAAGAGAAAATCACCTCCTGTACCCTATCTGAAAAAATACATTTTTAGGTAGCTACATTTTTCAATAGACAGTTTGTATAGACATTACTTGTCCTAGTCATCTATGACTTTTAATATGGCTCTAAGCTACTTCTAAAAATCATTTCCTAATAAATCTAATTGACGTTCTGCCACATTAGCAATGAAAGAAGAAATGGAAACACCTGTTTTGCTTCTAGGAGTGTAGAAGATGGTCATTTCACATCTAATTTGAACTATTAGCTATTTTTATATATATGATTTTCATTAAAACACTTAATTTGAGATTGGCATTGTCATTTTCATTTTGTTCCTGCAAATGACTTGTTAAAAAGGACAAGATGTTCTTTCAAGTTCATTTGAGGCATGATTCAAATGTTGACTTCATTTCCCTGAAAAGCAATGTAAATGATCAAATGGTATAGCCCTAAAAGGTGCATTTTCTATGATGCTCAATAGTGCTTTTTGTCGTAACTTTTAAATTAACTAGTGGTAAAATTGATATATGGAAGAAAATAAAGCCAACAAAATATCAAAAATATAAAAAGTGTAATGTTTTTAAAAATTCTGTGAGGCTAAAATGCCACTTTTGATCTATTCCTTTCACCAAAAAATCTAGAATCCCAAAGATTTTTAGCTGAAACATCTGTGTTAATTTTCACATATCCTATAATAAATAGGATATTTTATTCAATAAATAAGACATATAAACTTATTTCCAACATACGTATATCAACTGCGTTAAAAATGAGACTGAGTGTATTTTTATTTGTGAGGGCAAGTGTGTGTGTATGTTTGCATGTATGTGTGGATTGATTGACAAGGTCTTAGAAGCAATCTCGCATCTTAGTATTGAATAGATACAAAAATTCCTTTTGATTTGGTCATTTGCAAATTTGTACGTATATTCCCTCAGACTGTATTATGCCTATTATTTGTGATCACTTTTATCCACAGATGATTTAGAAACTTAATTGAGTTTGAAAAGTATAACTGCCAATATATTAATTGGAATATAGGGCTTAAGCTTGATTTACTGATTGCTAATTAATTCAGTCATTTAGCTGTTATTTTTTTTTCACCTACATGTTAAGAACTACTATGGTGATAAAACTAGGCAGATAAAGTCAATGCTACTCTGGAATTTTGCCACATAAAAGAGAATTTAAAATATATGTCACATTAAATATTTTCTTTTGTGCTTTGCCACGTTCTCAAAGAGTTATTTTATTCCTTTATCAGATGTCATATCTAGAAAATAACATTTCTTCTTAATCTGTTTCCTTCCATCAAAATATATGGGAAATAACAAATTATTATTTTGACTCTCTTTTAGTATTCTTCAAGCTTGTTTTGGAACATGAACATCTTGATTTAAAAGGAAATATGTAATAATTGTTATAATTTATTCAGTGTTATAGGATAGACATCATTCAGTATTCTATTTTTAATCCTCAATTCTAATTATATAAACTAGATAGTCTCATTGTTTTCAGATAAGGAAACCAACACCCAAAAATATTATCTCACTAAAATCACAAAAACATACAGATTAAGTTAATAAGTTCAGAACTCTAGACATATCTGTGATTTCTAAAATTCCTAGTGGCCTCTTTCTTAACCACTGTGCCTAATCACATGCATATAGGAGGTGTTGGATCACACATTTAAGCACAAACACTATGATATGGACTATTCATCAATTGTATGAACATCATACACGATACGTACATACATACACAAACATATATGTATATAAATCTCACTGCCATATATATATATATGAGAAAGATTTTTAACTGAAAGCCATATGAAAGTTTTAATATTTCCTTTCTGCACTGGTACACTGTATTTGATCGTCTTGAACACTGAAGTAGTCAATGAGTCAGTTTCAGCTATGAGACATTAGTGATCAACACCTGAGAAAGGAAGTGGGGAAAAGGAACAAACAGAAAGAGCATTGAATGTGAGGCAATTTTGAAAACTCCTTTTCATGTGGTACCCTTCATTATTTTCCCACATCAGATTTATTTCCTCTCTTACTTCAGCTGTATCGTTATTAGGTCAATGTAGTGTACTGTAATGCAAGAAACTTCTAAGCAGTATTCTATATGACATGACTAGTTTCTATAGTTACTGGTTTCACTGCTGAAACTCCTTTGCTCTTTAGTGTTTAACCTTGCCAGTCACAATTTTGGGGGAGATCAAGTACTATCAGATGCTTGCTGAACATATGTGGGAAGAATAGAAAAATCATAGTTTGTATCCCTCTGAGAATAAACTATTGGCTCTAACAGACTAATATTTTCTCACTATAGTAAATTTGCCATCAGGTAGAGAAGTGGTCCCATATTATGGAATCACTTGCCTGGAGAAGTGGTCCCATATTATGGAGCTCAGATTGGTCTCTACTGTTGACAGATTGGACATTCAGCACTGACAGAAGCTAGATCATTTTGATAAATGGAGGTTATGCTTGGATCATGCATAGTTTCCATTTCTGACCCCATTGCTGTCATTCTTCTTTAACTTGCAATATGATAATTGTGACCCATGGCTTCCAGGATAAATATCACTGCCTGTTTCAATAGTTTCAGATTCATTTCATCCTCAGTGACCCAAGTTTTCTGTCAATTTCTCCTATCAACAGTCCTAGTTTACAATTAAAAAAAAAAAAAAAGGCAGTAATCCAGTGATGCTGGTGTGTCCGTCCTGGCAGAATTTTCCTTAAAATCTTGGGAAAGGGTGTGTCCTTTAGCTTTCTCATTGAACGTAAGTGGCTGATCAGTCTTATAGTTGTGGAGAGTATATCTATTCCAATATGATTAATTTCCTGAAACTTTTATTTTTCCTTTACCACTTTCTGTAGTAATTGTATTTTAATTGTATATGTCTGAAAATGTTCCCTACTTTTAGTTTTTAAATTTCAGTGCCTGGGATAAGATTTCCTCATAAATTGTCGGATGAATAATTCCCCAGATCCTATCACTGCATGATGGTTAGCTCTTGGAGCTCTTTTGAGGTATATAGTCCCCTTATTCTACAGTTAGTTCTAGCTTGTCCTCAGCTGAGATAAACTATAGTTCATTCCTAGTTATAGTCCTAGTGACCATGAAGAAAAGTAGTAGAAAATTACAAAAGGGCTATCTGTTGAATTGCTGCCTAAGGTGGTAGAGGCCTCTGTATTGTTATCTAGAACAGATGCAATGCTAATTCTTAATAGGAAGATAAGCCACTTTGGCTCAGAGTTTTACAATATGTCAGGCTGTAACCAAAGGAAGGTTCAACCACTCTCCACTCAAAAGCCAGTAAATCACAGGGCAAGCTTTGGCAGAGAAGAAAGATACTTTATTCAGAAATGCTGGCACTCTGTGGAGAAGGTGGACCTATACTCAGAGACCAACTGCAAATATCTACTCAGCCAGATAATTTTTAAAGGGAAAATGGGGAAATAATCTCAATTATTAAGGGAGGAGGTCAGTTTCTTCATCATTTTTTTGTTGCTGGCAGGGCTGCTGACTTTTCTCTATCTTTCCTGGGATGTTGTTTCACTTATGTGGTCTGCTGTGCCTGCAGGATACACCTGAAAATTTACTAAGGGAAAGCTAGAAGTAGAGAGTCAATCATTCTTTAACTACTTAATTCTTCCTTCTTATTCCTTCTAATCCAGGAAAGAAATCAACAGGTCAGACAAGGTGTTGTATATATTTAGAAAAGCAGAAATCAGGCAATGTTAAATATTGCCTAATGATCTCATCTTTATGATTACGGTCTAAAGAAAACAGTAATGGACAAACAGAAAAAGGGCAAAGAGCTGATTATAAGAGATTTAAAATATTTGGGAAAGCTAATCCAGATGCTTCCATTCCATGTATCATAGTCCCAGATTTTCAAAATCATGACCAGATCCTTGTATCATTACCTGTCCCTACATGGGCACAATTTTTTTGAGAGTTTCTTTATATGTATCCAAAAAGCCCATCGGACTTTCATATCTTGAGTTTCAGTTCACTCTTTTCAGTCCGTAGTTCTTCATTATTTGCTTGTTGTCTATCAAAAACACTTAACAATAGGCACTGAGACCATTAGCTTTACAGCTAGTCTTTGTTTCATACATCTCAACTAACCTACACACCCACTTTGCTTTCCCTTTCATCTATACACAATCCTAAATCATCTAATGATGAAATTTTTAGTAACTGGACTTCCAGAGGTTTGCTCTAACCAGTGATAGAATTTTTATTGCTAGCCAAGCAATCACAGAAAGGAATCTAGATCTGAAACACCATCTCATTGACTCCATTTTTGGACCACATCTGCTTCTAAATGTCACAGGTTGAATTTTTTAAAAAAGTGATTCTGAAACAGAGTTGGGAGTGTGTATTAATTTTCTAGGGATGCCTTAAGAAAGTACCATAGACTGGGTGGTTTAAACAATAGAAATCAATTTCCTCACAATTTCCAAGGCTAGAAGTCCAAAATCAAAGGAATTAGCAGTATCAGTTTTTGGATGGCTATCTTCTTCCTGCGTCTTTATATTATAATCCCTCTACGCATGATGTGTCCTATTTTTTTCTTTTTATAAGGACACCAGTCTTATTAGGATTAGGGCCCAGCTTAAATGACTTCATTTATTCTTAACTACTTCTTTCAAGACCCTATTTCCAAATACAGTCACATTTGAGGTATTGGGTTTGAGGACATCAAAATATGGATTTTCCAGGAGACATTCAAGCCCATAACAGGGTGTAAGATATTCATTAAGAATCACCACTAGTGTGAAGAAAAGCTTGGGCAAAGTAAAAAGTAAATCTTGATTGTAGGTCCAGGAAAGCCTCAGCCAACTAAGTAAGAAGCTTTGAGGCCAGGAGTGCCTGTCCCTAGGCATCAGTATAAGCAAATGCAGGAAGGGTATGACTTGAGGTTAGGTACACTCTCTACTGCTGGGCTGACTCTAAAGGAGCTCACAGCTGGTGGCTCACTCACTTCTAACCACATTCCCTCCATGTGGGTATCAATTTGATCTCAGTGGCACATCTCTGTGTCTGCCACACTTCACACCAAATTGTCAGTTATGTTTAAGCCAATAAATATGCCCTGAATTCTTATATGTATAAAGTACTGCTCTGAGCCTTATAGGGGAATACGAAGATGGTTTTTCCATTGTAGGCGAATTGTATATTTTCCCTACACCTCTAGGGAATTGAGATTATGTACAAACAATAATAACACAAGATAAAATGTAGTAAGTAACAAAAGAGGAATATAAAGAAATGTTAAAGGATTAGAGCAAGGGAAGAGAATAATTTTATACAGTATAAAAACTTCATCATGAAAACAATAACATATGAGTTAGGTCTTCTATAACTAAGCCTATTTTATTTTCTCTACTTTTTTGGTAAATTTTGAAAGAATTAAAACATAGAAAAGTAAAAGACAATATGATAGATATTCATGTACCTGCAACCAAGATTCAGCCATCGCAACCATTAACATGTTGGCATATTTCCTTCTGATCTCTTTCAATCTCATTCTCGCCCTTTTTCTCTGTGCATATGTATGTCACTCTGATTCTTGCCTCGATACTTCAGGTTTAATTTGTGCCCCTGCCTTCTATCATCTTGATCTATGTCCCCAGGTGTTAATTTTAGCTATTATTTGGCTTTTAGGAATTTGTTTTTTTAGGAATCGTTCACTACATTTTTCTAACTTATTTACACCAGCATTACATTTTATTCTTAATAGAGAAATTACCCTATAACATATGCTCCATGATGACAAGCTTATAAAATGATCTAGATAATTTTAGATGTTTAAAAAATATGTGCTGAAAGAATAAATTGAAAGCTGCCAAGGCAATGCAGAATTTCTGGGCAAAAATCTGAGGAAAGAGAAGACAAGAAAAGTAAAATTAAATTATCAGTATTCTTTTCTCATTGGAATATTTACTCACTCCAGATTCTGAATAAAGTTTGCAGTATATCCACTAAGAAAGTGAAACAAAAATCAGAGTTCAAGTCACCACAAGATGGAGGTGACCTGGTAAACATCCAAGGCTTCGAGTAGGAAGCACATCTAAATCTCAGTATTATGGATGAAGTGAAAATAGACAAAGACTTGCAGGAGTGAATGAGGGAAATAATAGGGACCAGGAAGAATTTTACTTTATATTGCAAAATAAATACAATATACACACATACACCTCTAGAAATCTTAGGAATAGTGCTAAGGGTGGAGGGAGAGAGACAATTACAAATGTTAAAGAAGGGAGGACAAGAAATATTGCCCTTAAAGGAGATACAATAAGATTTATCAAGTGAAATAAAGGAAAACAAAAAATAATGGAATGATATCTTCAAACATTTCAAAAGAAAATATGATCAAACTGGAATTAAATACTCATTACAATCAAAAATGAAGATGAAATAAAACTTATTAAGATAAAGTAGTAATAAAGATAATTCATCACTAGAAGATTTATATTAGAAAAGAAAGTTTCTTTTTGCTGAGGGGATATGTCAAGAAGTTGGAGATTTTCTGTTAAGTGTAATTTTTTTAGTAAATTATAAAAGACAGAGTATAAAAATATCCTGAATAAAATGAAAGCAAATAAATATATAAAAAGCCAAATAATAGCTAAAATTAACACCTGGGGACATAAATCAAGATGATAGATTAAGTAAGCAAAATATGGAGTTCCTGCTGTGACTCGGCATTAACTAACCCGACTAGTTTCCATGAGGATGCAGGTTCAATCCCTGGCCTCCCTCAGTGGATCAGGAATCTGGCATTGCCATGAGTTCTAATGTAGGTCACAGATGTGGCTTGGACCTGGCATTGCTGTGGCTGTGATGGTAGGCTGTCAGCAAAACCTTGATTCAACCCCTAGCCTGGGAACTTGCATATGCCATGAGTATGGCTCTAAAAAGACCCGCCCCAAAAAAAGTATGTAAAATAACAGGAAAGTATGAAAATTACGAATAAATAGCAGAGGGACAAAATAAGCTCTGTTACTGAGAATAAATTTTGCAGAATTATTGAATGACAGAAAGCCAAAAGTTTTATACATATACATAGAAAAAAAATGAAGAAACTATAGCTCAAATAGTATGTAAGAGAACACTCCTTTAAAAGAAGAGGATCGGAGTTCCCGTCGTGGCTCAGAGGTTAATGAATCCGACTAAGAAC
Organism: Catagonus wagneri; assembly: GCA_004024745.2. Taxonomy (NCBI): domain Eukaryota; kingdom Metazoa; phylum Chordata; class Mammalia; order Artiodactyla; family Tayassuidae; genus Catagonus; species Catagonus wagneri. The sequence continues at coordinate 20,716,287 of PVHT021183693.1, forward strand.
CATGAGGTTGCGGGTTCAATCCCTGGCCTTGCTCAGTGATTTAAGGATCCGGCGTTACTGTGAGCTGTGGTGTAAGTTGCAGACGCGGCTCGGATCCCGCGTTGCTGTGGCTGTGGCAAGGTCGGCAGCTACAACTCCTGTTAGACCCCTAGCCTGGGAACCTCCATATGCCGCGAGTGCAGCCCTAGAAAAGGCAAAAAGACAAAAAAATAAAAAAAATAAAAGAAGAGGATCATTTATGGTATAGCAAAATCAAATTCAGTCATTATGAGGCAGTAGAAGGAGTTATTTCAGAGTGATAAATAGTAAGGAGAATTCAGGTGAGCTAAACTGCAAATTTCTGGTATGAGCATTCTACAGATATTAAAAAATACAAATTTGATTTTAAAATTTGAAATTTTAATGCTCAATGGAAACCAAAATAGTTTTGGTGATCCAACTAATTTTGTATTGATTACTGTAAATATACATCCAAATAATTCTTCCAGATTTGACTGCAAAAGAAAAAAAAACTTATATAGGAAAATTAAAAATTTGGACAAAGTTTGGAAAAGTTAAAGGAAAGTTTAGGCCATATTTGAAAACTACCCATCCAGTAGGCATGTCGCAAATAGTTTAGAGCAGAAAAAAACACTTTTAAATAGACAAATTTTGTCTCAGATGAAATAATGCACACTGAAATTCTTCAGACTGAAAGGGGCTTGCAAAGTAAGCATATCGTTTAGAATGAAAAACATCCAAACCCATAGAAAGAAAACATATTGGTAATTAAGACTACCTGTGCCGAGATAAATCCCACAAGATCACAGACAGAGTGAATAAAATAATACATACAGTCAGGCAAACACACACACACACACACACACACACACACACACACACTCCGCAAAGGAAAATAAATAAATATACTGGTTATATGAGAGATATGAGTTTGTATCATCAACCCTACTTTTTTTTTTTGGGGGAGGGGACAAGCCTGTAGCATGGGAAGGTCCCAGACCAGGGACTGATCCCAAACCATAGCAGTGGCAACACCAAATTCTTAACCATTAGGCCACCAGGGAACTCCTCAATATTCAAATAGACTTCAAAGTTCTGAGGAAAAATGAATTTCATCCTTGAATCCTAAAACCACCAAATTCACAATGAAGTGGAATTAGTAATAAATATGTCAATATATGAAATTGTTAATAAATTAAATGCATCTGTTATAATTTGAATTTCATTTTATATTCTATAGTAAACTGAAAATTCAGTTATATAAGGGAAATATGACTGTGGGGAGAAACAAAAGAAAAAAAAATGAACTAGTCAAAATTAAGTTTATAGTTACATCAAGGGCTTCTAGCTCTGAGAATAACAGATTAATTGATCCTGGACATGCTATCTGTTAAATACAACTATTCAACTTGAATACAATATAAAAATATATGTTTGAGGCAAAGTATCTACTCTTAGAATATCCTCAATCTTCCTAGCTGCTCCCAGTTCTTGTTTCAGTTACTCACCAGCTCTGTTTTGTTTTTGAGTGGGTAGAGTGGGATATGGGAGTCTTGGAAAATATGAATAAATACATAGAGAAAGTGTGGTGCTGCTGAAAGTATTTGCTGATTTATACTTGTACTATCCTAAAAATCTGTTGTAAATAATGTCAATTTAAGCCATGAGACTATTGTCTCATGGAAGTTAATGTGGAATCTCCTTTTTCTGGTACACCATTACTGATGCAATATTTTGGTTCAATTTTTGGTTTCTCTGGTAGTAGCTGAAATTATTCTATTATAATGTAGAGAAGTTCTAGACTTTTTCAGCAATGCAGTTGGCCAAGTTTTATCAAAATAGTTAACTCCAAGTTCTGTGTGATGATAATTTGGTTTTCTAGTTTATGAAAAATCTGTTTAAGAAATCTAAAGAAAGAATGAATTGCATCTTTATATAACTATTTAAATCATGTTTCCTAGAGCATTTTTTAAAAAAACAAATAAGGAACAAAGTTCATTACCTTGTAGCATAATTATGGTATTTTATGTTCATATCAAGTCAATTCAATCATTTGAAATTGAATGTAAGGGAAGAATACAACTACCCACATTACCAAAGGCCAGATATTTCCATTAATTATATAGTTAAAATTACTTTAAATGAAAGCCAGTCACTTGCGTTAAGAATAATATCTATTTATATTTGTTAGAATTCCAAATCAGTGAGGTATAGGAAACACTAACAATAAAATGCTCTTTCTCTTAAGCAAGGGAGGTTCATTTCTCTCCAATTTACCTTCTAAGACAGGAATATTATTTAGAATAATAAAAATCTGAGAAACTCAGGTTTAACTCTTTACCCATTTTAAGTGATAAGCAGCTCGAATTATACTTGGAAGTATTGACTTAAAAATATGAACAACTTAAAAGTTGAGAGTTAAGTTTTATTTGGGCCAAAATGAGGATTATAGCCTGGGAGGCAGCATTCAGATAGCTTTGAAATACCGCACCAAAGAGGCAGGGGAAAATATCAGTATATATGTGATTTTGATGAAAAGGGAGGTACATGCAACCAAGCACACATTTTACTGACCTTAGCTGCTGGACTCATGAAGATTACTGCTGGTCATGAGGAGCAGACATCATTATGAAGGACCTGGTGCTTTTCTGTTTATGAGGAAATACAAGAATTGGGCTCATAAAATCTTGTCCTGAAAATATATAACTATCTGAAGACCTGTTATGCCAGTTTTCCCAGAGCACAGAGTGTCTCACTCCTGATCTCTACCCTGAGCTCCTTTCGGGGGGTGTTGAGGGTCAGTAGATGCAGTGTCTCATGATTCAGTCCATGTAGAGACAGATAGCAAGAGCCAAACTCCACTTCAGAAGCTATCTGAAAGAAGATATTTCCCTCCTAAGCCTACTTGTTTTTATTTTGTTTCTATTTTATAAAAAGTTTTAAGTAAGCCTACACACTTACCTGGAGGAATTGCTAGACTCCACAGCCTCAGCCAAAATACTGTTTCCTTTTTGGAAAAGTAAAAAAGGAAGGAAAAAGGAAGGAAGGAAGGGAGGAAGGAAAGCATATTTGTCTTTCATCTACTTCCCAAAATAATCTATACAATTTATTGTCTTGATACAGGAGATGTGACTAATAAAAAGCAGTTTCATTATGCATTTCCACTATGGACAATCACATCACAAAGAGATCTTCCAACAGTATTACTGTTAACTTTTTCAGAGACTAAATAACATTGATAAATAATAACTGCTCTTCTGAATATATCAGCTTGTTCTATATGAGATTTATAAACTGGCCAATAATAATCCATTCACAGAATATGTTCTATAGTAAAGATTAAATATTGTATTCCCCTGGATTCATTCACATGCATATCTCAGTGTGATATAAAACCTAAAGAGAGTTTTTTGATACAGAATGAACAGAAGGCTTTACATAGAAGCTTTGGATTGCATGAATGCAAAACCAAACACAACAGTGCTGACAGCAAGACTTACCAGAACGATAGGGCCTGTTCAAGTTTGGACAGAGATAGATGATCCTCAAATATAGGAGTAAAATACGCTGTTATTCTCACTGATGTCCTGGATATACTTATAATAAAATAACGACTTCTAAAAATTAAAAATAGCTTTAGCTTTTAGAAATTATAAGTAGTATTGGAAGTAGCAATTGCAATCTAAGCTCACATGCATTTTAGTTTTTCTTAGTTGTCTCAGTGGTATGAACTGATATTTCTATATGCTTTGAAAAATTCAGTTTTATAGTGAAAGATTTATTAAGAAACTCTTGTTGGATCACAGAAAGATAAAGAAAAGCACGTTGTTTTCATTAACAGTTTTCATATGTAAAATTATGCATCATAATTAGTTTGAAACAGACTTTGTTTAGGTAATCACACTGAATTTTTTTTTTTTTTTTAATCTTCCCGGACTGGCTACATGCACTCAGCTCGGATCCCGCGTTTTTGTGGCTGTGGTGTAGGCCGGCGGCTACAGCTCCTGTTAGACCCCTAGCCTGGGAACCTCCATATGCCGCGGGTGTGGCCCTAGAAAAGGCAAAAAGACAAAAAAAAGAAAGAAAGTTGTTAGAAGGTTTTATTTAATATATCAAGTATTCTCATTTTTAAAAATGATAGTTTCTATTAATGACAAATATAAAAATATGTAAACTTAGAAAGTCAAATATAGATAAAATAAGTTACTGTAATTACTAATAAGCCCTACTTAATTTTTTTTTCATGTGTTAGGTTACTGAATGTACTTCTATTGAGTGGTTATTATGTGTAAGACACTGCTAGGGCTAAAGATATCCTGCCCTTTTGGTCTTACCATTTAACTACCTCTGGATTTGCCAGTTTAATATTTGTAAATGAAAGTTAATTTTTAATTAAGTGCAGTATATTCATTCATGGATCAATCTTTAATGTGAATTTTAAGACCGACGTTTTTACAGACATGGTTGCATGTACACTCCGAGCCAATTAATAAGATAGGGATATAACCATAGTGAGCTCTTACTTAATGCAATAGCTTGGTGTACATTAATACAGAAAGATACACATTCATTCATAGATCTCCCCATTGCATTTATTCATATATGAACATTACAGTTTGTTAATGGAATTATGAGCAATTTAGTGTTAGAATACAATGAAGAGTAAGAATCATAATGAAAAAAATGTAGTGTTATGTAAAAATTAGTAATTTTATCAGGCTTGAAGGCAAAAATCAGTGAGGTCAACATTTATGACTTCATGTAGTGATCATATACATTGAGAGGATTGATTTATTTTGAAAAGTGTGCAGACCTTTCTTAAAACTGTTCTACTTCAAGAAATAATCAATGGCTCTAGACATGACAGAATTAAATGATAAATGTTCTCCAACATCTATAACCACAGTGCACAAACATATAAGTATTAGTGAATTCACTTGAAAAATGATATATAAATAACAAAGGAAAACTAATACATGTAATCTTTGGAGGAAAAAGTCTTATGTAGTAAAAATCAATAATTAGATCTATGCTTAATTTTAAATTTTAGAGTAATTGAGAAATTATGTGACTTGTGCTGGAAAAAAATAAAATGTAATAAAACTCATATTCCAGGAGAGTTATTCTCAATAGTTAGACATACAACTTTTGTATAAATTTTCTGTGAGTCTTAGTTAACATATATGTAAAAAAGAAGCATGGTTTTATCGGATAAAGTTAAATTGCATTATTTTGTTCAGAATAAAATACCAGGAACATTTTTTATTTGAATAAGACACTGACTTGTACTATGAACACAATACCTAGTTAAAAGAATAAGCATATGGAACGACAACCAAGGGGAGTTTTTTTCTTGAAGAAATACTCCAGAATGCTTTTTGAGCTCCTGAGTCACATATCCAAATACCTACTCAAACTTTCTATGTTAGTATCAAATTTAAAATGTTCAAATTATAGTGCAGACTTTTCCCTAACATAGTTGATAGTATCTCCATCCCTCTAATTGTTTAGACAAAGAAATTTGGGGTCAATCTTCACTTTTCTCTTCATCTCACACCTACTGTTCTAGTAGCTCTCACTTAAAACTACATATACGACATCATCTCACTACCTCCACTGTTAATCTGATGCAAGCCACTATTATCACTCACCTAGATGCTCAAAATAGCTTCTTACAACCTCTCACTACTTATATCCTTGTCCCTACACAATCTTTACTCCACAGAGTAGTCAGAATTATATTTTAAAAACAATAAGGCAAATCATGTCACCCTTCTTGCCTAAACTCTACAAAATGTTCCTATTTCATAATAAAAAACAGTCATTAAATAGACAATGATAGCACTCCTTGATCTCATCTGTATTTATCTAAGTAGCATTAATTCCTAATAATTTTATTCATACGTTCTCTGTTTCAACCACAGTGATACCAAGTTGTTCTTGAACACAGCAGACACTCTTTTGCCTGGTGCTGTGGATATTCCTTTACATGTGTTATCTTCTACAGCTGGAATGACTATCTCAATTTTCTTCAGATCTGCTCAGTGCAATTATCCACACTAACTTATGAAAATACAAAAATTGTCTACCACCCTACAACAAACACTTCTGTCCTACCTTTTATTTTCCTATAGCAATTAACAACTTCTAACAAAAGAAGTTTTTTTATTTACTATATTTATTTCCTGTTTTCTTTCATTATAGCCTCACAGGGGGAAGTGTGGTTTGCCCGTTGCGATAACAAATGTATCCCAATGGCCTTGAACACTGTGTGGCACATGATAATTGTCAATAAATACTTATGGAATAAATCTAGACAACCAAAGACACTGTACCCCACAAAAAGTAGAATGCTGACAGGCTGTTTTTTTTTTTTTTTAATGTGAAAGTTGTATAGATAATTTTGCCATGCAAAGATTGCAAAAGTATGGCAAAGAAATTCCATCTCAGTTCTTGCTATCTAGGCTTTACCTAAACTACACATAGACTTTTTTTTTCTTTCTTTTTTTTTTTTATTCCTAGTGAACCCGTGCTCTCATCTCTTTGGATCCTTGGTTCATTAGGTGCTTCATGTTTACCATCTTAGATTGACAACATATTTGGTTCTCACTCCTTACTCATCAACTTCACTTCATGCTGTATCCCTTAAATGTACTATATTTTGGACTTTGATAGGTTCTTTTGGTTCTAGAAGAACATAAGCCCAGCATATAGTACTCATTGCATCTCGTTAGATATATGGTTCATTTATCTGGCAAACTTTTATAACTTCCTCAATATTTTTGTTGGAAAAAGAAGACCAGATATGGAATAATCCTAGGTTACTTTTTTAATGTATCACTTCTTTGACATTATGGAGGATAAACTGGAGGAGATGTGAGGTAAGGTTTTAAGATGCTACCAGTGAAAATAAAGAACGGGAAATGTAGAAAAAATATGAAAAGATAACTGAAAGATTATTGCAGCATTATTAAAAGCCTGTTTGATGAAGGAGGGAAGAGATTAGGATTTCAAAATTAATTTTAATTTAAAATATTTAATGATTATCTTTTAATACACGTAATAGAGTATTTGAAAAGATAGGCTAGATTATGATGCCTTAAAAATATTTCCAAATACTAGTGGCTTAGCAGAATTAACATTCGTTTGTCAGTACAAAGTCTTCTTCATGATGCTGTTGTCCATGAGGTGGGTTAACATTCTAGGAGTCTCTCTTCCAAAATTAGCATCCACATTGTCATAACAGAGAAACAGTCCATGGAAAATTACACAAGAGAAATCAAATTTTTTCAGCCTGAACATGATACTTATCATTCCATTTGTCTTTCATTGGCCAAAGAATGTAATGGTCACACTTAATATCACACTTAATTACCTGGAAAGAAACAAGGAAGTTGAAATTTTGGAAGTCTAAATTAGAAATCTAATGAAATATCTTTTATTGCCTCTGTGCTAGAGACCAGAATGCAAAGTTAAACACTTTAAGTAGATTGATAAATATAGCTGCATGATTCATTTATGTGGAGAGTGTAAAAGGGGAAATTGTTTGAGATCAAAGATAAAGAACTCATTACAAGCCATGTTGATATGGAGATATATGTGTGATATGAAGGCAGATTTACCCCAGTAGATGATTGAAAATACTTTGAGATCTGTTATCTGCAGTTTACTGTTGCATTAGAGGAAGTTAAAGGTCATGATTTTGAATAATTTTATCCAATTATAAGATACAAATTAAGACAACAAGTGAAAAGAAGCAGTGGAAACTATATCATCCATCATTATCAATGTTTTATATTAATAGCCTTATTTCTAGAAGGATAATGGTTAAGATAAAAATAGACTATTTGTATTATTCCTTTAATCCTTTGATTTTACCTGTTTATTACTATGTGCAGTTTACTAGATAGGTAGTTTCTCACCAGGAGTTCTTGGAATTTAGAAATTATGATTGAGTTTCCTCTCAATGAGAATATCTCCTGAAGTGAATAATAGATATATAAATGTATTTTTTGGTTGACAATTACACTCTAATTTCTAAAACATATTCTATGTATGAAATTTTATGTTGTAGAGAATTCTTTGTTTTTAAGACATGAAACATAATGATACAGGTTACTATTCCATAAATAAGTGTTTTCCATTAATTTCATATCATTGATTTTAGATATTGAATAATTGATCAGCATCTGCTCCCTAGAACCAGACTGTATCTTCAGTGAGGTTTCTGTTTATACGTAGTTTTCTCTGTGGGGAAATAAATTGTTTCTATGTAGGAAATGTTAGATGTTTAATAGTAAGTTAGGTTTTCAGTAGGCTTGGACTTCAGAATGTTAAACTTTATTTTTTCTGCTATTTAAGTACACCCATTTCAATATTTACAATTTATTGGGTTTTGAAGACTATTTAGAAAAAATGTATTATGTATAAGGTCAGGCAGCACTTAAAGATCCTTTTAAATTTATTTTTGCAGACACTGTCATAAAAATATAATTTGTATTCCAGTAGCAGTATTTTTGTCTCCGTTTGTTTCTCATATGTGCCTACATATACAATAAATATATCTCAGCTGACATTTTTTTCCTGAACTCTAGAAGCTAGTAATCTTGATTTTTAAATTTTGTTATAAGAATGTGATATAAAGTTGACAGAATTAATAGATATGTGAAATTAAGTTAACAATTATAAGTTTGTCATTTGGGAGTTTAAATAAGCATTATTTTTACACTAAATCATTATTAGAATACATTGACAACAAAAACGAATGACTGATATAAAATGTATGTAACAGTATTAAACATAATTTTGTCTGTGATCTACATATTTTTTTCCTAAATCTCTATAGTTGAAAACAGGTCATAAATTCTAATGAGAGTAACATAGATATTCCTGATAGTTCTTGCAGTTTTTTATAAGAATATAGTGCATAACTTTATTTTTTTAAGTGCATAACTTTATACTTTATTACCAAACAGCTACACCAATCACCCCATATAAAAAGAAGACTAGAAACTTTCTTTTTTAAGAAAGTTTATTGATAGAACATTTTGTGAAGTCAGATTGAATAGTAAGTATAGATAAGTAATGCCAAGTTCATATGGCTTTCCATGAGAACCACTCTGAGCGACTCAACCTTCCTATTGGAAAGGAAAGATGTTCTTACTCCTTGCATGGATTTTGCTCAGTACAGAAATAAAAAGTGACACATGGTAAAGAAAACTTGGGAAAAAGATTTCCTGTGGAGTTGGAGAAATAAATTATATCTTCTTTTCCCTGAAAATTTTAGAGGGCAGGATGTTGGCTTACATAGCTATAATGCCACACAAAGTAGACAATATTGAAGCAGAGACATGGTACACTTCTGTTATCGGTATATGTTAAGAGTGTGTGCATTTTCTCCGAGTCAAAAAGAGACTGGTAGGTATCAGACATGAAGTATCCTGAAAATATCCCATTTAATGAGATGAGGAGTCATTTCCAATGAGAGGGCAAGGAGTGTACCATCTGTGCTGAAGATGCATTCTGAGAGACCAACACCATGCCTTGGAAATTTTGAGTGTATCATTGCCATTCAGTCTTCCATATAATCTGTGCCTACAGTTATACTTGGGTAGTTGTCATAAAGCGGAATCTAGCACCCAGCAGATAACTTCAAATGTAACTTGCTACATAAATCCTCCCTTTAACCGTTACCCAAGTTCAGGGGAATCAGAAAAAAAAGACATGAAACTTGATTTAAAGAACAGATAACTCCTTATTTTTTACTGCATATATATGGAAGCAAATTAAGGTGTAATTTGGGGTGAGAGGAGCTTTGAAAAACACCCAGGGTCAAAGTTTTACATTAGACCTGAACTTGACAGCTTTTTTCTCAATAATTAAAACTGAACCTGCATTAAAAATATAAAAAATGATTCTTATGCTTGATTCCCAGAAGCTGTGGAATCTGATGAACATTTTTCAAGGATAAATTTAGGAAGAGTCAATAAATATCAGGGAATACAAAAGGGGAAAAGGAAAATAAAACCGTATCTTAAATGTATCCTGAGGATATGAAACTCTAAATTAAACTGTTTACTCACGGGGAGACTTCTTTTATGAGACACTGTAGATAGTTGTTGACTTAGCTAGCAGACCATTGCTCTCATTTAAAACTGTGCTAACCATGATCGCAGAGCTGGAGTACCTGCAACTATAACATCTGGATGAAGAAAAGGAAAAGGAAAATAATAAAATTTTTGAATACTCATCCAGTTTCAGCTGCTTTGCATATATGTTAGTTTCATTATATTTTATACTCTACTACATATGGAAATTTTTAAAAAAAATAATCAACAGGTAATGAATATCTTTCCTAAAAAAAGTAGTAATATAAAGGACAAAGTGATAATCACAAAATTACTATTGTGATCATGTAGTTTTTCAGGATGATCTATGTGAATCTGCACTTTCACAGAATATATACCTTTCAATATCAGCAAGAAAAATTAACTTGAAGCTGGCATGTAAATTGAGTGAAATAAGTAAAACAAATGTAATTGATGCCAAATGGAAAAATATTCCCCTCTTATGTTTAGAACACATAGCTTATACTTGAATAAGTGGTAATATAAGGTGAATGATGTGAATTACCTCACAGAGGTTAAGGTTAGATGAGTACATTGAAGTCAGTCAGAAAGTGGAAAACAATTGTAATATCCACTAATGGGATAATAGAGGTCATGTACATACTATATTTAGCACAAGATAAGGTAGTGTTAGTAACAAAAAAGAAAAGAAAAAGAAATGGATAGGACATATAATTAAGCTAAAAATAACATAAAATAGAAGCGTGATTTAAATGTTAGTCCAGGAAGCAGGATGAGACATTGAAGCTAAAAGAAATAAATATTAAGGACAAATCAGTCTGGAAAGTATCAAAGCATTACAACATGTCCCTGACAGCAGCAGTGCTAAATACTCATGGGCGGTATGAATGTTGACTGCTTTAGAAACTTGGTCCAAGTGGTCATAATAACCCATAACAAAATAATAATGGATGTGGCATTCAGGGAGCTCAGATACTCAGAAATTTGACTGGAGCTATAAATCACAGCCACTATAAAAATGTGGAGGGGATAAAGTACACAAGACTCAAGTGATAATGGGATGTGCTAGGCATAGAAATAATGCCACTGATATAATGCTGAAGATGGTATCACTGGTTTTCAGAAAAATAAAGGTATAGTAGGTATGTTGAAATGGAAATGATCTACTGAAATGAAACTAGACTACGTGGCATAAAATTATAAACTTGTTAGTAAATACCTAATTCATTAAAAACAAGGAACTGCAGGTTTTCTGAAACACTGGAAGTATTATATAAACATATTTAATATACTATTGAAGCTATCCAGAGAAATGGATAATTGGGAGTCATTTTAAAAAGCAATCACTTGAATTAAGACCTACAGCTAAAAATATTTTTTATTGCAAAAATAAGATGAATTCTAATGCTAATGTTTTCTATAAAGAGCACAGTGTCAAAACATAATAATGAGCTGGCTTTTGGAACAGAGTGAACGTATGAAAGAAACACTGAGCCAACAATATATGGTATATAAAATATAAATATAGAAAATTAGTATTTAATTTTTTAAAAAAACCTGAAGTCTGCCCTGAGAAAAATGAAGATCAACAACATGTAGATATGTTCAATGAGAATAATGTTAACCTTTTCTTGAATGGATCCTTTAACCATTAAATAGTATCCTTTGTCTTTCTTTATGGCCTTCATCTTAAAGTCTGTTTTCTCGGATATGAGTATTACCCCTCCTGCTTTCCTTTCTTATCCTTTGGTGGGTGGGGGAGGGAGTGGGATGGGATGGGAGTTTGGGGTTAATAGTTGCAGACTATTGCCTTTGGGATGGAAAAGCAAGAAGATTCGGCTGTTTAGCAGCAGGAACTATGTCTAATCACTTGTGACGAATCTATATTTATGTGTAACAATATATATATATGTATGTGCCATGCTATACAGTTGAAAAATTGACAGAAAACTGTAAACGAGCTATAATGGAAAAATAAATTAAAAAAAATATGTTAAAAGCTGTGTTTAAACATTGTAATGAAGATCCACATTCAAAGGAGATTCTCAGTCACAGGCCTGTCTGGAGCTACTATACCCAGAGAATGTAGAAATAGCCATGGGGATGGTCAATCTGTATGCTCAGCCTAGCTCAGACACCAGTTCGCACTGACCTTGTACAAGTTACTTAACTCTTCTTAAGCTTTCTCATCTTGAGCAATAAAGACCTTATCTAGAGGGGAGTTGTGGGTATTGATTAGCTAATGCTCTGAAAGTTCTGTACAGATGGAAGAAACAGGACATTAAGGATAAACGTAAGACCTACAGACAAGGAGACTTCATTTCAGATTCCCAAAGACCTTATAAGCACTCTCTTTGCTTTTAAAGATAAATAAACTGAAAAGGTGACATTTGTAACTGCATGGAGATGTAATTTTTAAAGATCATATTTATTAAAAGAGAAAAAGATATATCTATTGATTTTTAACTTTAATTAAAATTACTCAAACTGACACGTATTCACAAATAAAACTATCATGTGGTGGCATTAAATATAATTTTCTAGATTAGGATATGCATCTGGTAAGTAGAAATTTCTTAACCTGGATCTTAAAATCATTGCTTGCTAGTTTAAGGTGAATTTCTAAGTCATAACAAAATTAAATATTATTTGTGTGATGATAGCCTAACAGGGCAAATTTTAAGCCAGTTATGACATAGCCTAGCCACTTTATTAATATCTAACTTGAAATATGTAAAATTAAAATCCTTAATATAAGTACTGTTGTAAAGTCACACTGAATAATTTCAAGCATATTATTTCAACTGCCTAGCATGCTTGTATGCAACAAGCATTTTTACAGCTTTATAAAATTCAGGTTACAAATATGTGCATGAAAATATAAATTTAACTAAAAATATTTATACAGCAACCTAAAATAGAGTGGTGTTCATAAATGAATAGGAGATGAAACAAAAATAATTATTTTCTTATAATTAAAAAAGGAATTCATATCCATGTTTAGTCGTTCTTTTCTTTCTCCAGATTTTCTGGAATATCTCTTTGAGCCTAGGGAACTTCTGCGCAAGCCTCTGTGACTTTCCAAAGTATATTTTATTTCCATTTTTGTTTCATGTGTTTCTGGGTATCAAATAAATACAAAACTGTGATATTGTTTCTGAACATAATTTGCAAAATGGACAAAACAAACAGAAAAGAATAGTGCCCAAAACACCTAAGGAATTAAACCACAGAGCTAAAGTACACATTTTGACATGCTTATGGTAAAATAGACTCTAATTATTTAAAATAACTGTGCATGTATATTTAACTGAAATATCTGCTTAATATTTGTATGAATGTACTTAATGAAACTCTGTCGAATATTGAAGATATTATGTTGGATATGTTTAAACTTCTTTGATATGAAATAACCTGAACTCAACAGTCACTTATCAATGAAGGTCCATATCATTTTTCTGGTATCCCAGGTGGGACTCAAACCACAGTCCCTGTCTTAGGAAGCCAGGATCCATGTCATCTTTTACAGACTGATTAGTTTAACATTTTTAACATTAAAACAGATCAGTGATGACTAAGCTATTATGCTCTTCATCATGGAATCTATTTTTCTGGTTTCTGGAAGTAGTGTAACAGTGATTAAGGTCCCCAGCTTAAGAAGCAGTCCTGGATTTCTCAGTTTATTTGACCTTAAGAAAATGATTTAACCGTTTTAGCTTTTTTGCTTATATGAAAAAATAAATGGAGATAACAGTGATAAGCATGCCATAGAATGGTTGTGAGAATAAAAGGAAGCGAAGTATGAAAGAAAAATCACTATGTTGAACATATAGTAAGTGAACTTTAAGTGGTATCTATGTTTATAGCTATTATTTTCTTTGTGTTATTCCTGATTTACAAACGTGTTTGTTTCTGGTTTTCTTTCCATTTAGTTATGTGCTTTAAAAAAATGTTTGCTGAGTTCTTTTACAACGTAAGAGCAAAAATATATCCTAATTGTTTGCCAGTAGAATTTATCTCAAAGTTTGAAGGATACTTAATAGAAAAGTTTTATCAAGACATCTATTTAACTGACAAATTTTGCTGTATATCCATCCGTCCATGGTAAACCTATGTACATGTCTATTCTTCCTGAGATAAACTGAAAGCTCTCTTGGATTGTAATTGTATTAGAGATATCACCATAAATGTGATGTTATAAACATTCTTAATGTATAGCACTATCTGAACCTCCACATTGGTGCTGAATATTACATTTAATTTAAATTTATGGCAGGAGTTCCCACTTTGACTCAGTGGTAACAAACCCAGTTAGCATCCATGAAGATGCAGGTTCAATCCCTGGACTCACTCAGTGGCTTAAGAATCCGGCATTGCTGTGAGATGTAGTGTAGGTCGCAGATATGGCTTGGATCCTACATTTTCTGTGGCATAGGCTGGCAGCTGCAAGCTGCAGCTCCGATTCTACTGCTATCCTGAGCACCTCCATATGCTGCAGGTATGGCCCTAAAAAAAAAGAAAAAGTTATGGCAGTATCAAAGACCTTAAATAATTGTTGAGTACTCACTCAATTTTCATTTGTAATAAACTCTACGTAGGCTATTTAGCTTCCATGTTTGTATATATATAAATCTGTAACTCTTATTGGAAACTCTTTGAATATATATTATTCATCATTAAGACCATCCTTTTAAATGATGAAAAAAATGTATCACAATGGGGCACAGAGATAAAAGTTTCTTTTAAAGCCTATATTGGATTCTATGAAATATAGGGTATTCAGAGACGGCTTGTCCAGAATTCATGTTTACATGATTAAGCACATATATGTTGCCAGTTTTTAAAAGGCCAAGTACTTGGCATGCAAGAAGACCTGTCACTTTTCGTCTTGCTAGCTTTCTACCATCAGCCACCCTATTCTTTGGAGTTCTATCTTTTATAGAATGATATTCAGGTAATGACATTCAGTGAAAACTCAGTGGCTTCTAATATTGCCTGAACCCCAATTTTTCATCATCATGCTCCTATTGAAAAATGAGAAGCTCATTTATACTGAAAGTTCTTAATGTGGAAGCTTTATCCCTTAGTCATTTGGCACAAATGACCATAATCCATGTGCAGATACAGACTCTGAAGCTGGGTTACTTTCCTCAGTGCTGAGCTGCCATCACACACAACACTCATGGCAACATCACATAATCTCTTGTTTCTATGTACATTTTTGTTGAGTGGCTCAATCATCTTGTTTAAGCTAAGTTCCATTTTATAATGCTTATTACAGTCTGTACACAAGCTTGTATATTCTTTTTACTCTTTCAGTCTTCCCTTTTATTACTAATTCTGTTATTTTCCTGTTTTTTCTATTACCAGTCTTGGCGAGTACATTTTTAAAAAATATTCATGTTTTAAAATAAGTCCAATATTTTACAAATTTTCCTTCCCCAGTTATTTATTACTACACCTGGAGAAAAACATCCAGTGCCCTTAAATTTCATCCTTGTGTTTACGTATCACCAACATCAGTCACGTAATTCTTATAAATTCCTTTTTTTTCTCCCTTGTTCAAACATGTCCATTTATTTCTCATTTAAGACCAATACCAGGTGGTCTTTCCTAGGGGACAGTGAAGAAAGACAGAGATAGACGGAATTCACTGCAACTGGTCTTGAAAAACCCAATGAGATATTTTAGCATAGCTCAATTGAAAGACAGGTCAATTAACTTGTCTGAGAGCTAGTGCTAGGTGACTTGCTAATAAGTTGATAAGTTTAGATTCATACCAACGCATTGCCTCACAGATCAGAAAATAGTGTAAGGAGAGAAAAACATATTTTCTAATTCTTAGGTTTTCTTAAATTTCACTTGACCTAAATACATGGAGTGAATGCAAAGTGAATCTTCATTTACCTGCATGTAGTTCCTCATTAGCCAACTGAAGAACCACCTTAGGGACACTGTGCTTATTCTAACCATATATTTTAAGATGTTTTATAAGCGTAAATTTAATACTATGTATGTAATGATATGAATCCCGAAAAGCAATGATTCTTAAAATTGAAAAAAAAGATTAAGAAACATAAGTGCTGTTTGGAAAATTATGGATGAAAATATTCATTTGATAATCTTCATATATAAAATATTTTCAGCTGGACAAAAAAGCAGATGTGGAATTCTCAAATTACAGGGCAACAAAGTGACTAAGAAAAGTCATACAAACTGTTGCACTAGAATAATATAAGTAATCAAAAGTAGACCAATTGCATTTAAATAATTTAAATACCCAATAAGCCATAGGGATCTGTGGTACTTTCAGTGATATTCCTTCCAAAAATGCATTATCCCAGTCTAGTTACAAGAAAAATATCATATTCCAATTGAAAGCTTCCACAAAAAATCTGACCAAAATCCTCAAATGATGTCCAGATCGTTAAAAATAAGGCACAGTTTATAAACCATTATAACCAAGAGAAGTTTAAGGAGATAAGGTTACCAAATGTAAAGTTATATTTTTATGAGAGATTCTGGAAGATAGAGAAGTAAATAATAATGGAAGAAATTTTATGGTAATTCACTGAATAATAATTTATCAGTATTGGCTCATAATTGTGACAAATATACCACACCATTGTAAAATGTTAATAATAGTGAAAAATGGGTGAGGAGTTAAATGTGAACTCTTTGTACTCCTGTTTTCAAAAATTATATAAACTAAAAAGTGATGTTGAGGAAATTATATAATCAAAAATATAGGCTTATGAAAGAGATTCATAAACGTGAAAGATAGAATAAAACAATTTGAAAATTCCTTACAATGATTTCCAGAAAAACAAAGCATCTGGCATTATGGTAAGAGGCAGTATTTGCAAAGTTAGGGTGAATATTGAGTACTAATGACAGATACATTATTTAAGATTGAGAATAAAAATTAATCCAAAATAGCTTCAGATTCTGGTATAGTAAATTCTTCACCTTAGCCACATGATATAGAAAATATATTTATTTGAAATTTTATCAGTTATATGGTAGGGCTAATTAATGGAACTGAATTTAAAGGGAATCCTAACCTGCACTTACATTTAAATATAATACTTTTTGTGTCTGTACTGACTGAAGATAATTGTGCTGCTTGAACTGGAATCAATTTGTCTATATACTTGACTAACTTCCTGGTCGTCAGATGTCTTTTCTGAGAAGAATTTTCATGTTAGTAGTAGCTAAATCACTGAATGCTTTGTTTTTCCATTCTATTATGAGGAGTCTTTAAAATTTCTCATTCTTTATATTGTTATATTTTATTGTTAAAATCAAATTTAAAATTATCTCTTTAAGAAAAAACAAAATGAAAGTGATAAAAATAGATAAAATGGAAATGAAAAATGTAGACAAGAGAAGTATGAAGGAAAATTTCAATAAAGGCTTTGAACATAAAAAATTATGAAATTGACTCTACTAAAATTAAGAACTGCAGTCTATAATTAAGAACTACTGCCAAGAACTGTAGAGAAGTTTGGACATAGCAGAGGACAAGAGTGGTGAACTGAAAACATACGTCAATAGAAAACATCCAAACTGAAGCAAAAAGAGAGAAAAATGGATGTAATGTGCTTCTCAAACATGTGGGACAGAGTCAAATATTCTAATAGATATTTAATTACAGTAATGAGAATAAGTCAAATTGAAGAAAGTTAATGACCATCAGTTTTCCAAAACTGAGGAATGATACCAACTTTTGAACAAAAAGTTCCATGAAAGGCCATAGTAAAATGGGAAGGGAACCACAGCTAGGCTTATTGTAATAAAACTCTGTAAGTTATAATAAAGTTAAAAGGAAAATCTCAAAAAAAAAACCCTGCCAGAGTGAAAACTACATGTAACCTTCAAAAAAGCAACAGAAACTTCCATAGAGGAAAAAAAGTCAAATGAAAATAGAATGACGTATTTACAGTATTGGAAATTTACTGTCAACATATCATTCTCTGATCAAAAAAATATGTGACAAAAATGATGTTTTCAGAAATCCTAAAACTGATTAAAATGGTGAGTCAGACTGGTATAAAATACTAAGGGGAAAATTTCTGGGAGAAGAAATATGATTTCTGATAGAAATATGGAAATGAAAAATAGAACAAAGAATACTGGAGAGGGTAAATATATGGGCTAATATAAGTGATTATTGGTAGTGTAAAAAAATAAATGTAATGCCATGTAAAGTTTCAAATGCATAGAAAATAAAAACCCGTAGCATAGATAATTTAAAACCAGGAATGATATACCTGGTGAAGTGTTCTATGGTTCTCACAGGGACAGGAACACTGTAAAAGTCTAATCATTTTTAGACTATAAGGAAAATATAATATTTGAAGTAACCAATACAATAATATATAAATTAATAACAATATATACTTTGAATTGCAATTAGTAAGACAATCTTAATATAAGCCAAAAATTCATATAACTAAATCAAAATATGAACATATACAAAGTGACAGTAGCAGTTTTTCACTCACCTTTTTAACCATAAAAACAGGTCATTCAGCATGGGTCATCTCCCAACTAAGAAAGAGAAAGAAGGTCGTGGAGGTACTCTTAAAAGATACAAAATGCTAGCATCCAATATTTGAGAAATTAAATGCGCCATTCAGTTAGGTACAGAACAATTTGATGAAAAAAAGTAATGAAAAATAACTCAAAAGAGCTTTTCTGCTATTTTTTTTCTGATGGCTATATTTATAAAAGTAAAATATTAAGATTTTATTTTAAGCAGTACATTAATTCTTATAATATTTCATATGTATGAAAACACCATCATGATAGCACTTCTCAGTAGTTTTCAATCTCTATAGAAGGTATTATCAGTTCTGATATATTAGTCTTAGTTTCTCTATGTCCTTCAAAAGCAATTTGTCTCTTCACCTGAATAACATCTTTTGTTTTTGCATCATTGACAAGGAAACATTTAAAAGCACATTTTTAAATGATTTATGCCAAAATGAATTAATAGTTTTAGTTTTGATTGTGTCCATTGCTTTTAAGAAAATCTCTTCCTACAAAGGTTGCATATTAATCAAGGTAATTTAACCAGTCTTATAATTTAGCTATGAATTTCACATTAGTGTTTCTATTCAAGGACAAAGCCTGTCAACGTTTTCTGTGTTATCTACCTCCTCTGCTGTCCCCAAATCCACATTCTAACCTTCCTGTGGAAATCTAATTCTTTACCCTTCTGAATATCACTGGCGTAGTGAAAACCTATCCTCTAAATCTAATCAATGTGTCATATAGAAAGTAATTAATGTGTATACATATATATATATATATATATGTATGCGTGTGTCTGTATGTATATATACTATATTTGCATATTTTTTCTTGTGGTTATTTTTATATTTAGCATATTAAAAAAGGTATAAGCTAACTTTCTAGAAAATAGTCTAATGACTCAAATGAATTTTCTTAGCTAACTGATAAAGAGGTATAAAATGTATGACATTAATCCATATAGCCAGCCAACATAAAATATCAATGTGATACAAAGATTGATTAACATGCAGATCAAGAAACCACATGTTGAGAAACTAAGTCACTCAATGTGTTTAATATGATGTACATACATCTGAGACACACACAGAGATAGAAAAAAAGAGTGGTACTAAGTGAACAAAATTTCACAACTCAAAGATACTGAAAAAGAGACAGAGATTAAATAATCAGAGAAACTGAAAGATTAGGTCATAGAGAGAATTAGTAGCATTAAATCACTTTATCAATCAAAACCAAAATAGTTATGTGTTAAGCATGGCAAAGAAAATTAGAGTGATAACATTATACTTCTTTTTTTCCCTTGAATATTTTCTTTAGAAGTCATCACATCAAGTATTGATCATGAATAAATCGACTTTTTAACAGAGGATATGAAATGCAAATTTGAGGCTGACAATATTTTAATTCCTTATGCAAAGAATCTTTTTTTTTCTCCTGGGCATACTTTTTAAAATAATAAATAAAGTTTGAACCAGAGCAAAAAGCTTCATCAATGTTTTTGATATATGTTTGTCTACTGCTTTAATAGATGCCAGTATGACATTCATTTTCCTTAACTAATACTTTATTGTAGCTTTTGGCATTTTACCTTAAAGAAATAATACATATTATGTAGATAGCATATAAAAGAAAACAATAATTTAAAAATATTTTTAGTTCAATGAATTTAAATCTAAAATACTGTTTGAGCCATTTTAGTTATTTGTTTAAGATGTGTATTAGTTATAATTCAAAATAATTATATTCTTACCAAGAAACTATTAAGATTTCTAATAGAATAACTCTTATAGAATACATTGGGGATTTTTCACATTACAGAGCATTCACTTTCAATATAAAAGAATGTAATTAAAACAGCTGTATTTTCAGCTCCTAAAGTATGAAATACAGATTGCATATTGCTACAATTTAGCTTGTTAACTTTGAAAATATAAGCAACATTATTTATCCTCTTAAACCAGTTACATATTTTAATGCATTATAAATATATTCACATATGGATAGAAATATATGCCAGTGATCAGCTGCAAAAAAGTTTAGCATAGGAAAATTAAAAAAAAAATAGAATACAAAATTCAAATGCAAAAACAGAAGAGGAGAAAGCAAAGAGCATAGTATAATTATTTTGTTCATTTTAAAAATTCATAAAATAACTAAATGACAGAAATATCATAGAAAAGATACAGACCAGGGGAATATTTACTGGCATTAGGGATAAGAGAAAAACAAACAAAAAGACACAAAAAAGTAATAATAAATACTAGGAAAAATATGTTCTGAATACTTAATAGCTTATTTAAAAGTAACCAAAGTTAGGAGTTCCCTGATGGTGCAGTGGGTTAAAGATGCAGCATCATCATTTCTGTGGCTCCAGTTCGTGCTGGGGTGTACCTTTAATCCATGGTCCCACAATATCTGCATGCCTTGAGCATGGCCAAAACAAAAACAAAACAAAAATAACCAACAACAACAACAATAAAAATAGTGAATCTAACAACTGCCCCAGATTACTGTCCAGAGAGTTTCCATGCTATACTGTAGGGAATGGGGAAACCCAAGCTTCTGTAGATTCTCTGAGATAAGATGATAGAGTTAGGAGTCCTAGGAGGCAAAGGTGGCTAAAGTTCACAAGACAGAGTGCTAGAGAGGGAAGAACTCCCACTGAGACATGAGAGGGACCTAGGTCAGAAGGATGTTTTCTTAAAAAGGACATGAGGAACAGACTTTGGAAAACCTGTGGTTTCCAAATAAGACAGTCTGGGGGGTGGGGGATGCACTGAGGGTTTGGGATGGAAATGCTATCAAATTGAGTTGTGATAATTTTTATACACCTGTAATTGTAATAAAATTCATTAAGCAATGGGAAAAAAGGACGTGAGGAAAACTTGAATCAACCAAAATGATTTAAATTTGGTTTTGGTGATGTTTGCATAACTGTATATATTTTCAAGTCATCAAGTTGTATACTACATCTTCAAAATTCATCAAATTGTATACTACAATATGATTCTATTTATTACATGTAAATAATACCACAATAAAAGCGTTTTAAGTATTATTTGTTAATATCAGTATTTCTATACATTAGCAAAACAAGCCCTTAATGAGGGACCAAAATCAGGCTCCCGATAAAAAGCAGTAGAAATGGCAGAAAAAATAATAATTTTTGAGTAATTTCCCTGGGTCAGGCACTGTGCTACATTCTTTTGCATACATTATCATGGCAGAAAAAACACATTATAAATGCAAAGAATAATAAAAACAATGGTATCAATTTATGAAATCTGATTATTACAGTACTGAAATGAAATATATTCTAAAACAAGATTTATTTTAGCAGCTAATTTTTTTCACAAAATATTTGAAACCCCAAATTTGTATTTTTACTTACTCCAAGCCTCTTTATAATTTCTGGTTGTCAGCAGAGTTACCTTAGTCTTCCACGGATGTCAATATAAAGTCATGCTCATCTAAAGGCACTCTGAATTTCTAAAAGTAATGGCTATACCACCTGGTCCTTTTGATGCTTTTTCATGGCAATTGTGTTTAAATCTATTATACATTTATATATAGGTTGAGTTTTAAATAATTATTCTTCTTACGTGTATGCCAACTGAGGATAGGTTAGGAATGTGGCTTAGTTTTAGTTTTTAAAAAGACTTTATTTTTTAGAGCAGTTTTAGGTTCACATCACAACTGAGTGGAAGATACCTAGATTTCCCCAAATATCTCTTGCTTTCACATAAGCATAGTTGCTACCATTATCGATATGACTCACAAGAGTGGTACGTGTGTTACAATTACAGAACCCTACATTTAAACATCGATATCATCCAAATCCAAAGGTTAAATCTGGATTTGTGTTGTGCATTTAGAATAACGTGTTCACCATTAAGATTTATTGATTCATCACCCATCCTCCCCAAATCTCCCATCCTTCCCCAAATCCAATGCCTTTCCAGATTGACTTCTTGCAATGAGTAATAAATACATATTTATTTTCTCTATGTCTTCCCATGACTTGCTAGCTCATTTCTTTTTAGGTGTGGATAATCCTTCATCGTGTGGATGTATTATTGTTGTTGCTTAATCTGTTGACCTACTAAAGGGTATCTTGATTGCTTCCAAATTTTGATGGATAAAGCGGTTCTAAATATCTGTGGGAGATATTTGTATAGACATAAGTTTGCAACCCTTTTGGGTAAATGTCAAGAAATGTGATTGTTGGATCATATGAAAGAATATGTTTAGTTTTGTTAGAAGCTGCCAAACAGTCTTCCAAATGGCTGTAGCGTTTTGCATTCCCTCTAGCAATGAATGAGTGTTCCTTTCGCTTCACATCCTTGCCAGAATTTGGCGTTTTAATGTTTTATATTTTGGCTGTTCTAGTGGTATGTAGTATTATCTTGTTTTAGTTTTTATTTCCATTATGTTATATAGGGTATCTTTTCATATGCTTATTTGCCATATGTACATCCTCTTTGTGAGGATTCTTTTAAGTTCTTCGAGCTGTTTTTCAATTTATTTTCTTCATGTTGAGTTTTAAGACACCTTTGTAAACTTTAGATGACAGTCCTTTAGCAGATATGTCTTTTGCCCAGTCTGTTTTTATTCTTTTAGCAGTCTATTTTGTAGAGCATATTTTATTTTATTTAAATGAACTCCAGCATATCATTTTCTCCATTTTATAAATTATAGTTGATTTATAAAGCTGTGCCAATGTCTGCTGTACAGCAAAGTGACCCAATCATGCATTCTTTTTCTCACATTGTCTTCTATCATGGTCTGTTCCAAGAGATTGGATACAGTTCACTATGCTATGTAATAGGCTCCCATTGCTTATCCATTCTAAATGTTTTCATCTACTAACTCCAAACTCTTCGTCCATCCCACTCCCTCCCTTTTCCCTTGGCAACTACAAATCTGCTCTCCATGTCTGTGATCTGTTTCTGTTTTCTAGATAGGTTCATTTGTGCTGTATTTTACATTCCACCTGTAAGTGTCATTATATGGTATTTGTCTTGCTCTTTATGACCTACTTCACTTAGTATGAGAATCTCTACTTCCATCCAGTTTGCTGAAAATGGAATTGTTTTGTTCTTTTTTATGGTGAGTAAGTATTCCTTGTATATATGTATGTCTTAATCCATTCATCTGTCAGTGGAAATTTAGATTTTTTTCTATGTCTTGAACATTGTGATTAGTGCTGCAATGAGCATGGGGTGCATGTATCATTCTGAACTGTAGTTTTGTCTGAATATATGCTTAGGAGTGGGATTGCTGGATCATTTGATCCATTGAAATGATCTCTATCTCTATGTAAAATGTTTATTTGGGCTTGATTGACCTATCAGTAAACTATGTTAGTATTTTCAATTTGCACTGTGATTGCAGAATGTTAATTACTCCTTTTATATCTCAATAATTCATTCATGTGTTAGGTAGATAGTAGTTCATAGTCATTTATATTCCTGATGTATTCAGTTATTTAGTAGTAATTTTATTTTTGTTTATAATTTATTTTCTTGGATGATAAATAGCTATTCATGTCAGAATGCTATGTTCTGCCATCAAATTTTTCAGCTTTTCTGCATTGTGCTATGATGCGGTTTGGTTCACGAGGGAGATATGAATGGTAGTGGTCTGTGCAGATTGCAGATAATCATTTAGAAAACTTGTTACCATATTTCAACTCCACCTTTTTTTCCACTGATGAGATACGAAAACACCTAAGTCAGTCTTGTAAGATCCTGTTAAAACTGAGCGTGGCAGACTGCCAACTATCCTGTAGTACTTTATGAAGTCCAGACTGCCTATATTAACCTGGGATGTTATAGAATCAAAAACAAACTTCTAACTTGTTTAAATCAACTTGCATTTTCATTGTTATGACATCTTAACATTACCACAACCAATATACTGGGCCATTTTATTTATATTAATATTTGGGGGGCTAATATTTGGTGTCTTTAATTTCCACCCTTTTTTCTTAGGTTTTAAGAAGTCTGCATAAATGGGATCCCACTTTCTACTCATTTCTCAGGATTAGTGAGTGTTTTCAGCTTCATTGCCATCTGTCCTTAAAACATACATCCTTGCACCTGGGACAAGGCCTAGCTTTTAACCCCAGGGCAAATATTTTTACCTGCTCCAAGTGGAGCTCCATCTTCGCTACAACATACAGTGTGAATCACCATTCATGTCATAGATTAGAACTTCTAAGTTATTTTTTCTGGCCACTTATAATTGCTCCAAACTTCTTTTTGCCCAGTCATGCAACAAAAATGACATTTTATGCAGCATTCAGGATCTTTGCAAAGGAACAACACTCTTGGCTATGCAGAATTTCAGGTATTTGGTAAGCTCCTTATTGATTCTTTCTTTGCTTCTCTATATGAATACAACTTCGGTGTCTTTTCACTTAGGTTGAAGTTTGAATGTTCACCATCCCCTAATTTTGATAAAATGAATAAGTATTTATGTTTCTTGTTCTCCTTATTATGATTTTTAAGGAGGGAAGAGATAGTGCTAACTTTAATAGTAAAATTTAAAACCATGGCTGTTTTATCTTTTATTTTTTTAACAAATGTGCTGATTTCCAGTATCTAAGCAAATGCTTTGAAAAAAATGACAAATCCTATGGGGGGAGGAAGAAACCTTTTAGCAATTATATATACATTCCATTTCCCCAAAACTGACTGTCATGTATCCAGTGTAGTCTCGAAGTCACAATTATTTGAAATCTTGAATGAATAACATTTGTTTTTGACAAATCCTAAATAAAATCTATCTATAAAATATCCTAATTCATATTTATTTAAAAGATTAGTATTAAATATGAAAGTGCTCACACTGAGATTAATTGATGAAACTTCGGTAAAATTCTTCAGTTTTAATAGTAGGTATGATATATTTTAATAATAATTTCCTTCTCTTGAGATAATCTCAGATCTACATTGATCCTCAAAATTTTTAAAACCTCTAATGTTAGCCATGTATTGGATTTAGTGGAAGTATAAAAATTATTGAAAACTCTGAGGTAAAAGCATTTTTCTGAAGGTGATAATTTTGAGAAGAAATGGTATTAAAATAAGAAATGTGGAGTTCCCGTTGTGGCACAGCGGAAACAAATCCAGCTGGTAACTATGAGGTTATAGGTTTGATCCCTGGCCTCACTCAGTGGGTTAAGGATCTAGCATTGCCATGAGCTGTGCTGTAGGTTGCAGACACAGGTTGAATCCTGCGTTGCTGTGGCTGTGCTGCAGGCCAGCAGCTGTATCTCTGATTTTACCCTTAGCCTGGGAATTTCCATATGCCATGCACGAGGCCTTAAAAAAAGAGCAAAAAAAAAAGATAAACATGTTTAATTTTATAATATAAAATTTGATCTATAAGTATATTTTATAAACATGGCATACTTCTCTATGAGTTTAATTTTAACCATTTACATAATTACATAATTTTGCCTTCATCTCCAGTAATTTTGGAACTCATCTTCTGTTATAGTATATATTATAGCATCTTAAAGATTCTATATTTGTACTTAATCTAGATATATTTTAACATGTTGGTTTAATATAACATGAAAATGAATCATTACATATTTTCTCATTAGAATCTACCATATACATACCTTGTCAGATATATATTTTTAAACTTAAATTATATTAAACATTTTATAAGAAATTATAGTTGAATTTATTCCTATGCTATTTTCTGTAATAATTATTGAAGGAAAAGTAATTTTTAAATAAAGGAACTCATGAGTATTAGTTTATGAGTTTATAAGGTAAATCATAGATAAATGTCTAGCATATACAATGATGTATAATACATGAATAGATAACAGAAATAAAACTGCAATATTGTATGTCATATTCTTAAATATGATTATGTTATTTATATTATTCAATTTACTGCATATATATTAATAAGTTCAGGGAAATCTCAAAAGATATAAATATATTTGTATTATTTTTAAAGCTTTATTTTATATTTTGTCAAATAAATATGTGTTATGCCAAGTAGTGTTTTCAGGTTTGATATTAACTACAGAATATTTTCTGATCATTTTTTCTTATGCATATGATCATATATGAAATCTTCCCTATAATTTAACAAATTGAGCTTTGTAAGATTTATTCTGGGTTGCATTTTCCTTCTCAACTGTTACTAGTTCTTGAACTTTACACAATAATATTTACTGAGTGTGAGATGTTAGTGTTGCTAGTACTTCTTAGAGTAGGCAATTTCAGGGGATGGAAATAAGTGTAGTGATCAGCTGTATTGTTTTGGCAATGTTCCTATATTTTCAGTGGTATACAATATTTACTCTTATGAATCATGGCAAATTCCACTCCTTGAATGTCTGCATTTGTACTTTTCATATGAGTTACTGAGAAGCTGTTAAAGCTTGCACAGAATTAAATGTCAGATGAAATCAGCACAAGTGTGTAATAGCATGATATAAACCTAACCAGAGATGAGTGAAATTCTTTATATAGTAAACCGGTTTCAATGAATGCATCTAGGGTAAAATTTAAATTAATACTTCTACTCTCTAAGAAAACCCAAGGTTTAATAACACTAGGTTAAAGATATTTCCTCATTATTTATTGAGTACTCCTGGCATTTTAAAGTAGTTATATGTCTACCGGGTTTATTAGAACAATTTAACTCATATTTAGATATTCTTCTTTTAGTTTTAATGTTTAAATTATGTACCTCAGTTTTTTTTTTATTTTAAGTATTGGATGTTTCTAAATCAATTTTTATTATTTTATTATAATTTGATTCAGAACTTTAAAGTATTTCATTAACAGATACATGAATGTCTTTATTAAAATATTAAAATTAAAATAAATCCAAACATGTATAATTATTTGAATGTAATACAATAATTTATATTCTTTCTCTTCTGAAAAAATTACTTATTCAATGAAACATATAAGATATTAGTTTGTTTATTCATCACTTAATTTTGAAGTTGTTTGTAGACAGAATGACTATTGGAAACAATAGATATAAGAAAAAATATTTTTGACACATATTTGGAAGGAAATAATCTTGATATATATTGTATTATCAGCTAAACAGTTACACCAAAATTTAAAGAATAAGTAAAAAAAAAAAAAAACATTTATTTTCATTCCATTTCTGTAGGTCAGAAGTTTCAGTTTTACTAAACTGAGGCCTCTGTCCCTGGGTATCTCACCAAGCTGTTAGGAGACTAATTTGGCTAACAACTTGAGAAAACTTAGTAGTGGATTTTTCCTCTTGGAGCCTCTGATGATACTGCAGCCCAGCCCATATTTGATTGAAGTCTTTTAAGACCATGACTGAGGACTCCAGACTCCTGATCCACAGAAATTGTGAGATAATAAATGTGGGTTGTTTTAGTTGCTAAACTTGTGGTAATTTGTTGCATAGCAATAGAAAATGAATATGCTTTGTAGTACATTTTTAAAAGTAGGTAATAAACCACTGCATCCTCTGATTATAGAATTTTAAACCTAGAAGAATTTTTTTAATTAGAAGTTTTAAATGAAGGAAGCAAAATATAAGAAAGTTAAAGAATACCCTAAAATTAACCTATTAAAAATCAAAAGCAAACTAAATGTGTTTTTACTTAAATAAAATATATATTTTAAAAGATATTAAGACTTTTCTTTTTGATTTACTTACTTATACCCAAATGCTAACGTAATGTCTGCCATATATAGAACAGTATTTCTCTACAACCTCTCAACAATTTTGGTCTAATAGTGAGACTTCCTCAGCTCAATGAAATGAGGTATGTGCTGTTTGTCTCTCAGAAGCTTTGAGAGCCAGATTAAGTTTTCCCTTTTTGAATATTGTGGGCATATGTGTCACAGTGGAAGTTCTACTCTAACTAATCTTCTAGGAAGAATGGAGCCTCCATGACAAATGAATATGACTAAGAATGAGATATTTGCTATATTATGCCATGAAGGTTTAGGCTTATTTGTTACTATAGGAAGACATTAAAAAAAATGCTCGAAATATGTACTGCTGTCGGCAAAGAAAAACACAGAACAAAACATAGCAATTGTTTAAAACTCACTTGGTTTAGGGGTAAGAAGAAATTAATAAAAGATTCTAGGAGTGTGATAAATATTATATAGTGACAGAACATTTGCTAAAAATGTCCCTGTGATGAAGAAAAATGTAGTAATGTATTACTGAACTTGTATTTATAGAGGAAACTGTTAGAAAATAAATATAGCCTTAGTATGGGTATGTGGGTTATCAAAGATTTCAACAGATTAAGTACTATTTAAAAAGAAGATGACTATGGGATAAAATGTAGACAATTTGAAGGAGAATAAAAAAAGAAAAGAGAGGCTAGAAATGCTGGACATGTCAAGGTTGAAAAGGATAAGTTCTGCTCAACTCTCAAAGAGGGGAAAAAAAACTGATGAAGAGGAGTTTGATCTATAAAGGCCAATAAAACTTAGATTTAGGTGGAAGATTAAATCAAAGGAATTATTAAATTCTATGAATGAATTTAAGTGGTAACATTAAATTCTATTAATTTTGCCAAAAAATAGCTTCAGAAAAAAGGTCAAAGGTATATAACACCACCCCTGAAATTAATAAATTCATATTATCCATATTATATAAAGAGAAAAAATAGAACAGAGTCTGAGACAAAAAAGCAAAGAAATACAGTAGATATGAGAAGTGTATTGAGGGAGAAATTGTGTGTTAATCTTATAGCT
Organism: Catagonus wagneri; assembly: GCA_004024745.2. Classification (NCBI taxonomy): domain Eukaryota; kingdom Metazoa; phylum Chordata; class Mammalia; order Artiodactyla; family Tayassuidae; genus Catagonus; species Catagonus wagneri. The sequence goes on from PVHT021183693.1 coordinate 20,745,658, forward strand.
ATTTAACATATGGAATAGATTTAAATATATTAAAAAGTTTTTTTAGTTAAGGATATTTGTACAACCATAACCAGCATAATCCTATACTAAATGACAGTAAAAGACTCTAGTGCCCACACACACCAACAAGCAGAAAATTGGCTGCGATAACTATTCAGCCCCAGGACATATTTCTAGATACTAATTTCCATTATGGGCAAGGTTCAGAATAGAAAGGAAAGTTCAACCAGAGTGATGTCACAGGTCATGGAGAAAAATGTGAAAACTTGCTTAAAAGAGCTTTGTCACCCCCACGTCAGCGACCTATCTACAAATGGCAAATGGGATTTGAGAATCAGTACAAAAATAAATATATGTCATATTTTTTACCATTACAAATAGGGATAATTTCTGTATTTAGAATATCTGTGGCAGAATGATTCTGCATTTAGAATATCTAAATATTCTGCCTTGAGAATATCTCCAGGCTGCCTAAGATGCAGAATACTTGTCCTTTAAATTCCTAGCCATCTGGATTAAGAGAAGCCCTCTCTATACTACTCTGCCATCACTGCCAATAAAGTAACTTTTGGTCAGAGCTTTTAAACTTTGAGCTTGATAGAATGTCTGGATGGACTTTGGGGGGTTATATTGTTCAGGGAGACTTGAGTGTACTTTTTTGTCTTCAGAAGGGCAAGTGGGACATCTTTTTGATGACCAAAAAAATGGAGTGTGTTAGTCATTAGTATTGTTTATGAATTAGTTCTGGCTCTCTGTCTTCAGGGAAGTTGAAATTTTTGTTCCCTCTTCAGAATTAAGCTGTTGACCTGCAAATTGCTTTCATACAGTACAATGTGAATGCAAGTGAAGCTTTTTACTTCAGTGTAGATTCTTTGAACAAAGGTGCATTATTAACATATTCCCCTTTCTGCTTCCAATAGCAGAAAGTTTTAACAGTTTTGATTCTTGAAAAACTGACAGCAGACAAGCTGCATGATAGAGCCATGCAGTTAGTATAGTATAAGCAAGACTTGACTTTTCATAAAGTCCTTTAGATTTGTCTGTTTATTGGCTGTTTTTATCATTCATTTGTTCATTATGCTATTTACTACTTTTTATCAATTCCTATGAAATTCATCTCTTGATTTGCTAAGGAAGAGTAAGTTTTTCATATGATTTTGTCTGTCAAAATCCCTGTGTTTCTATATTAAAATTAATTTAATGATGTATTATATATCAATTATTATATCTTCTTATTAGAGGGCACTTTTTGCAAGACAGTTTTTTTGTCTTCCAAAGATAACCAATTTTTATCGAAATGATCTTTGAATAATGTTCTTGTCCATAATTTAATGGTCTTTTTGGTGTTAAAAAGTTAACTTTCTTCAGTTTTCACCATTAATTCAATTATTTTATACCTCTCTGTCCATTCAATTTTGTACTCCTGCAACTATTTTTATATGCATTTGGATGTTCTGAGTCCCACGTGTCATGCCTTTGCACTGAATACTTTAATCTCTTCTTCGTGTGTCTTCTACATTCTAAGGGAGTATCTAATTGATCTTCCAAATCACAGTCAGTATTTAATATTATCCATTTTGTTTCTCTGGCTTTCCTCATTATTGTGACCACTATGTGTTTTATTTCTCAAATATTACATTTCTCCAAATTTCTGTGTAAATTGCTTGCTGAGAAAAGTGTTTGGAGTTGTTTTCATCACGAAGTTCTATTATGTTTTCTGTATTCAGCTTTTTAAAAATCTATTGCTAATGGCCCTAATTAATCCACTCAAATCACAACTTTTTAAAAAAAATTTCTGGTTTTCTTTATATTCCTGGTTATTGTTTTCTCAAATCTATCTCCTTTAGGAAAAAAAATGCCTAGAATGATATATGCTGGTAGCTTGTTTAGCATCCTGTAAGAATCATGTCACTATTCAGTGTTTTGAGGGGCAGGAATACCTTTTCTATTTCAACTGATTTATACATAAGCTGAAAAAAATAGTGAATGAACCTTATTTTTATTTTCCTAAATCCTGTAGTGCAAAGTAAATGGAATATACTTTACACAAAACAATCAATAACTATGATTAAATGTAGTAATTGCTGATGACAAAGTAAACAAAGCTGTTGTGGTAATCACTTAGGGGGCTGGTGTCACCCTCTTTTCTGTAAGGTGGATAGTCTCATTGTCTTGGCATTTTTTATTGGAATAATTGAGGCTGTCAACAATTAGATGGTTATTTGCACATCTGGACCATATATGCTGACATTATTTTGTAAATGTGTTTTTCCTAGAAAGTAAAAATGACACACTACTTCTAAAGGATATCATCAAAGTGAGCAGATAATTCAATCCCACCCTTGCTGGTCATTGTTTCAGTATTTTTATTCTGAAACAAGCGCTTTCTTCTCAGATATTTAATCAGTCTTAGTATCTATTCTGTTATGTAGACATGAATTATTGTCTGACTGTCTTATACACCTTAATGAAAAAGAAGTTAATAAATGTTACTGGGTTTATGTCATGTACAAAATTTTACATTATCCTTTTAAAAATCATATTAGCAACTTAAAAAAACTAAAATATAAATTAGATGTTTTACCTGTTTCATCATCCTCCTAAGAGAGTCTTTGAAAAAGATCACTGTCCTATCCATTCTTATTATCTAATTTCAGCTTCTGAATTGTCAAGAGCTTTGTCCAACGTGACTTTTTAAGTGTGTTCTGGATGATTTTATGATTAACATGAGAGTAGTCTACTGGGAAGATTTCCAGCATATGGGGAACTTCTTTCTTCAAACAGGATATTGGCCATGGAGTTCTTTAAATGACATGATTCCTTTTACTTTGCTTTTCACCCCAAGTGAAACCTGAGTGTATGTAAAACTTACAGTTAGATGAAGCTTATAATTAGATGTCCAGTGTATTGGTTACTGGAGGAGATCCAAAATGTCTTGTATTTGATATCCTTAAGTGTTTTCCAAGCCTCCCAATCTTCCATACTCTGTAAAGTGTTGAGTTGTTTATGTTCAGTTAGTCTTAGTTCCCAGGATCCAATAGGAAAGAAAATACCAGATGATTCAGGATATTTTCCAAATATGCTAAGTCACTTTTTTTCTTACAAGTTTTATTAATGGTATCCGAATGTTTGCAATGATACATGTCTTCCTCTCTTTGTCTCTGATACCCACATTGACAGATTTCAATGCCATATCCCTCAGTTCATTTTTAAACTGTCTGTGGCAAACAGGATGGTACCAGACACCTTGAATGGGAATAGCTAGCTCGAAATCAAATCCTTTCTCTTTCTATCTTACTACCCAGCTTTCCTTGTTTCCAATTCCTTCTATTTCGAGCTTTAATTGTTTTCAAGGCTCAGTTTAGAAAATATGCTCACTTATTCCTCCACGTTTTCCCCTTTTGCCTGTTTTGAATCAAAGGCTGTTCTACACTGATCAGCTTTGTTCTCCATCTGTTCCCATCTGCTTCGTGTCTTCCAGAAATTCCTCAAAATTCTGGTTTATTAAAGACAGCCCCTCCTGTGTTCTAGTGATATTAAGATTTGTGTTATTTCCAAATTTATTTTAAGAGGAGGACAAAAATATGTTGCTAAATAAACTTTTAAAAAAGCTAGTTGAATTTGTCTATCACATCCATGTTTCTGTCTCTATTTTGATTTATTTTCTCTTCTTTTTCTATATCTTCTCTGTAGTGTTTTACATAAGACAGTAATGAGAAATCTCATATGCTGATGTTCAGAATTTTCCCTGAGGAAAATATCTCCGTTATTCCCAAATTCAAGGACATGCCATTGAAAAATAGGGATTTTTTCATTTAATATTGGTCTTCCTTTGTACTTTTAATTTTATTATATGAAGAAATAATATAGCCTTTTCTTTATCAATATTAATGTTTACTAAGTATGCTTTATGAAGTAGATTTTCCTTATATTAAAATCTCACAATAATCTGTGTTTTTATTAACATCGGGAAGTGACCCTAGAAGCCAATAAGACTGGTTTTCATGGTGACTATTTGCATATACTTAGATTATTTAAAACATTTATGGGTTTTCTGTCTAGGCAGTTTAGAAGACTATTATTGATCCTCAGCCCTCTGGTGTGGCAAGATGGAGGAAAAAAAAACCTAGAAATATTGAAGAACAGTATGTACAAGTTTATCTGCCAATTTTCTACTCTCCTACTTAATAATTCAAAGTGCCATAGATACTGATCTTTGACACACTTTGAGAGGAGAAAATTAAAATCTGGAAAAATAAAACTATTTAGACTAATATGAGGTACAGGTGACAGAGATGAGACTCGTAAACAGGATATTTTTACCCTTAGTTTTCAATATTCTTTTCATTACTAAAAATAAAACTAATTTCAATTGAATCTTATAAAACTAAAAATTTAATACATAATAAATATTTACTTGGAGTCCACAGAAATAATAGAGCTTAAAGATGATCAATCTATACAAAAGTTTTGGTAGTAGAAATGAAGAAGAAAAGAAGACCATAAGGAAAACCAAAAATCTTGACTAAAATATCTAAGGAAATTGAAGTGTAGTGTTCAGTATGAAAAATAGAATTCCCCCAATCCGTGACAGGTAAAAGATTACTTGTTCAGGATTTATTCCATGAAATCTGCCTTCCTGGAAATCTCTATGGTAATGGTTACATGTAATGCATAAAACTATTAGATTTAGTAGATTGACAAGAAATCCGTTAAAGTCATAGGTCATTTGGGGATGAACAGGTCAATACGGCCTCTGGATTCCAAACTCCTGTTGATGCCAGAGAGAGTGAGACTTCCTGGGACATAAAAGCTAAGTTGCTGAACATAAATGCTAAGGAGGCAAGTTTCTGCTGCATGATACTGATAATGGATATCAGGCTCTGATCTCTCATAGAAGGAGGTGCTGGTAATTCCTTCAATACGCAGTATAAACTTCCATATTCCAAGTGTTGTTTCTGTACTAGATCTCATTGTATTGACTTAAACACAAAAAAGTAACCGGGGGACCCGCACATCAAGTTATTGATCCCCAGTATATTAACTTTCCTTAATGATTATGTATCCTCTGGGCTCAGTGTGGATTCAGTCAGGTTATTTTCCTATATCTGTTCAACATTAACACAAAGCAGAATTGAGTGTTATGATGGGAGAAACTGTTGATATACATAAACCTGAAATTGAAATAAAAAATTAAAATTCATATTTAACTTAAAATGAAGATTTTTGGATTTATTTAACAATTTCAATTATCTATTTGTTGCTTCCCAGCTCTCAATTTACCCCATTTGGCTTGCTTTATAAAAATGAATCTTGAACATTTAAATATTTTCCTTTTCCCAGGTGGCATTGAGTCTTTGCCAAATGAGAGTACTGGGGAGACACTGCAGTTGGAAAGGGTTTTGCTTCTGTTTTGAGCACGCTAATTTGTAGCCTCCTACAGCATGTTACTTGCTCTAGTACCAGACTCCTGAAATGCTCTCAGCTTCTCTACTGCTTGGCTTTGACAGGGAATGGTAGCCAGCAGCACACAGGTCAGCAGCTGCCCAGTAGCACCCACTATAGGCAGTTTCCCTAGAGGAGTACCTGCAGATTGTACACAGTTGACACCTTTTCTTGATGCAGGGTCCTGATGCACTGATAGCTACTTCAGTGCCTGGTTCCTGCAGTGCATAGTCTACAGCAGGGCCCAGTAGTCAGTAGCCTTCTCCATATCCCTCTCAGACAGTTTTGTAGTGGAGTGTATCTGGTAATAGACTACTTCTTAAATATCTTTCTTAAGCACCATGGAAAACATATTTTCAGCAAATTCCAGATGTACTTTTTCGTCAAGATCTACTGACATAGTAGCAGAGTGAATTCTCTACCATTTACTGAGCCACAAATTCCCTCTCTAATAACATCTGGCTCTTGGTCCAGGGAGTCTTTTCCTTGAGTGTTCTATCATAGCTGTGGGGTAATAATTGCTCTTTATATTTCTATTCAATTCTTTTAAATTTCTCTTCAATTCTTATTAGCCAGTTCCTTATTACTTTAATATCTTATTGGGGATAGGCTTCTTTTTATTAAACTTTTCCCATTCATATTATGACTTGGTTTCTCATTCATGGTTGGACTGATATACATCGAAACGTAAATTAAATAATACAGGTCGGCTTAGGCTAAATGCATTAAAATTTCTGAATATATTTACCTTCTATTTAATATGCATGAAAATAATAAAACCTTATATAAAATTAAGATAATATTATATACATTAAGGTTTAAGGTAAGTGCTCAATGTTACTTGAATCTGAATGATGAATTAAATCTGAATCTGTTAAATACTTGTATTTAGAAAGGTACTCAACCTGAATTTTAAGAAGTTAAGGAAATTAGCTTCAAGAAATTTGTGAACTAAAGACTAGGAATATTTGACATATACAATTGTCAGCTAGGCTAAATGATTTTATCTCTTTATTTTGTTTTATTACAGTTAAGAACAGTAAATAGGGAGTTCCTCTCGTGTCTCAGTGGTTAACAAACCCGACTAGGAACCAAGAGGATGTGGGTTCGATCCCTGGCCTTGCTCTGTGGGTTAAGGATCCAGTGTTTGCTGTGAGCTGTATAGTGTAGGTTGCAGATGAGGCTCGGATCCCATGTTACTGTGGCTGTGGCACAGGTTGGCAGCTGTAGCTCCAATTTGACCCCTAGCCTGGAATCTTCCACATTCTACAGGTGCAGCCCTAAAAAAAAAAAAAAAAAGAAAAGAAAAAAGAAAGAGTAAATAGAAATAGTAAGTATAATGCAGAAGGGAGGAATCCAATTAAAAAAGAGACTCTAAGGGAGTTCCCGTCGTGGCTCAGTGGTTAATGAATCCGACTAAAAACCAGGAGGTTGCGGGTTCGATCCCTGGCCTTGCTCAGTGGGTTAAGGATCCGGCGTTGCCCTGAGCCATGGTGAAGTTTGCAGACGCAACTCGGATCCCGCGTTGTTGTGGCTGTGGTGAAGGCTGGCAGCTGCAGCTCCTGTTAGACCCCTAGCCTGGGAACCTCCGCATGCCACGGGTGCGGCCCTAGATAAAAGGCAAAAAGACAAAAAAAAAAAAAGAGAGACTCTAAGGATTTCAAAAAGAAGAATGTATAGCATGCAAATTAATGTTCTCTAGATAATGTATTTGAAACTGACTATAAAGGTCATATTAATTATGTGATATATACTATGCAGATACAATTTAAATAAACAAAAACCTGTGACAAAAGACAATAATGTAAATATTAATATATCAACAGTATCTACATCTTTTAATCATTATCCACAGTTTTTTATTCTGATAAAACTAGAGCATTTATACATTAACAATTTTCTGTTAGTGGCCTAATGGTATTTCAAGCAGTAAAAATGAAAGCTGATAATATGTGGCCACATTTTATGATAATTCATACAGTATTTTGTTTTAAAATAATTAACAATGTTTATAACCAAAGATAAAAAGGAATTCGTTCGACATCATAATTTTCAATAAAATTTTTAGTAAAAATTGTGAAGCATTCTACAAACATTAAATATTATTTAAAAACTAGACTTCTATTATGAACACATGTATGAAGGTCAAAGTTTGACTCAACATTGTTGTAGTTTTTGGTCTAAATTTGCCCAATTAATAGCTATACCATCCTTCTGGTTTCAGAAGGTCAAAGAAAACAGAACAAAATAAAAAATGAAATCAAACAAAAAACAAAAAATAAAAAAACTACACTTATTTCATCTCCTTAACTTCTTACTTTAACGTAACAGATCACATCCATCAGATCAATCAATAAAATAAACTTTAGAGTTCCCACTGTGGCTCAGTAGGATTTGGGCACTGGGGCGCAGGTTCCATCCCTAGGCTTGATCCCTGGCCTAGCACAGTGGGTTTGGGTTGGACATTTCCACAGCTTCAGCTTGGGTTACAGCTATGGCTTGGATCTGATATCTGCCCCAGGAAACCCATATGCTGCGGGACAGTCAAAAAAGGGAAAAAAAATAAAGGGATAAACTTCATTATTCATTTTGATTATTTTTCACCACTTTCACAATTAACATTCCATTTTAAACTTATGATCTCTCTCTCTAGAAAATTGCAATAAACTGTTAATTGCTTAATCTTTTTCCTTCCTTTTTACCTTAGTCTTTTCTCAATGTAATAGAATTTGTTCCATTGAAACATATCAGATGATACCACTGCTCAGGACAAACTGTCTAATGGTTTCCCATCTCATTTTGATTTAAATTTTATTTAAATTGAAATTAGTTGATTTAAAACTAAATATATGTTTAGTATCTTATAAGGTCCAACATGATCTAGCTTTTGTCATTCATAGTACGTCTGACACTTGAGAAGAAAATAGATTCAATGTGGCTTTAGGTATAGCTAAATTTTCACATCTAAAATATACATTTCAGTATTTTAAATTTCTTTAGTAAGATTAGGGCTTATTAGAACATGATATATTAATTTATATCAAACTCTGTACTTTGCTGTGTAGTAAAAAATAACCCAAATTATAAATAAATTTTGAAAGAGAAACATCACCTCTAAATTTGGTGGAAAAATCAATTCCAGCTATGTATTTTAAAACCAAGTAAATATTTTATTAAAGGGAAATCAAAGTATTTATATGGACAGGGCAGTTGAATTAAATACAGTTAAAAGCACAAAACTAAGGTGAAAACTGAGAAAGATACTATAGGAAATCATTAAAATTATGACTATAAAAATAAAATTAATTGGTAATCACTGTTGGTATAATTGCAAAGTGAAGGAACATTTCTTTACAAACATTCTGTTGAAACTTAAATCTGCCTATTCATTTATACATGTTTTCATGAGATGTCTAGATTCACTAAACTTCTGTTGAGTAGGCTATAAAATAGACACTGACTCAATGGTCAATTGTTATAATTTCTGGTTTGTATACTTAAGGTGCTAGACACATTCTAGGAATTAATTGATGATATAAATCATTGGATATGTATTTTGTTTTATTTCCTCAATACTTCTGCTTAAATGTTAAAAATTGTTTCCCTTATGTTCTAAATAAAAAAGAAGTCATTCATTTAGTACTGGGGAAGAAAATAGTTAGTGTAAAATAAATGTGCTGTTGGCTTTTAAGATGTACTGTTTCAGTCACTTGAGAATTATTGATAGATACTTAAGGAGCTGATCAGTTATTTCCTTGAGTTATGCGTTACTACTCAAATAGTTCTGCATGACTTATCTGAATAATATATAAAGCATAAAGAGTTAGGTAGCAATTGTATATTGATGTAAACCTTCTGTGTGACCTTTGGTAAGCTATTTGAACTTTTTATGTGCCAAATCTTATAGCACATGCATGAGGATTACATTTATTTCATAGACTGTTGTGAGGATTAAAAGAGATATGTGGTGAGTCCTTTCGCCAAAATAAAGCAGCTAAGATAAAAAAAAATTCTATATTAGTTTGAAGCACTTATCTTCAATTAGCCACATTTCTCCTTGAACAATTCTTTTCTCAGTCATTCTTTTCGCTTGGAGTCTTGATACATGATGCCACTTGATCTATCTTACTTTTAAAAATTAATACTACATCATTAGGACACAGAAATTAGGTGTAACTAATAGATATTCAAGAGATACGTATACAAGATTGTTTTATAATCTTACAACTTCTAGCAACCTTGCATTGCCTTGAAGAAATACTATTTTGATAAACTGATCTCTTCTTTTTTGTTTCCAGAAATGTTATCTTTTATATTTCTGTATTAGAAAGAGATTATATATTCTCAGTTCATATCTTTATACTTTATGACATTAATGTGTATCTCATAGTTGAAGTCACTTTTTTTAATTTACTTTGCAATTATGAATTCTTCTACTCAAACATTCTTATAGAAGAATTTTTTTGAATTCCAGTTTATGATATCTGTTGGTTTTAATTACACTGATTAAATCGATGTCAAAGTCCAACCAGGACATGTCTTCTAAATGCCAGATAATTAAATTTTTAGTGAATTCATTATATACATTACCTCCAAACATTGAATATTCAGATCTTCTTATATACTATGGCAAGGGCTGTAAAATTTTAATGTATCTTTTAGTAAAAGTTTAAAACATATTTATTAAAATTATAAATAACACCTATTTTAAAATCATTCTTTGTCAGGCCATGTTTTACAGATATTTGTATGGCTGATCCTTACATTGCTATGAAGTAGACACTAATGTCATCTTAATTTTACATATGAAGAATCTGAGACCTAGAAAGTTTAAAAAATATGTACAAGGAGTTTGCACTGTTGCATAGTAAGTTTATGATTCAGTGTTGCTGCATCTGTGGCATAGGTCACAACTCTAGGTTGGATTTGATCCCTGGCCTGAGAACTTTCATATGACATGCATGCAGCTGAAGAAGAAAAAACAAATGTTATGAGGAGTTGACCTGAAACAAATAGGCTGCCACATATTTTTCAAGTGAATATATGTTCATTTGGGATCAGAGGAGAATTGCCATTAATTGTCTACAACCATGGCAATCCAGGTGCAAGTCCCAACAGGGCAAGGGAAGGAGAAATGCTTTCATAGAGAGGAAAAGGAAGTTGGGAGGGCTATGGTGAGAATCCTCTGGCTTTTCATTGGCTGGTTCCTTGCCAGGAAGAAAGAGGAGTCTTTCTTCTTCTTGGGCTTCTGTTACCATCACAGAATATGAGAGCTCTCCTTTGTGTTCATTTAATTAGGCTTTTGTTTATTTATTTTTTTTTGCAGATGTTATTAAGTGATAAATTAGGAATCTGAACAAGATCGTGTAGTTCAAAGTCAATAATTCTAAATAGTCAGACATTTTTTTCCTGAAAAGGATAGTTTTAATATTTAACAATTTATTTCATGCTATGATAGCATTTAATATAAATATAATGTTCAGAGTTAACATTAAAATACTTTAAATTCAGTTCAGCTGTGTATCCAAAGAAAACTAATTATAAAGTTTTTGTCACCTAGTCTTCTTAATAATTACAGCTCTCACTTGGTAAGCATATATAACATGAAAGCCATTGGCCAAAGAATTTTACATATTTTAACTCATTTAATATATGTACTTACCTCATATAAGTGATATTTTTTCTTCTTGTATTGTAAGATACTGAAAATTATCAAGATTAAAAATATACCTGATTAAATTTATTGTAGGCCAAAAGTAACAGTGTTTCTCAATTATTTTACCTCATATTCTTACATTTGTATACTCTTCCATTTGTAAACACTTTTGTAATTTTGCTTTTTCCTAACATTTTTAACATTTGAAACACTGAAAATATTTTTGTACCAAATAAAAAGCATTGTCTTTTGCAAAACTTCTCTTGTTAACAAGAGGATGCAAGAAACATAAATATGGATAACAATGTCCAAGGCTTTTATTTATAAAAATATACATCACAGTATATATCAAAACATATAGGTCAGTCATCATGCTTAAAACAGTAAACCTGTGCTAATTAATAGTATTTGATCACCATCATTATTGGCTTCAAATTCCTGATTCCATACCACCCTCTTTGCCTACATATCATTCAATCAATTGCCAATTTATCCAGAATCTCTCTCCATGGCTTCTAGTTTTCCAAGAGAGTTTGGGCCTACAGGGTGTCCACCCACCCACCATCTGCCATGTCAAGTTTTCTCTATTCATTACTTAAGAAAAACAACTTGTACAATTAAAAACAAAGTGTTCTGTTCAAATTAGAATATTTTGACACATGGTGTTTGTTTGAATTTATGAATATGAGATCATACATTAGCCATATTTTAGAATTTGAATAAAAATTAAAATTCCAAGTAAATTATCTTAAAGCCACTTAAATCAAATATTAGCATAAAAATACATATACATAAAGCATGAGCAATTTAAAATATTCTTGAAAAAGAAAATGCACGAGTTTTTAAAACCAGAAACACAAATCTTGACCATTTTTACAAAAGTGACCCAGATATTTACACATAAATTCATATAAAATTTTATTTTAAATATCCCAAATAAATGATCACAAATGTTTGAAAAAATAAACCATTAAAAACAAAAGTATAACAGTAACATACTGAGCTGTATGACTGAGGTGTCATATGTGTTAATTTGAGGTTATGCATCAATGTAGCAAGGGCTTTACAGACAGAAAACCATAAGTGTTGTTAAATTGTGCTCATAACGGTTTTGTGCACATTTTAAAGTATTTGACCAAGCAAAATACTTGACATTAAGGATCACAGTTTCCTGGTTTCTCAGAATGAGAACAGGACTCTTTCTATCATTTAAATGTCAAAATTTAAGAATATTTATCTTAAAATCAAAAGCCAAGAAGAGATTTCTACTGAATATGAAGGCACATAAAAGATCATTCTTGAATTTTAAGTCTCAAAGCTGTGTAAGACTGATATGATCCATCTGCCAGCTTTCTGCAGGGCAAAATTACAAGTAAGGTTCTTGCTTGGCAGTGAAACCCATAAGTATAAACAAGACAGATCCCTGGCCTCCAGTGTATCAAATATAAATGACTCTAATCCTAAACAGACAGTGAGAACCAGATTACTTGGTGGAGAAACAAAATACGATAAAATAAATCTTTCAAGATACCGACTCTAGTTCAGAATACGGTTATCTTTAAAGGGTGATGTGTTATTTTAATTAAGATTTTTTTTAATAAATGAATTTATAATGGGCCAAAATGGGGAGAAAGTCAGGGAAAGCACGTGCTGCAAGAAAAGAACAACAGAATTACAGGGACAGAGTAAGATTTCAGGATATGTAAAATAGTGATGACATTTTTCATAGAACTAGAAAAAAAAAAACCTTAAAATTCATATGCATCCATAAAAGACCCTGAATTGTCAAAGCAATCTTGATAAAAAAGAACAAAGATGTAGGCATCACATTCCATAACTTCAGACTATGCTATAAAGCTACAGTAATCAAAACATCATGATTTGGCACAAACACAGACATATAGATCAGTGGAAGAGAATGGAGAGCCCAGACATAAGTGCATGCATCTATCGTCACCTAATCTATAACAAAGGAGGCAAGAAGTGGAGTAAAAACATTCTCTTCATCAAATAGTGCTGGGTAAACTGGACAGCTACATGTAAAAGAATTAACATAGAACATTCTCTAACACTATATAAAAGTAAACTCAAAATGAACTAAAGACATAAATGTAAGACCAGATACCATAAAACACCTAAAGCAGAATATAAGCATAACACTTTTTAACATAAATTACAGAAATTTTTTGAGGGATGGGTCTCCTCATGAAAGAAATAAAAGCAAAAATAAACAAATAGGACTTTATTGTACCAAAAGCTTTTGCATTAGACAAAGGAAACCATCCTCTAAACAAAAAGACAACTTAATGTGAGGGAGAAAGTATTTGCAAATGATATGACTGACCAAGAATTAATATACAAGATATATAAATAGCTCATACAACTCAATAAAAAAAACTATGATTAAAAATAAGGAAAAGACCTGAATACACATGTTTCCATAGAAGAAGTACAGAAGGTAAACAGGCACATGAAAAGATGCTCAGCATCACTAATCATAAAAAAAATGCAAATCAAAACCAGAATAAAATATCACTTCACTCCTGTCAAAATGGAGAACATCAAAAAGTTCACAAATAACAAACATTGCTGAGAATATGGAGAAAAGGGAACCCCCGTACACTGTGGTGTGAATTCAGCCCCTGTGGAAAACAGTATGGAAGTTCCTCAAAAATATTTAAACGTAGAACTATATTATGAACTAGCATTTCCCCTCCTAGAGCCATATCCAAAAAAAAAAAAGACTAATTCAAAAGCATACATGCACCACAATGTTCATAGCAGCATAATAGTATTATTTATTAATGATAAGAAAGCAGCCATACTATCCATCAACAGAAGAATGGTTAAATAAGATGTGGAATAAAAATACAGTGGAATATTAATCAGGCATAAAAATAATTAAATTCTGCCATTTGTAACTACTTGGACAGACCTAGAGAGTATTATATTTAGTGAAATAAGTGAGAGAAAGACAAGCACTGTATGTTATCACTTGTTTGTGAAACCTAAAATTTAAAATAAATGAATGTATATAACAAAGCAGAAACATACTCACAGATATAGAAAACCAACTAGTGGTTAACAGTGAGGAGAGAAACGGAAGGAGGGGCAAAATATATGTATTAAATTGAGATAAAAACTTTGTATAAAATAGAGCACAGGGAAAACTAGCCATTTTTTCGTAATGTCATTAAATGGAGTGCAATCTATAAAAATATTGAATTACTGTGCAATACACATGAAACTAATATAATATAAATCAATTATACTTCAATAAAATTTTTATTAAAGTTTTTTAAATTTTTTTTTTAAATAATAAAATATTGATTTCAGTAAAAAAGATTTCAGGATATATCTAAAGACTAGTCAGTTGGTCATTGTTGCAGTCAGTTGGTCATTGTTGCATATATGATGGACATTAAAGGAAACATAATTTAAAAGGATTTTAAAAGATACAATCACTAAATGAGAAGATGGGAAAGATGTTTTAACATAAGTTGACTTTGGCTTTGCTAATCTAAGGGAAAGAAGTCAAGGAAAGGAAAACACTGATCTTGATAGAAAAGGTAGAAATGATTGATAGTACAATAGCACTGAAAAGTAGTAATAGTATTGAAAAATAAATTATTTTGGCTGCTGATGAAAATCAAAGATACAGCATCAGGATTTTATAGTACCTCCGAAATTTGAAGATGAGATTCATTTATTGACCTAAATTAATTAATTCTATCTACAACACAATTATTAAATGACTCCAAATGGTAGAATATTTGGAGAACTTTTTAAAATTTTGTTTTGATAAGTTATAATTAGAACAGGTTTTAAAACTCAGACTTATGCTTAAATAAGACATTATTTCCAGACATCAAGGAGACTCTAAGAACTGATTCCTAGGGAAAATGTGTTTTCCCTCCAGAAAGAGCAGTTCAATATTCTCCGTGGTGATCTATTCTTATATTACACACTACTGTTACTTAAGGGAGCTATCTTTATAAAGACATGCATTTAATATCACAATGCATAATATAAAAGTACACAACTGACAAGAATTAAATTGATAAGGCCATATCAAGTCATTCTTTTTAAGCTTATTTTGAGATTCAACTAAAATAATGTGTAAATAAATGACCCGTAAATTCCAGCAGAGTATTTTTAATGATACTGATGCTTTTCTTGCACCGTAATGTTACTTCTGTCACAAGAGTACTTCTCTTTTTTAGTTCAGTTGCAAATATTTACCCTATATAAAGAAGATTCATATTTTCCAGATAGTTTTTCTTTATGGTCTAAAAGGTTTTTCCTCTTCCCAGTGAATGTTGCCATTGTGACTGTGAGAAATCTGTACACACACAAAAAAAGTGCGATCTCACACTTCCATTCAACCATGGCTACGGTAAACATCACATCTTCTGAAGAAATCACATCTTTCTTCACCCTGTTTCCACACCACTTTGATTTAAAAATAGAGTATGCATTGGATATTTATCCATTCTATAACCCTGACATTATTTTTGTTGAAAATTTAGGTATTCCATTTCTCAATGCCAACCTCTGTCTTATTGAAACCAGTAACATATCTGACTTTCCGTGAAATACTAAAGCATATAATTGCAGTTCTTCACTAATTGCCTGAAATAGAAAGTGTAATCTAACCATTTTATCTTATCTCAACACAAGAATACTATTAATCAAAATAATTCTTTGATCATTTTAATCCCTCCTAATGATTCTTTCAGGGCAGTAAAATTTCTAAGAAAATAGCTATATTTTGTAATTGGCTAAGACTGATGGAATAGAAAGCATTTTAAAGTCATTTTTCTTATGTGTAACTCAGAATTTATAAAATTACCATGTTATATTTCATTCTATAGTAGTAAAGCAAGAACTATCTTCACCCAGACTGAAAGAAAAATGTTCTTTTGGATACTTGTTCATATAATTAAAAAAAAAAAAAAAAACACGAACTTCAAAGATGTTAGTGTTTTAACTTCTTCCTGTCCTTTGCTCTCACTTTTTACCGTATTTCTCCCCTCATCATATGTACTCAGACGTACTGACTTCCTTTCAGTGTTCTTATAGGTTCCTTTTGCCACAGAGCTTTCCAAATGTTGTATCCTCTGTTTGAAGGTCTTTTCTATTCATCTTACTTTTCTGATATACATTTCTAATTCCTTAAGGAGTCTTTCAGAAACTTCCTAAGTCATATTTCCTAAAACATGGTTTCATGACACCATATACTTTCATTTTGGGCATTTATTCCAATTAAGTTTTCACGTTTACTTCTGAAATTTTTAATTAATGGTTGTATTCTCAAGTTTTGCTTGCCTGTGAAACTACCTTAATCAAAACAGGTGTTTTAATGAATGGTGAACATCTTGTGCTTTTCCTGTCATTTTCAAAATATATCAGGTGCGTTTTAATTAGAAATTTATATCAAAGTTGGGAAACAAAAATATGCACAGTTATAAGCTTTGGTAAAAGCACAGCTCTTTTAAATCAAAAATTAAAAAAAAAACCTGACGTTAAATTAATTAGTAGGTTTCCTTTAAGATAATCCGGGACTGGCTTTTTACTATTCCTGTAAAATGATTGCAGCTTGCCAATAGTTCTGATCACAGTTAAAGTAAAAAATATTGAGGCATTTTCCAAAAAAGCAAGGCAAGTTAATAAACAACTTTTTAATGATTTTTCCAAGCACTTCTAATTACAACATAGATGCAGTTTACAAAATTAAAAGCACAAATCACATAAGCTTTTTAAACAAATTAATACTACAAAGAAAACACTAACTAAATTTCTGTGATGAAATCCAGTGATTACGCAACAACATAGCTATACATGATGGTTTTTATATTTTTAAGCAGTGATTCTCAGCAGATTTTAAATGCCTTAGAATTATGTAATCTAAAATAAAATTATAAATATATATCATTTAGTGTTTTACTATTTAAAAATTCAACCATTTTAAGATTGTAAGCAACAATCTTAACAACGTTGTAAAACAAGAATTATCTAATATAAAATAAAATTTAAATTAAGTTGAAAAATAAATTTTAAAATATCTTTTTCATCATTAAAAAGCTGGAGGGATCAGCATTAGATCCCATAATGTGTATTCCTTTTGAAGATGTGTCTAGAACCTGATGAAAGAGGTCTACCAAAGTCATTTTGTATGAAGGAGTTAACATTCAGATTCAAGGTTTTTCTCTACCTTTATTATTCTTCCAAGGCAAGCAAGTACTAGAGTCTGTTCTTCACAGCAATTTTGGAAAATTTTGTTTATGCTCCATACAAGTTGCTACTCTCAAGTGAATTTCAGAGCATGGACAGAAGATGGGAGATAGGAAAATGGCCGTCTCTACCCTCCAATATCTGCAAAAATCTGTGCCTTTTTCTTTGTTCTTTATATGGAGAATTCAGTTATGTCAGAATACAGAAAGTGTTCATAATACTGCATGCCTAATTTTTTGCTAAAGAAAGTGTTTTTAATTATATAGGTGTAATAGCCTTCTGTTTAGTTTTGTAATCACTTCTCCAAAGCTACTTAGTAAGGGCCAGAGCAGACCCTCAAAATATATCGTCACTTTGTTGAGATAATTTTTAAAGCACAGCTTCTCTTTACTGTCTTGCTATAGTCCTTACCAGTTAGTTTTTCATCCTATTAAAGAAACAATTTCCAAGAACAATTTTATTCATTTCAGATACCTGTTTACACCTCTTCAGTTCTTTCTCCTTCTTTTCATTATGACATCACCTTCTGGGGGATGATGTTTCTCCAGGTACTCAAAGTCTGTAGTAGTTATATCATCTTTCTCTTTTTTACCCTAAATTTCCAATTCATCCTAAGGTTTTATTAATTATACCATCCAAATATCTCACTTTAATATTTGCATTCACATTCTATGTAACATAATTAAAGTAGCACTCTAAGAATTGAATAGGTATTAAAAAATCACTGTATAAATATCTACTTAAATCAGCTGCTTAACATCTAACTATCCTCACTAGAATTTATGTATGTATTTTCTAATACTAGATCATAAAATACTAGCGTATAGGAGGTGGTCATTAGTATTGGTTAAAGTAATAAATTAATGGATAGATTAATTTGTGTAATAATATGGATAAAAAGTACACATAGGAACTAGAGATTTATGTATGCGAGAATAGCATAAGCTTTACAGGTGAAATCTTTTTATTTTTTAACTTTTTTCCTATCTATACTTCATCATTGTAGCAAGGTTTATTAGTTTTTATTTATTCATTTAGCATAGGAAGATGATAGTCTCTAATTTTACTATGGTAGACACTAATTCATTGTTAATGAATGTTATATTAACATTATTTCCTACAGTATTTTTATTTAATTTCGTGACAGTGCTATCCTTCCATTTCTTCAGGAAAAAATTTCAAGTCGTTTCTGGTTACTTTATTTTTCCTCTGCCCCCTACATTATCATTCAGTTGTTGTCTCTACTATTAAACTAATTGAATATCTATTTGTACCACTCTGCTAATCCCGGGATGAAAACATCAGCTTTTCATGTCTGTATTGTCTCAATAACCTCTAATTTTAACTACCCCTCTTCTCATTTTGGCTATTTTAAATATAAATGTCAGAATGATTTTCTTAAAAAGTAGATCATATCATGTCATTCTATGGATCAAAACTCCTCCATGGCTCTCAATTGCTCTAACAATACCTGGACTTAACAGGAGACTTCATAAACAGCCCTTTTTTACCTCTTGAGCTCATCTCCCAATATTCTCATCTTTCCTGAGTCTACTCAATAACAGATCCCATTGCTGTTACCTAAACATACAAAACACACTCCATTCACGCCTTTTGAATTTTTTTAAAGGTTTGTCAGATGTTCTTTTACTGAAAGATAAAAACATGCATAATATTTTATTCTCATGTAAACTATACCATAAACAATTATACATATTAAAAATACAACTTTTAAAAGGATGTTCCCCAAATGAGAAAAAATGTTAATTACAGAAAGTAAAGATGGTTTATTTAATAAAAAAAACAGAATTAAAAAATTTAGCTTATATTTGGACCCCCTTTCCAGATTTCGATGCAGCCAGCTCCCTCAATTCTTTGAAGTTTTTATTTAAATAGTTTCCACTCAGCGTAGACTATTTAAAGGTTGCCTCAGGCCCTCACCGGGCTCTGTAATCCATTACTGTGTCTTCTTTTTCACATTCTTTGTTTCATGTATGACTTTTATTTATTTAGTATTGTTTTTGTTCATAATATTTTTCCTCTCCAATTCAGCAGTCAGGGAATCTGATTCCCTCATTAGGTGGGTGAAGGGCAAGGTCACAGTGCAGAAGAGCATGTCCTGGGAGATATCGTGATGGCCATAGCCAGTTAGGCATGAGTATAATTAAGTGAAATAAAATGATTTAAATATGAAAGAATTACATATTTTAGGCAGACATACTTACCTCAGCAGTTGTTGGTCTAGTACTCCTGGTTTAGGGAGAAAGTCAAGGTATGGTGGAAGGTATTTCAGGATCACATATTTCTATAGCAATGCTAATATTGCAGGGAAAGAGTTTGAAAGATGGTATGGCATTACTAGCAGTTATAGCTATCAACATCAGATATAAGCTATAACCCTTTATGAAGTCAGGAAAAAAAATAAAAATAAATAAGCTAAAAGGTCAATATCTTAGGGGTAGCATGAGAGTTCAGAGGACAGTCTTACAGTTTTTTGGATGTTTCAACAAAACTAAAACACAGCATCTTCAAACGGTGGTATTTTTCCTAATAAAGAAAACATAGGATATCAGAGGATTAGTTTTGAAAATGATGTCTGCTAAACAACTTCTATTCCCTTTGCTTCTATTATCTGACTCATAAGAAAATTTAGGTTACATTTGTACACAACCTATTCTGTATGAAGATTTATTGTATATCTGGTTAAAGTTATAGAATATAGTGCAAGGCTATGAGAGATGGGTATTTAATAGCAGTGATTTTAAGAAAGGATAGTTTCCCAAATTGTACATATATCCTGTCAAAGATAAGTAAACAAAAATAAGGTTTCTGTGAGTCACTTTGGGCTAAAAATTAAAGTTTTATTACAAAAATTAAATTTATGATGCTTAAATTTCATTTAAAGTTAATTTTTTTATAAAAACATAAAGATTTAAGATGACTCTCTAAGGCATTAAGGAGTATGTATGAGTCCTTAGGATAAATGTGTAGGTCAGTCATGTGAAAACAAAATTTTTCAAGAAGCAATATGAGTAAGTAGGATTGTAATAAATACACATTTCAATGGTAGTAAAGACTGTGATTTATAGTTGAATCCAATAAAGATATGTTAATTGTCTATGTGTGAGTGCATGTATAATATTGTTTAATATGTACATAGGAAAAATTTGACTGTATTGATAGAATTTAACATTATTACGTAATAAGCTGTTATGGGGGCTATAATAGAGCAGATTATATACGATGAGGAGCATAGTGGTAAAAATGAAGCTGGTTTTTTGAAAAAAATTGAATTTATCAAAGGACTTGATGTCACTTGAACTTGAGGTATAAAATTGGTTTTATTTATTTATTTATTTATTGTCTTTTTCTAGGGCTGCACCTGTACCATATGGAGGTTCCCAGGCTAGGGGTATAATCACAGCTATAGCCGGCAGCTGATGCCACAGCCACAACAACACAGGATCCGAGCCGCGTCTGCAACCTACACCACAGCTCAAGGCAACGCGGGATCATTTACCCACTGAGCGAGGCCAGGGATCGAACCTGCAACCTCACGGTTCCTAGTCGGATTCGTTAACCACTGAGCCCTGATGGGAACTCCTAAAATTGGTTTTAAAAGGTCTAGAAAGAGTAGAAGTACATATTTGAAGCAAGAGTGTCATTAAAAAAAAAAAAAATGCAACCCTGAAGCTGAGACTAAGCTGAGGCCAGGAAATAATGCACTTGATGATAGGTATGTAGTTGACTATATTTTGATACATTTAATCATTTTGTATATTCTAGGACCTCTGACTTTCCAAATATATTTCACATTTATTTTTAATACACTTAAAAAAACTTACTAGAGTTCCAATTAAGCTTACATTTAATTTACAGATGAATTTAGGGAGACTATCCATCTGTTCATAATTAATATTCAAGTTGATTATTATTTATCCCTTTTTTTGCTTTTTAATTTATTTAAAACTTTTAGTTTCCAGTATACTCACCTAATCAATCACCAGTTAAATTATTCTCAGAACTTTAACTTTATTCTTTTGTAAATGATGTTTTTAAAATTTTATTTTCTAATTTCATATTCAGAGTATATAGCACTGAAACTGACTTTTCTGTATTAGCTATGTGTCTTGCATCCTAATAAAATACTTACAAGTTTTAGTATTTTCCTGTGAACTCCTTTGGGTTGTCTATATAGACAATCCTACCATCTCCACAAAAAGATTTTTTTTTTTTTTTGTCTTTTTGCCTTTATGTAGAGCCGCACCCATGGCATATGGAGGTGCCCAGGCTAGGGATCTAACAGGAGCTGTAGCTGCCAGCCTTTGCCAAAGCCATAGCAACGTGGGATCCAAGCCGCATCTGCAACCTTCACCACAGGTCAGGGCAACGTCGGATCCTTAACCCACTGAGCAAGGCCAGGGATCAAACCCACAATCTCATGGTTCTTAGTCGGATTCGTTAACGACTGAGCCACAAAGGAAACTCCATCCACGAAAAGATTTTTACTTCTCTCAACGGGTTACTGCTTTCTTATCTATTTTATTTTTTTTCTCATCTTTTTATACAGAACTATAGTACAAATTTGGAAAGAAATGGTGAGACTGTATATATACCCTGTACTCAAGATTTTAGGAAGAAAGCACACTTCTTTCAAAAGTGGTCTTTTTCGTTTCTATCCCTAGTTTCCTGAGGTTTTTCATGATTTTTTTCTAAAAACTGTCTTTGCATCTATTAAAATGATCACGTGCTTTTAAAATTTATATTATTTTAATATAATGAAATGTATTAATTTTGTGTTAATTAAGCTAATCTTGCATTTCTAGAATAAACTATTTTTTCATGCTAAAATCAACTTTATCTTCTTACTTTTATTCCTGACTGATTTTTTTTAATGTTGAGCAAAGCAGCACAGGATATTTGTTTTCTTCTATACTGTTTTTTTGTTATCTTTTTTAAATTTAAAAAGAAATTTAAATTTTTTAAATTTAAAATAAGAAAAAGTACATAGAGTTCTCATATACTCCCTCCCCAACTCCCAGGTTCCCTTATTAGTAATATTTTCTTTTAGTGTGGTACATTTGTTACAAGTGATGAACCAATACTGATGCATGATTATTAACTAAACTCTTTAGTTTATATTAGGATTGATGTTTTGTGCTGTACAGATGGGTTTCTACAACTGAATAATACTGTGTATCCACTCATAGAGTATCATGCAGACTATCTTAATGATCTAAAAATTCACCTCCATATAATCATCTTTCCTCTCTTCTCCCTCAGCCCTAAATCTGACTTCTTACCATAGAAATATAAGCTTAAGCTTCCTCTTATGTCTTTGGTGGCTTGATAGCTCATTTATTTTTATTAGTGAAAATACTCCCACTCAATAACTGTACTACAGTTTATCTATATATGTATTATAGGGCATCTTGGTTACTTCCAATTTTTTTGTAGCATGCACATACAGATTTTTGTGTAGTTATATTTTTTCAACTAATTTGCATAAATTCCTAGAAACACAATTGTTGGATTACATGATATGCCTGTGTTTGCTTTTGGAAGAGACTGTCAAACTCACTTGCAACTTATCTCTCTCTACCAGTTTGCATTCCCACTATCAATGAATGAGATTTGTCATAAAGAGATAGAACAAATATGGTGAATTAACTTGTGAGTCTATTTCTACAGAATCTCGGTTTTTACAACAATATCTTCTGTGGCATTAGCATATTAAAATAACTATTTTTTCCATGAACCAGAATAAACTTTTTGTATTTGCTATAGAGGGCCACTTCTATCTGGGGAAATAAATAGGAGAAAAAAGAAGAGGAATTTAAAGTTTAGACTAAAAAATGAATGAGTGTAAAGGAAAGTAGACCAAATAGAATTATTTATCGATCTGTGAAGAAGGCTTCAAGTTTTTTTTTTTGTTTGTTTGTTTTTTTAATGGCTGCACCCACAGCATATGGACATTCCCAGACTAAGTGTCGAATCAGAGCTACAGGTGCCGCCCTACACCGCAGCCACAGCAACCAAGATCCGAGCCACATCTGAGACCTACACCACAGCTCACTGCAATGCCAGATCCTTAACCCACTGAGCGAGACCAGTGATCAAACCTGCTTCCTCATGGATCCTAGTCAGGTTTGTTAACCACTGAGCCACCAAGGGAACTCCAGGTTTAACTGTATTTATAAAAGAACATAGGGGTTCCCGTCATGGCTCAGTGGTTAATGAATCCTACTAGGAACCATGAGGTTGTGGATTTGATCCCTGGCCTTGCTCGGTGGGTTAAGGATCCGGTGTTGCCATAAGCTGTGGTGTAGGTTGCAGACGTGGCTCAGATCTGGCGTTGCTGTGGCTCTGGCGTAGGCCAGCGGCTACAGCTCCAATTAGACTCCTAGCCTGGGAATCTCCATATGCAGTGAGTGTGGCCCTAGAAAAGGCAAAAAGACAAAAAAAATTAAAAAATAAAAAAAAGAACATAAACTGTGATGAAGTTAGCATGGGCTTGGTAAAAATTTCATAATGAAGAATAAGTTTCAAAGTTCTCTCTTTTCTTAGGTCAAAATCATGAGAGAAAATTTTTTTTTAATTTTTTTTTTGTCAAACGTAAGTAATTCTATGTACTTGGAAACAATTATTATTATTATTATTATTATTATTGATATGGGGGTCATAAATTTTAACTATTATCAATAGAATGGCATTAATCTTAAAATAATACACCATTGAGAAAAATGTTATAATTAAAAAGTCTCCAAAAATTTTCTAGAAAGTAAAAAATGATGAATGACTATGTCTTCTATAATGTCCTATTTATTCTAGAATGACATGGGTTGAAGTATTACTGATTTTATCTATTTTAAATATTCCATTGTATTTATCCATTTTAGGGAACAAATACATACTTATAAAAATTGTAAAAGATAAATAGATATTTTCCTCCTAAGCTATTAAATTTAGAAACCACAAATTCATCTCCTACAAAAATTAACAGACATCTTATCTTTATCATTGTGAACAGATTATTGTATGTGTTTGTTCTCTATGATAATAATTACCAAATTTGGATATTTTTCCAAAAGAATACATTGCCAATCTAGAAGCTAGAAGGCAGATGCTCTGATTTTCATTCAAGGCATTATTTATATAAAATCTATTTGGTAATCTATCTTTAAGGAAATGAGGATATATTGTTGTATACGAACCATTCAAAGTTTATATTAATGACAGACTTAAGTGTTGTAAATGATTATCACATCTAATTAAATAGTTAAGATTTTATTTATACTCTGTTTTTGAATCCATCTACCTAGACTGTGGAAGATATATTCTGATTTTCACAATTTTATATCCCTGGATAGGTGCAAACTTGAACTTCAAAATTGAGTGTGTAATATAATAATCACACCATGATAGCTACATTTTATCGAGCTATTATTATGCTCCATGTATGGAGAAAATGTTTATATTCATTTTTCCTATTCATCAGACAGCATTGTGTATTATGAACAAAAATTTTATACAATGTTAGAAGCTCAGAGGTTGAAGAGTTTTAAATAGTTTATCTGAGGTTGCATTCTAATAAATGGCAGCACAGAGATTAACAATTTAATCTGTGAGACTCACAGCCTATTCTTCATACTCTACATTCTCCCTTTTCCTTTAGTTAGACAAATTGTGGATCTTAAGTATTTTTAAAATAAATGTTAATATATAAATTTTGTTCAAAGCCTAAGGACTGGAAAACTGATCTTTTAAAAAATGGATGTTTACATGTTTTAACCTGCACAAAGCAGGTGACTTTGTCATTAGTCAATATTACCTCTTAGCTATTGTGGCTGGATGGGACTTAGTGGTGTTTCACAGTAACTTATGGCACTATGTGAGGAGAGATTAATTTTCAACTGACACTGCAAGAAGAAATTAAAAACACCTCCAATCCCACCAACATGTTGAATTTTGACCCAAGTGCATCTACACAGAGAATCCAAACAAACAAAACCCCAAAATAATGTTAAAATGGACTGATTGGTTAAACGGAGAGTTGAATTTTACCCATACTCTTTAATTATAAGAGCAAGAAACATGCAATTTGCAGTCTTCCATAGAAATCAATGGATAGTTTGGCATTTAAAGAACTATGCTTTGAGCAATATTATAAACAATAATGATTTCAGTAATAAATTCCTTGATACAACAGACTGGTATTTTTATGCAGATGAAATGAGGAAATGACAGCTGAGGAACCACAGAAAAGGAAGTAGACTTTATTAGAATACAGATTCTACTGAACTAATTGATTTTCACAAATTCTTTGCTAATTAGATATTTAAGTATAAAACCATTTTATATTCTCTATATTTAGGTAGACCGTGTAATTCATCTTGTAAATCAGTATTTTTTTGAAAATAAGAAGCTATATTCACATTCTCTAAAACAACAGATGAAGAGCAAGACTCTCCTGGGCAAAACAGGATGAATGGTCATTTTATGTAGAGTTATTACATCTTATTATAACCAGAAAGCAGGAAAAGGTCTTCAAGTTAGAGACACCATAAGTTTGAATACTGGTTCAACTATTAGTTGTGAGACTTTAGATAAATTGCTTTTTTTTTAACTGAAAAATAAACAGCAATACCTAACTGGAAGAATTGTGAAAATTAAAAATTATGTCTACATTATGAATAACACAGTGCCTGGCATGTTAAAGACATTGGTAGAAGAATGTTTCACATGTTGAGTTCTTGGGAAATCATTATGGCTTATACATAATTTGTCTTGAACTTTACACTAATTAGAATAGCCAGTTTTAATGACTTAACAAGCATGCATTGTACAACTATTTTAACCATTAAGAAAAGAATGGTTTTAAAAATAAAAATAGAGTAACTGAAGTTCAAACATCCAAAAATGGAACTGTGTGGCCGTTGGGGGTGTGGTTTCAGACACATTCCTGCATCACTGAAAACATGAATTTTCTGACCTATATCAAACTCAAGGAAACCACTAGTCATTCTCAACAGTATCTGCTAATATCTGCCAGTTGCAACGTTATGGTCTCAAGATGTGCCCTTGTTACTATGTAACCATTTTGGACCCAGCCAACCTTTCCTTAACAAGCACTCTTACCTCTTGCCACCTCCAATGCTAAATCTTGACAAACAATTTATGTAATTTATGTGGGGTTTGCCTATATAAGGCTCCCCCATTTGGTAGACCAGGGGACCAGAATTCACATGCCTCTCAAATCTGTTTCTAAGGATATAGTTCTCAATTTGACTCAAATAAAACACCCTTTATTCCCTGTTACACATTGTTTATTGGTTATTTGTCAATAATATTCAATAAGTGGATGTACTTAGAATCCTACCTCTCATTGTGAAGCTTAACTTATCAATTTGTAATATTAATGTAGCTCTGAGGGATAGAATCATATGTTTTGAAATCTGAAAGGTGTAGAGACCCTCTGATTCTAATATACCAAACATCCGTGCTCAGATTCACCAAATGCAAATCATATTCTTTTTTTTTTTTTTGTCTTTTTGCCTTTTATCTGGAGCCACACCTGAGGCATATGGAGGTTCCCAGGCTAGGGGTCTAACAGGAGCTGTAGCCACCGGCCTTCACCACAGCCACAGGAACGTGGGATCCGCGCCACGTCTGCAACCTACACCACAGCTCACGGCAACGGCAACGCCTTAACCCACTGAGCAAGGTCAGGGTTTGAACCTGCAACCTCACGGTTCCTAGTCGGATTCGTTAACCACTGAGTCACCGCGGGAACTCCCAAATCATATCCTTTAATAATTTTTCTTCATAAGATGAATTGTGTTACACACAATTGAAGTGTATGGTTTTAAAGGACCAAAGTAATGATATCCTACTTTGACTAGTGAAAAGCAGTAGGATATTCATAATAATATGATTCTAAGAAACTATTAAACTGCTTTAAAAAAGTATAACTAATTCGCTAATCTGAAGCAATAAATATATTACTCTATATAAAATGAAATAACAAAGGTTTATTATCTATAGTTTAAAATATGAAATAAACAATGAAATTCAGTTAATACATGAGATCATATTTTAGAAAAATAATTATAAGATGTGACAATGGCAGAAAAGTAAAGTCGAATTTGTTTGCAACTTTTACTAAATTATGTAGTTGACATATCGTAAACCGAAGCCATTTTTTTAATGATTATGGACCTATATGCACATTTGGGAATGTTTATGTCTGAGTGCATATATATATATGTATATATATATAGTTCGCCTCATAATTATTATAATGCCAACAGTATAACTTTAACACTAAGAAATTAAACTGGGTAAACTCTTAACTAAAACATTCTCTGTTATTTTTAATCGGCAGAGGCTGAAGAATCAATATTGTAACAGAAAATATAAAAAAGAATATATTATATCCCTAATATACTACTAGTATAACTTGTGTATCCTCACAGCTATAACACAGCATAGTAAAGTACAAACGAGAGGTGATTTTTTTTTTCAAGAAAGATTTAAATATATTCAATTTAAGACCACAGTTTCCTCATTTTTCACAGTGTGATTCATTTGCCAACCCCTTTAGCCTTTCCCTTTTCAGAACCCTGAACAACCAAGGTACATCTTACTGTGAACAAATTAGTTTTGACATCTTTAAACATTTAATTATTTGCAACAGTGAGTCAGATGAAGGTGAAGTTGAGAGAAACTTTTCAAACTCCTAGAACTTTTCAAACTCCTAGAAAATATACATATGCTCAAAACATCATTTTAGGATATTTTAAACCTGACAAGCCAATTAATAAGCATAAGAGAATGTATAAATAAGGTTTGTACATTTTTAGGAAATTAACATATTACAAAATAAATAGAAATGTAGGTTTAATAATTAATCATATTTTTTACATCGTACTATTCGAAATGGTAAATTTCAGAGAAGGAAGTAAATGTAATGTTCACTAGGCACAGCCATTCATTTTTCAGTTGAGGTTCAGAGAGGTTGTGTTTTACCAGAATCACTTGCCAGTTGCTATAAACTCAGAAAAAAACAAAAATCTAAGTTTCTTATTTTCCCATTATTATTTTATTAATTTTGTTTCCAATAACAATAGCAATTGAGGGGCATCCAAAGTCTGTTGCTTTGGATAAAAATTTTAATGAAAAAGTTGTGCTAATTAAATTTATATAATTATAAAAATGGTATAATTTTGTGTAGTAAGCCTATGGCTATACCCATTTATATGGCTTTAATTTGAGATTTCTGATCATTTTTAATTTATTATTTCTCTCATTTATTAATTAAAAATTATTTACTTTTTACTAAATGATCTATTTCATAAATATATGTATGTATGTGTGTGTATTTAAAGTTTGAGAAATTAATCCCTTGTCTGTCACTTCATTTGCAAAGATTTTCTCCCATTCTTTGTGTTGTCTTTTCATTTTTTTTAATGATTTCCTTTGCTGTGAAGATTTTAAATTTAATTAGATCCCGTTTATTTTTGTTTTTATTTTTATTACTCTAGGAGGTGGATCAAAAAAGATATTACTGTGATTTAGGTTAAAGTACGTTTTGCCTATGTTTTCCTCTGTGAGTTTTATTTATGTATTCATTTATTTTTACTGATGCACCTGTGGCATATGGAAGCTCCCTGGCTAGGGGTCAAACCAGAGCTTCCACTGCTGGCCTATGACAGAGCCACAGCAAAGATGTATCTGAGCCACATCTGAGACCTATTCCACAGCTTGCAGCAATGCTTGGTATTTATCCCACTGAGGGAGGCCAAGGATCAGTCCTGCATCCACAAGGGTATTATGTTGGGTTCTTAACCCACTGAACCACAACAGAAGCTCCTCTAAGGGCTTTATAGTGTCTAGCCTTACATTTAGGTCTTTAATCTATTTTGAGTTTGTTTTCATGTATGGTATTAGAGAATGTTCTGCCTTAATACTTTTACATGTAGCTATCCAGTTGTCCCAGCACCATTTATTGAAGGGACTTCTTTTTTCCACTGTACATTCTTGCCTCCTTTGTCTTAGATAAATTGACTATAGGTGCATAGATTTATCTCTGGAATTTCTGTCCTGTTTAACTGATCTATAATTCTGTTTTTGTGCCAATATCATACTTTTTGATAAATTTAGCTTTGTAGTATAGTCTGAAGTCTGGGAGACTGATTCCTCTTGTTCTGTTTTTCTTTGTCAATACTGCTTTACCTATTTGTCTTCTGGGTTTCCATACAAATTTAAAAAAATTTTGTTCTAGTTCTGTGAAAAATGCCATTGGTGATATGATAAAGATTGCATTAAATCCATATGTTACCTTGAATAGTATAGTAATTTTAACAATATTCTTTCTTCCAGTCCAAGAGCATGATATATCTTTCCATCAATTTGTGTCATCTTTGATTTCTTTCATCATCATCTTGTAGTTTTCAGAGTATAGGTCTTTGTCTCTTTTGATAGGTTTATTACTAGGTATTTTATTTTTTTGGTACAATGCAAATGTTATTCTTTCCTTAATTTCTTTTTCTGATCTTGTGTTGTCAGTGTATAGGAATGCAAGAGATTCCTGTGTATTAATTTTTTATGCTGAAACGTTACCAGATTAATTGATGACCTGTAATAGTTTTCTGGCATCTTTAGGATTTTCCATGTATAATATCATGTCCTCTGCAAACAGTGACCGTTTTAATTCTTCTTTTCCAATTTGGGTTTCTTTTATTTATTTTTCTTCTCCAGTTACTGTGGTTAGGACTTCCAAAATTATGTTAAATGACAGTGGTGAAAGTGGACACCTTGTCTTGGTCCTGATCTTAGAATTCTTTCAGCTTTGCACCATTGAGAATAATCTTAGCTGTGAATTTATCACATACGGCTTTTATTATGTTGAGGTGGATTCCCTCTATATGCACTTTCAAGAGAGTTTTTTTTTTTTATCAAAACTGAGTGTTGAATTTTGTGAAAAGCTTTTTTCCTGCATCTGTTGAGATGACCATATGACATTTATTCTTCAGTTCTTAATGTAGTGTATCACACTGATTGATTTGTGGATATTGAAGAATCCATGTGTCCCTGGGATAAATCCCACTTAATCTTGGTGTATGATCCTTCTAATATATTGTGGGATTTTGTTTGCTAATATTTTGTTGAGAATTTTTGCATCTATGTTCATCAGTGATATTTGCCTCGACTTCCCTGTGTGTGGTGTTTGTGTGCATGTGTGTGTGTGTGTGTGTGTGTTACTTTTGGTTTTGGTATGAGGTTGGTCATAGAGTGAACGGGGGAATGTTGCTTCCTCTGAAAGTTTTTAGAAGAGTTTCAGTATAAGAGATGTTACATCTTCTCTAAATGTTTGATAGGATTAACCTGTGAAATCTGCAAAAAAATTTTTTAATGCCTCTCCATTTTATACTGAATGTTGGACTTGTAGAATAAGTAACACATCCATGAAGATTTGCATTATCCATATATGTAGG
>PVHT021183693.1:20781488-20831391 GCA_004024745.2 Catagonus wagneri
TCATTTGATGTTTGTAGTCACATTTTCCTCTTTCAAGTTTTTTTCTCTTTCCTATATCACCTAACCCTTTTCCTTTGTAATGGTAGAAAAAGCTCAGTTAATCAAAACATATTAATGAAAGGAACAAAATGTTTAACAAATAATCTGTAACATTTTTAAAAGTTTTAACTTACTAATCATTAAAACTTTAGTTAAAATTTAATGTGTATGTCAAATAGTTTATTTTTTCAGGTAAAAATTATATGATGGATATGATACATAAAATTTATGCAATGAAATAAGCAGTCAATTCTTGTAATGCTCCTAACTTATTTTTGGACAGATACACATAGTGGGGATCAATTTTGAACTTTATGTTTATTAAAAAATTCAAATATTATCCAGGTAAACACAAAATGACTCTCAAGAATTTATTGAATAACCTTCTATAGGACCATAGATCTTGGATCTCATTTAAATTATGTATTTACTATAAAAAAAAGTAAAGAGTAAAAATTAGTTAAGGTTAGACAGTTATTTTTGAAGATTGCCCTATACTATAATTTCTAGTCATGTTGTCACTCTTTGTGAAAGTTAAGTGCAAGACACAAGTTGGAGAAAACGAAGTTCACATAAACTCAAAAATTAAGGCCAAAAAGTTAATAAGCTTCAAGACAGCATGATATTTTCATGCCATGTCATTTGAATTAAAATGTGACTTCTCATTTGCAAGATAAAACAAGTCACATTCTGTGATCTATATGACATGATCAAAAGTACTAATGCGTGTTCAGTAATAAAATTTTTGAAAAGTGAAGAGAAAGCAACAGATGTGGTTTAAGTAAATTATTTTGAAATTTATAATTCTTCTATAAAATTAAAATGGAAAGGACAACTACAGACTTCGAGAAGGCACAAATTGTATATACTATTTATACACACATATTATCACATATTTAATATATAATATAGCAATTCCACTCATAGGAATATAGCCAAAAGTACTGAAAACAGATTCAAACTTTTAAGTCTATACTAATATTAACTGGAGCATTATTTACAATAACCAAAATATGTAAACAACCCATCCACATATAAATCAAATTTTAAATGTGGCATAATATTAATGGAATACTATTCAACTATAAAGAAACAAAGTATTTATACATGCTACAGTATGTAGGACCTGAAAATATTTTGCTAAGTGAAGTAAGCCAGACACAGAAGGACAAATATTGTGTGATGTCACTTATTCTAATTGTTTAGGAAAGGCAAATTAGTAAAGACAGAAAGTAGAATAGAGATTACCAGGGCCTGGAGAGAGGAGAGAATTAGTAGTTATTGCTTAATGGATGTAGAACAATATTGTGAATGTAATTAAAGGTGAAGTTGTTCCAACTTTTTAATTTCATTACATCAGCTTCTTGTGAACTCAGAATAATTGTAATAAAATATGCAATTTCCTAATGCCCCTTCTCTCAGCCAAGCCATGGTAAAAACTAGAGTTCCCATAAGTAAGGCTGACTAAGAAGACTAGCAGCTTTGCTCCAAGAGGGGAGTGGGTATGATTTTTAGGGGGGAGATGGGACAGGAGAAAGAAATGTCTTTGTCAGATAAAAGTGTTAGATTTGGTATGAAAAGAGAAGGAAAACTTGCAGCTTTGTGACACTGAGGCTGTGGTTAACTTGGGGTGAGCGGAGAATCAGCCAAAATTTTATCAGGGTCTTCTTGGACAAAAAAAAAAAAAAAAAAGAAAAAGGAAAGAAAAGCTAAAGTCTCCCCAAGTCCTTGCCTGCTGGGACATTATATGCCTGCACAGGGAAAACAGGGTGAGCATAGTGGTAAGAAAAACCAAGTAAGTAACCAACTTAACTTTGAATGTGCTTTCAAATGCCTACAAAAGTGTTTGTCAGAGAATGGAAGGAAGGCTTCTGAGGTGTTTGAGCAGAATCTGTGCTCACAACATTGTCTGAACACAAAGCTTTAAAGACACAGTGAAAATCTATAGAAAACCAGGCAACTATAGCCTTGTGAAATGCATTTCTTAAAGAATAAGACTTGAAAGTCAAAATTACTCCTTGATCCATCAGCTACAGAATGGATATTGTGTTAGCAGACAGGAAAACAACATTAATCTCATTTTACATCTTCATCAGAGCCCTTTGGTGATCAAAAGCTTTGTCAATGAGCAGTGATATTTTGAAAGGAAAAGTTTTATTCTGAGCAAAAGTTCTCAACACTGAGTTTACAATATTAAATAAGCCATGTTGTAAATAGATATGCTGTCTTCCAGGCTTTGTTATCCCATATATAGAATATAGGCAGAATAATGCACAATCCTTATGGGCCCAGGGTTTGAGGAATGGTAAATGAACACTAGTTTTGATTTAAAGTCACCAGCTGCATTAGCTTCTAATGAAAGTCAGCTTGTTGTTTGAATCTTTAAAGCCAAGCATTGACTTTTCTTCCTTAGCTATGAAAGTCCTAGATGGCATCTTCCACTGTAAGGCAGTTTTGTCTACACTGAATGTTGTGTTTACTGTAGCCACCTTCATTAAGTTTCTTGGATCTGGTGGATAACTTGCTGCACCCTTTACATCAGCATTCGCAACTTCATGTTGTATGTATATATTATGGAGAATGCTTCTTTCCTTAAACCTCTGTTAGTTTCCAACTTTTAACAGATTTCTCACGTCAGATGTCATAGAATTGAAAGGAGGTCTCGCTCTGGATTAGGCTTTTACTTGAGAGAATGAAGTGGCTAGTTTGATCTTCTATCCAGGCTACTATTTTCTTCATATCAGAAATAAGACTCCTTTTCTTTCTTATCATTTGTTCATTTACTAGAGTGGCTGTTTTAATTCCCTTCAAGAATTTTCCTTTGCATTCACACCTTGGCTAACTGATATAAGAGGACTAGCTTTCTGCCTCTTGTGACTTTTTACATGCCTTTCTCATTAAGCTTAATCATTTCTCATTAAGCTAAATCATTTGATTTAAAGTGAGAGACATTTGACTTTCTTTCACTTAAACACTCAATAGGCATTGGAGGGTCATTAATTGGCCTAACTTCAATATTAATATGCCTCAGGCAATAGGGATGCATAGGAGAGAGAGATGGGGAAATGGCTGGTCTGTGGAGCAGTCAAAACACACAGAATATTTATCAATTAAGTTCATAGTCTTATAAACATGTGATTCCAAGCATTCTGCCGTTAAGGCGATGACAAGACAAGGTACAGACTATAGGGAATATTTACAAAATACGTATCTTGTAAGGGATTGCTATCCAATTTATATGAAAACTTTTAAGTACTCCTCAAAGTGGTCAAGTTAATAATTTAAATAGTTTTACTTATGGATGATAGTAGAAAATATTTAGATTTTGGATTTTATTAACACACCTGTGTGTGTATGCACACACATGAATATATGTACACATATACAAACTTATTGCAAATCATATTTCAAGATTTGAAAAGCTCAAAATTATCTATGCCAAAATCATTTGCCCTTATTTGTTCAAGAATTGGTAGGTTGAGATCTTCAGTCTACATGTCTCTGATAATCATTACCACTGCCCTTGTAAAACCAAGCACTTGCTATTAAAGTGTTTTTCACAGGAAACTGTAATTATAAAACTATAAACTAACTCACTGAATCATAAGACCTATTTATTTGCATTCGGGAGAAAAGAGATATATTGGATTTACATATAAATAACATATGGCATGACATATTCTTAGGCCCTTTAAATTTTCTCACCTATGATATAATAGGATTAAATATCAAAATTCAGACAACCGTCTTATTTTTTATTAGTTAATATAATATACTGTTATTTATGAACATATGTTATTTGGTGTTTAAAAGGCTGCTGTTTTCAAACGATCCAGAGAATTTCTTAATACCATTATCCAAACAATGTGACACTATTTTATTAAGGAATCGGTTGTTGGTCTTTGTTGGTTTTATATAAAGCAAAAACCTCAGGAGTTCTTCCTGCACTTAATAACTAAAAATAAGGCCTGATGAGAAGCCTTTCTTGGGGAAGAATTTCCTAGTCAGAATACTGTAGGTCTTTTTCTCTCAGACCAAAATATTCTTCAAAATTCACTGGGACTGTAACATTTCTTTCTGTGGCAGATGGTGAAAATCAGATATGTGTATTCCATGCTGAGTTTAAAAGTATTCTACTGATCCAGAATATTCATAGTAAAATGACTTATACACTGGTAGAAAATTCCTTGAGAATTTTTATAGTTTAAATGGAATTGACTGAAGTTTTCTTGGGCCATGTTTATATTTCAGCTGCTAAAGATTTGAAAGTGTAAAAGTACTTGAGTTGCAGTTTTTATTCTTAGCTTTCAGCTAAAAGGAAGTTACTTGGATTACACTAAAGACTGAATTATTGGAAAGGTTGAGACACAAGTTTTAGGAAAGAAGCTCAGCAATAAAAATACGATCTTTAGAGAAAGAAGCTGAGTAATTGTCCTAGGGAAGGATGAAGGCAAAGTAACTAAATAACAACAGAGACATTTACTCTGTACTTGCTATCCAGGTCTCAGAAGAACATGCTTGGAAAATTAAAATTGGAATGAAATACTGTATTTCAGGATATAATACTATAGGGTAAAAAAGCAATACCTTTCCCACACCATAAAAAATGTACCAGTGTTTTTTTTAAAACACCAAAGCAATATCTTCTTTGTGTTACATAAGTCAACAAGTGGGTTGTATTCTAGTCTCCTTGGAACCTGATGCAAGGCTGACAGAGGAGTCTCCTCTAATAATAGTGCCAGGCCAACACATGCCTTCAGCATTTCCTTTGCAGGAGAAGAGAATATGAAGAATCACACAATGCTTTTGAATACTTCAACTCTAAAGTGATATATAACTAAGATCCACAAAATATATAAACAATAACATTTAAATGTGTCTTTGAAATACATTTTATTTATTTATTTTATTTTTTTAGTTTTTACCTTTATTTTTGGCCCTCCTGCAGCATATGGAGTTCCCAGGCCAGGGATCATATCCAAGCCAAACTTGAGACATACATGGCAGCCAAACTTGTGACATACATGGTAGCAACACTGGATCCTTTAATCCACTGTGCCTGCAGGGGATCGAACCTGTGTCCTGGCACTGTAGAGACACAGCTGATCCTCACTGCATCACAGCAGGAACTCTGAAAGACATTTTAATAACATTCAAAATCAAACAAATTTCTAGAAAATTGTTTCAATATATCTCTGGTAAAGGACATATTTTTAATATTAAAAAATTTTTATAAATAATAAAAAAATAATTGACAAACATTTGAAGAGACATTATGCACAAGAGTATATAGAAAATGGAATAAGCCCATGGAGAGATGCTCGATATTATCATCATTAGAGAAACAAAAGCTAAATTAAAATGAGAAACCACTGCATACCCAGCAGAAGAGCTAAAATTAGAAATTGAAAATACCAGTTTTTCTTTTTCTTTTTTTTTTGTCTTCTTGCCTTTATGTAGAGCCGCACCTGCGGCACATGGAGGTTCCCAGGCTAGGAGTCTAACAGGAGCTGTAGCTGCCGGCCTTCGCCACAGCCACAGAAACGCGGGATCCGAGCCGCGTCTGCGACCTACACCACAGCTCACGGCAACGCCGGATCCTTAAGCCACTGAGCAAGGCCAGGGATAGAACCCGCAACCTCATGGTTCTTAGTTGGATTAGTTAACCACTGAGCCACGAAGGGAACTCTGAAAATACCAGTTTTTGAGAAGAATATGGAAGAACTTTAACTCTCGTATGTTGCTAGTAAGAGTGTAAAATGATCAAATCAATTTGGGAAAAGTTTGGCAGTTTCTTATAAAACTAAATACACATTTGCCAAGTGACCTAGTGTATCCATTCTTTTATATTTACTCTAGAAAAAGTGAAATATGCATACAGTTGAATACTTGTCCAAAAATGTTCATAACATATTATTCATACTAGATAAAAGTTGGACACAACTCATATATCCATTCATAGGAGAATAGAATATAAAATGTAGTATATCCACAAAAAGGAATAGAATCTATCAATATAATGGAATAACGTACCAATAAACCCAGCAATATGGAAGGAATTCACATCATAATACAATGCAAAATAAGCCAGAAATATTATTATATGATGTATGATATAATGAATGTGAAATCCTAGTATAGGGATATCTAATTTTTAGTGTTATGAAGCACATCTGGTAGTGTCTGGGACTAAGGAGAGAGCAAAGGGGATTTTCTACAAGGCAGGATAAGGGATATATGTGGAGTGATGGAAATGCTCTATATTCGAATTGTTATGATGAATTGGCCATCTACATTTGTCAAAATTCATCCACCTATACACTTAAAATAAATTCAGTTTACCATAGATAAAGTATATTTAAATAGATAACAAATCCATAAGGTAACTTATTGATGTACCTACAAGCAGAAAAAAAAAAAATGGTAATTGACTCAAATTAAACAAATGTGTGTTATCAACACTGTATTAAATATGCATATATATATAATTTTTTATTTTTAGGACCACACCCACGAGATATGGAGGTTCCCAGGCCAGGGGTTGACTCAGAGCTACAGCTGCCGGCCTACACCACAGCCACAGCAGTGCAGTATCTGAGCCACTTATGTAACCTACACCACAGCTCACAGCAATGCCGGATTCTCAATCTACTGAGTGAGGCCAGGGATTGAACCTGCAACCTCGTGGTTACTAGTTGGATTCATTTCTGCTGTGCCCAACCGGAAGTCCAAAAATGCATACTATTTTAAAGATTGTTTACATCAAATTTACCAGGTTAAGGTAAAAAATAAATAGATTTATATTCTTTTTTTTTAAATCTCAGTGCTCAGAATACATATTTTCCTGTTTTATTGAGATATAATTTACATCTATACACAAGTCTAAAGTGTATGGAAACACTGATTTTATATATACATATATGTTATAAAATGGTTACTACAATAAGTCTAGTTAACATCTATCACCACACATGGTTACAATTTTTTTCTGTGAAAAGAACTTTGCAGATCTACTCTCTTAGCAAGAGAAAATCTATTTTTTGAGATCAGCATTTTTGTGTGTATGCAAATAGTGGAAATGAAATCTTGGATTTTAAATGTTTTTAAGATAAATTTTCTACCTAATAGGACATTCCTTTCTGGTTTTGGTGGACTAGGTTCTCTGAAATAAGCTTCTTGTTCAAAAACACTAGATAAACCAAAAGAAATATTTTTAAGTCTGTTTAAACCTGTTAGATTGGTTAAAAAAATTAAATTATTTTATTTATATTTATTTTATTAAAGTGTAGGTGATGTAAATGTATAAATTTCAGGTGTACAGCAATGTGATTCAGTTATACATATATATGTATATATTCTTTTTCATATATTTTCCACTATGGTTTATTATAGGATATTGAATATATTTCCCTGTGCTATACATTAGGACATTGTTGTTTATCCATTCTATATATAATAGATTGCAACTGCAAATTCCAAACTCCCAGTCCATACCTCCCCTTCTCTCCTTCCACCTTGGAAACCACAAGTCTTTCTCTGTGTCTGTGAAGATGATATCATTTGTATAGTATTTTAGATTCCACATGTAAGTGACATCATATAGCATTTGTCTTTCTGATTTAATTTACTTAGTACGATAATCTCTAGGTCCATCCATGTTGCTACAAATGGCATTGTTTCATTCTTTTTTATGGTATTCCATAGTATGCATATACCACATCATCTTTATCCATTCCTCTGTCAGTGGATATTTAGGTTGTTTTCATGTCCTGTTATTGTAATAGTAATGTTATGAACTCTAGGGAACATATAATTTTTTGACTTATAGTTTTATCCATATATATGTCCAGGAGAGGAATTGCTGGCTCATATGCTAGCTCTATTTTTAGTTTTTTGAAGAACGTCAGTACTGTTTTTCATAGCGACTGCACCTATTTACATTCCCACCAGCACTGTAGGGGGGGTTCCCTTTTCTCCACACATTCTCTATCATTTATTTTTCTGAACTTCTTAAGGATGGCCATTCTCACTTGTGAAACGTGGTGCCTCATTTAGTTTTGAGTTGCATTTTTTTAATATTAGCAATGTTGAGTATCTTTTCATGTACCCACTGGCCACTGTAAGACATTAATGATTTAGAGGAGAGATCTTAAAGTGGATGACAAACACAGTTTGTGCTTAACTTCCTATTAAGAGTAAGTTAGGCAGAATAATGGTACCCCAAAATGTCCACCTCTCAGTGCTGAAAACACACAAAAAGGTTGCATGGCAAAAAGGACTTCTCATCTATCATTAAGTGAAATACCTTGAGCTAGAGATACCCTGGATTATCTGAGTGTGTCAAATGTCATCACGAAGGTCATTACAAGCAATAGAGGGAAGCAGGAGAGTTAAAGTCAGAGAAGAAGATGATTTGTCAGAGTGGAGGGAAATTTGAAGATGCTATGCTGCTGGCTTTCAAGTTTGAGGAAGGGTTTCCATAAACAAGTACTGCAGGTGACCTGAGGAAGCTAGAATAAGAAAACAAAGTTTTCCTTAGAGCCATTGGTAGGAAACAACCCTGCTGATACGTTGATTTTAGCCCAAGTGAGACACATTCTGGAGTTATGATCTGTAAAACTGTTATGTAATACACTTGTGTGTATGCTTTTTAGCCATCAAATTCGGCCACAGCAGTAATACAAAATTAATACAATGGGTCTCTTCTAATCTAGAATAGAGATCTAATAATCTAACCAAATCTAGTAGTGGTCTTTTGAATATACTGGTTAAACAAAGTTGGAAAAAATAACTTGGGAGAGATATGGATAAACAAAACATTCTAGCCATAAGAGTAAACACTAATTGAAGATACTATTGCCATGACTGAAAGTCCAAATTTAAATTATTTCAATCTCTAAAACTGGATTAGGGATATCATCAAAATTTGCTAATTGCCTTAATTCCCACCAGAAAGAAATCCAGATCTCTCCAACAGAAGATGATAACATCTTTAGCCTCACTTTTTTCTCTAATTCTTTATAAAGAACTCTCAGCACTTAATCAAATATAATTAGACACACAAGGTTCCAAGATGACACAAAAGAAAACAGAGAGACATCAAACCATATCCACAAGTCCACAGGGATAACATATGTAGGAGTAATCATTCACAGACTTGAAAGAACTCTACTTATTGTAACAGAGATACACAAAATGTAATGTTAATGAATTTGGAAGAAATCTAAAAATAAAAAAATAGAACCAAATACTAAATATAAAATAGTAGATTGAAATACAAGCTATTAAGAACTGAATGAATGGATTTATCTGAAACTAGGCAGAATCTAAAATAGGGTT
Source organism: Catagonus wagneri (assembly GCA_004024745.2). Taxonomy (NCBI): domain Eukaryota; kingdom Metazoa; phylum Chordata; class Mammalia; order Artiodactyla; family Tayassuidae; genus Catagonus; species Catagonus wagneri. Next base: position 20,790,867 of record PVHT021183693.1, read on the forward strand.
AGTGAATTGATAATATGCAAAAAATTAATATAAATCTAAATGAAAATACAGGAGAAAGTTAAAAGTACAGGAACTAAAGTGATAAAATTTATATGTCTATAACTGGAATCTCAGATGAAAGTAGACAAGTGAGAAAAGTATAGTGTTTGAAATTAAAATATAAAAGGAAATTTTATCAAAGAAAAATAACCAAGGTCCAAAGAAAATAAACCAAGGTTTCAGAAAACCATAAGAACCCCAGCCATGTTCAAGAATAGCACTCTACCAGGTGTTGGTGAGGATGTAAACCACTGGAATGCTCACATGCTGCTAAGAGAAGTTTGAGGGGTATGTTATATACACTGGTGAAACAACTTGGGAAAATGTTTGTTGTAAATCTTTTTAATATACATGTAATCCATGACCAAGCCATTCCACTCCCAGGTGGACAGCAAAGAGAAGTATAAGTGTATTCATATAAAAGAGACTATACAAGAATAATCATAAAATACTATTTATATTAGCCCAAACAAAAAGTAACATAAAATCTAACATTATAGAATGTTTAAATAAATTATGGTGCATTTATTACATAAATGCTATACAAAAATAAAATTCACAAATATTGATGAACCTCATAAACTTAATGTTTAATAAAAGAAGCCAGACATAGTAATATTTTTTATTCTTATATTTATACAGATTAAAACAAACAAAGGAAATTATACTCATTGCAGCTATAATAATGTAATAATGGTTACCTTAAAAAAGGAGGAAGAAAGATATGATCTCAGGTAAAGACACTAGTTGACTTTCTAACTATATTGCTGATTCACAGGCATTTGTTTCTTGATAATTAAGACATACATTTATATTTTCTTCTCATTTTGAGCATTTCTATTTTATCTAAAAAGATTAAAGTCAGCTTCTTCCCAAGAAGTAAAAAGTAGAATTTGTATATCTTACATAGACATCACAGTCATTCACTAATATGTCATCATAGTCTGATCATTTAATAGATAACTTTGTTAAAGAAATGTAGAATCAGACTGCACTGCTAAAAATTAACATGGGCATTTTAACTCTTAACCTGACTGTATCATTTTCTGTCACATTGATTTTTCTAGTATAACCCTTCAGGGTAATTATTTAGTTGCTGGCTTAATCAATAAAATATGCTCATAAATAAATTATTTTGTAGCTGTCATGATTTTTCAGAAAATGCTGAAGTGGGAGCAGTTTTTTCCTGAAAAAATGTTGATTTGATTTCTAGTTGGGTATATATTATATGTTTATTTAATATCTTCACTTACTATATCAGAATGATCTGAATGCACAAATTAACTTAATTGAGTCTTTGGAACATAACCAATGTAAGAACACACTACATTGGGGAAAAAATAAGATCACAAAGTATCATTTTGAAATGTTATGAAATTAAATTTAAAAGAAATACACAATATTTCAAAACCTAATTAAATACAATATTCAGTAATTTGGTAAATTTGTGAGCATAATTTAATTAACAAGATATTTTAGCAAAATTAGTAAATTAGTTTGGTCAACTGTTCAATAGGTCCTGTATCTTCAGTAAAAACCTACCACTAATGGTGTTTTTAAACAACAAAAATATATTCTTTCACAGTTCTGGAGGGCAAGTGTGCAAAAATTATGTTCAATGGATTGAAATCAAGGTACCAACAGGGCCATATGGCTCTAGAAGCCTTTATTTATTTATTTATTTATTTATTTATTTATTTATTTTTTGGCGTGCTCTGTGCTTTATTTATCTTTCTGAGTTTTTGTGATGTCCTTCTTCTTTTTTTATGGGTGTACAGAAATCATCACCACTCAGTTTTATAGCATTTCCATCCCAAATGCTCAGCTTGTCTCATTTTTTAAAACCATAGGTTTCAAAAGTCTGTGAGTCATTATCTGTTCTGCAGAGAAGTTCACTGTGTCCTTTTTTCAGTTTCCACATGTAAGCGGTAGCATTTGATGTTGGTGTCTCATTGTCTGTTTTCACTTTGCATGATAATCTCTAGTCCATCCATGTTGCTATAAATGTTGTTATTTCATTCATTTTAATGGCTGAGTAATATTCCATTGTGTATATGTACCAGATCTTCCCTACCCACTGCTCTGTCAATGGGAATTTAGGTTGTTTCCATGACCTGGCTATTGCATAGAGTGCTGCAGTGAATACTGGAGTACATGTGTCTTTTCGAGTCATGGTTCCTCTGGTTAGAGGCCCAGGAGTGGGATTGCTAGATCAAATGGTAATTCTATTTTAAGTTTTATGAGGAATCTCCATACTGTTTTCCACAGTGGTTGCATGAATTTGCATTCCCACCAACAGTGTAATGGGGATCCTTTTTCAGCACACGCTCTCCAGCACTTATTGTTTGTAGACTTTTTGATGATGACCATTCTGGCTGGCATAAGGTGGTATCTCATAGTGGTTTTGATGTGCATTTCTCTAATGAGAAGCGATGTTGAACATCTTTTCGTGTGTTTTTTGGCCATCTGTATGTCTTTTTTGGAGAATTGTCTGTTTAGATCGTCTTCCCGTTTTTTGATGGGGTTTGTTTTTATTGGTATTGAGCTATAGGAGGTGTGTGTACATTTTGCAGATTAATCCCTTGTCAGTTGATTCATTTGCAAATATTTTCTCCCATTCTGTGAGTTGTCCTTTCGTTTTGTTTAGGGTTTCTTTTCCTATGCAGCAACTTTGAAGTTTAATTAAGTCCCATTTGTTTATTTTTCTTTTTATTGTCATTACTCTGACAGGTGGATCTGAGAAGATGTCACTGTCATTTATGTCGGAGAGTGTTTGGCTTATGTTTTCCTCTAAGAGTTTTATAGTATCTGGTGTTATATCTAGATCTTTAATACATTTTGAGTTTATTTTTGTGCATGGTGTTAGGAAGTGTTCTAGTCATTTTTTTACATGTAGCTGTCCTGTTTTCCCAGCACCACTTATTGAAGAGGCTGTCTTTTCTCCAACAAAACTGATAAACCCCTAGCTAGACTCATCAAGAAAAAAAGAGAAAGAACACAAATCAATAAAATTAGAAATGAAAAAGTATAAATAACAACAGACATCACAGAAATACAAAGGATCATAAGAGACTACTATATGCAACTGCATGCCAATAAAATGGAAAACCAAGAAGAAATAGACACATTCTTAGAAAAGTACAATCTTCCAAGACTAAACCAAGATGAAACGGAAAATGTGAATAGACCAATCACAAGTTCTGAAATTGAAACTGTGATTAAAAAACTTCCAACAAACAAAAGTGCAGGACCAGATGGCTTAACAGGCGAATTCTATCAAACATTTAGAGATGAGCTAACACCTATCCTTCTGAAACTCTTCCAAAAAATTGCAGAGGAAGGGACACCCCCAAACTCATTCTGTGAGGCAACCATCAACCTGATACCAGAACCAGACAAAAATATCACAAAAAAAGAAAATTGCAGGCTAATTTCACTGATGAACATTGATGCAAAAATCCTCAACAAAATACTAGCCAGACAAATCCAACAATACATTAAAAGGATTGTACATCATGATCAAGTGGGAATTTTCCCAGGAATGCTAGGATTCTTCAATATCCGCAAATCAATCATTGTGATACACCACGTGGACAAACTGAACAATGAAAACCATGTGATCCTCTCCATAGATGCAGAAAAAAGCCTTTGACAAAATCCAACACCCATTTCTGATAAAAACCCTTCAGAAAGTGGGCATAGAGGGAAATCTACCTCAACATAATAAAGGCCAACTATGACAAACCCAGAGCTAACGTCATTCTCAATGGTGAAAAGCTGAAAGAATTCCCACTGAGTCAGGAACAAGACAGGGATGTCCAGTGTCGCCACTACTATTCAACATAGTTTTGGTAGTCCTAGCCACAGCAATCAGAGAAGTAAAAGAAATAAAAGGAATCCAAATTGGAAAGGAAGAAGTAAAACTATCACTATTAGAAGATGACATGATACTACACCTAGAGAATCCTAGACTCTACCAGAAAACTGTTAGAGCTCATCAATGAATTTGGCAAAGTTGCAGGATACAAAATTAATACACAAAAATCAATTGCATTTCTATATACTAACAATGAAAATTCAGAAAGAGAAATTAGGCAAGCGATCCCATTTACCATCGCACCAAAAAGAATCAAATACTTAAAAGACCTGTACTCTGGAAACTATAAGATGCTGATGAAAGAAATCAAGGATGACATGAACAGATGGAAAGACATACCATGCTCTTGGATTGGAAGAGTCAATATTATCAAAATGACCATACTACCAAGGGCAATCTACAGATTCAATGCAATCCCTATCAAATTACCAAGGACCTTTTCCACAGAACTAGAACAAAATATTTTAAAGTTTGTTTGGAAGCACGAAAGACCCAGAATAGCCAACAACTTCCTGAAAAAGAAAAATGAAGCTGGAGGAATCAGCCTCCCTGTCTTCAGAGTATACTACAGAGCTACAGTCATCAAAGCCGTATGGTACTGGCACAGAGACAGAAATATGGATCAGTAGAACAGGATAGAAAGCCCAGAATTAAACCCATGCACCTATAGTAAACTAACCTATGACAAAGGAGGCTAGAAGGCTTTAAAATCAATGCATTTCTTTCCTCTTCTAGCATCTGGTGGCTCTCTGCATTCCCTGATTGTCGCTATGACCACACCATTCATTCCAATCTGCCTCTCTAACACAGTGCCTTCCCCTCTTCTACAGAAAGTGTTTTAACTCCCCTGCTTATGATTGCATTTAAGGTTCCTGCAGAAAATCCAGGGAATCTTACCATCTCAATATCTTCATCTAATTATATGTGCAGAAACATTTTTCCTCATAAAATTATTCTTGATGCAGATATTCAGACCTAATACATTTAGGGGGCAATTTTTCTGTTTATCATATCTGTTAAAAATTTTAACAGAGGATTATAACATAATTTTTGTATCTTTCAGATAGGAAGAGTGATAGTCCTTGGTTTTCTTCATGGAGATTTCCTGTTTTCTTCCTTTTAAGCACTTAATACATTTGCCTTTTCCTAGTGTTCTGTAGCTAGGCATATTTAAATGACGTTGATCAAAGTCATTTCTGTCACTTTTATGCTTCATTACATTTCGTATCATCTGCTATACTGACCAGTGATTTTAAGTGAAAGAGGCTCAGCCAGCCTGGGACTATCAAGGACAATGTCAGAACCCTACTTTACTGTCAAGCAATGGACATATAGCATAATTCAGATTAACTCCTTAATCAGCTTTTACACTATACCTCTTTGCATTGAATTGAATTAAATTTTATTTTATCTATGGATCTCAATATGTACTTTATTAAAACTTTTAGTTAATATTATATAATTTTATGTATAAGATAATAACTCCCCAGTGCCACTTACCACTCTCTCTATGGCTCATATTATTTTCATAAATATTACAAGTACATATATTAAAATCCAATAATACAGAATTAACAGTTTTGCTTTACATGGCCATATGTTTGTAAATAAAGCAAATAAGTGATAAAATATAATTTTGTATTTATCAAAGTATTTTCTCTGACTACAGCTCTTCAGTGGTTTTGTAGGTTTGAACTTCTTTTTGGAATCAGTGTTCTTTAGACTCAGAGGTTTTCTTTAGATTCTAGCTATAAACTCTTTTTGTTTTCCTGATCATTTTTAAAAATTTAATCTTCATATTTAAAGTGTATCTTTTCTGGATATATACATATATATCTATATATATATGTATATTTTACCTATTATTTCAGAAATGTAAGCCTGTAGTTATATTTTTATAACCTCTGTCATCTTTGATGAAAAGCCAGCTTAGAATTCCCTGGTGCTCAGGAGATTAAGATCAGGCGTTGTTACTGTTGTGGCACAGGTTTGATCCCAACCCTTGGAACTTCCAAATGCTACCAGTGAGGCTGAAAAAAAAAAAAAAAGCAGCTATGATTCATATCATTATTTTTGTTTCTTTGTTTTTGTTTTATGGCTGCACCTGCCACATACAGAATGTCCTAGACCAGGGGTCAAATCAGAGCTGCAGCCAAGGCCTGCACAACAACACAGAAATATGAGATCCAAGCCACATATATGACCTATGCTGCAGCTTGCAGCAATGCTGGATCCTTAATCCACTGAGCAAGGCCATGAATCAAACATGCATTCTCACAGAGACAAAGTTTTATCCCTAACCAGCTGAGCCAAAATGGGAACTCCCAAAATCTTTTTCCCTTTTATAATGTTATTTTTCTCTTGACTCTTTCAAACTTTTCTTCACACCATTTATTTTCAAAAATTTCACACTTATGTATCAGTATGCATTTCTTTTTAAATTGATCCTGCCTGATATTTGCTACCATTCTTGGATATATTAATATATATTTTTACCAATTATGTAAATCCTCCAGTGGTTATTTCCCCAAATATATTTCTGCACTTTTCTCTCCCCACTCTTCTCTATTTCTGATAATTCAATTTTATGCAGATATGATGACTTGGTAATATCCAACCTGTCACTGAGGCCCTATTTCTTTTTTTAAAAAGGATGTTATATTCCATCTCTATGATACTTACAATTTTTATGATAATAAATACTTTATTGGTTCACTTTGTTGACTCCTCATTAAGCATGAATTCCACTAAAAGTGAGTAATCTATTACCCACTTTGGAGAATTCGTTCTCTCGACAGTAATTAATTTGTGCCTAATCATGGGTTTTTCAAATATGTTATATAGAATTATTTTGGCTATATTAGTCCTGTAATGAGAGTCATCTGAAGGGAGCACAGGATGTCAGTGCAGAGAAGTAGAAAAAACATCACATCAGAAGTCCATTGAATTTTCCATCAATCAGATCCCTGGAGTGTGGTTGATGTGATATGGCAAGTCTAATTATTATCTAAGTGTATTGGATTCAGTGTTTTCTGTTGAGTGTGGCTTGTGCCAGTCTAGCCCTTGTTGTTTTTAAGATGCCTAATGTTAAAATTGTAGTAGGCTTTAAATAATTTAAATTATTGGAAGAATTGATTATTAAATTTAAATTATTATTAAGTATTAAAGGAGTGTCTTCATAAGTGTTCCAATATTTACTATTTAAACTTCAAATTCAGCTCATCCATATAAAAAATCAATTAAAGAAGAATAAGCAGTAGTTCGCATTGTGGCTCAGTGGGTTAAGAACCCAACTAGTATCCATGAAGATGCAGGTTCAATCCCTGGCCTCACTCAGCAGGTTAAGGATCCAGTGTTGCCACTAACTGCGGTGTAGGTTGCAAATGCAGCTCTGATCCAGCATTGCTATGGCTGTATCATAAACTGGCAACTGCAGCTCCAATTCGATTCCTAATCTGGGAACTTCCATATGCCATAAGTGCAGCCATAAAAACAAACAAAAAAAAAAAAAAAGGAAGAAGAGGAATAAGAGGAAAAAGAAGGAAACCTTAGATTTGTTTTCAGTTGAAATTTACATTATTTCTGAAAACTAAAGAAATATTAATTTTCCCCAAGTTCAGGAAAACAAAATAGAAAATAGACTCATGATAAGTACACAGGATACTGATTAATAATCTCTTTTCTTAAGCACAATTTCATGCTACCATTCTGGCCAAAGAAGAGTCATATGTCTTAGAATTTAATAAAGCTTATGAAAGGATTTCTAAGATACTTTCCAAAGAATAAGGAGAAAGTGAAATTATGGAAAGTGTTGTTATTATACAAAATTTTTAAAATGAACTGGTTTTCTTCCTAGACAATGGGAGTCACATAATGTATGTTATTTCCAGATTTCTTGATTATAAAATCTTGTTATTATTCAAGATACTTGCCACAGGAAGAGTGGATCAGGCTATTTTTGGACACTTGTGACACTGTCATTTTCTTTAAGCTATAGCTGACAAAAATAAACCATCATTCCTAATTCTAGGAGCTCCTTACTTTTATAAAAAAAAAGTGTTTTCTCTCCTCAACCAATAAGGGGAAACTGAATCTGAAGTGATGATTATATAACTAGTAATAAAATATCTGCCTCAGCAATGTTATAGTTAAACTGATAGTGATGACAGTACTCGGTGAAAACCAGAACACACAAAAAATAACAATTATCAAGGAAGGAAAGAATTCTGGTCCAGTGAAACTTTAGGTTCAGGCAGCTTTGACATTTCTTCCCACAACAGGCAGGATACACATAGAGTGCATTCAGATGCTACTACGTATTTTTCAGAATCCACAAGGGATACTCTCTAATGGGTGAAGAATAGTTATCAAAACTCTATCTTCTTCCCAGATTTTTTGGGGAAATCAATGACGGCAAGAATATCATTAGAATATACAGTCCTAGGTAAAATAAAATGCTAAGTATTTTGTTTGTTTGTTTGTCTTTTGTCATTTTAGGGCCGCACCCGCAGCGTGTGGAGGTCCCCAGGCTAGGGGTCTAATCAGAGCTACGGCCACTGGCCTATGCCACGGCCACAGCAATGCAGGATAGAATCCGAGCCGTATCTGCAACTTACACCACAGCTCACATCAATGCCGGATCTTTTTGTTTGTTTGTTTGTTTGTTTGTTTTTCTTTTTTTGTCTTTTTGCCTTTATCTAGGGCCGCACCCGCGGCATATGTAGGTTTGCAGGCTAGGGGTCTAACAGGAGCTATAACTGCTGTCCTAAGCCACAGCTACAGCAGCGCGGGATCCCAGCCGCGTCTGCAACCTACACCACAGCTCACGGCAACGCCAGATCCTTAACCTACTGAGCAAGGCCAGGAATCGAACCCGCAATCTCATGGTTCCTAGTCAGATTCCTTTCCGCTGCCCCACGGTGGGAACTCCAGTGCTAAGTATTTTAATTGTCTGTGACTTGAGGAAAACTTGCTAAACATGTATACCAATAGCTTAAAGTCAGTTGTGGCATTGATTACATTCAATATAAGGCATTATACACCCCAATTAAATGACAATGATTCATATAAATAAAGAGTATATGCTATTTTTAATGATAATATTTTGGGTTTTTTTTGTCTTTTTTTTGCTTTATCTAGGGCCACACTTGTGGCATATAGAGGAAGGCTAGGGGTCTAACAGGAGCTGTAGATGCCAGCTTTGGCCACAACCACAGCAACGTGGAATCCGAGCCGCGTCTGCAACCTACACCACAGCTCACAGCAATTCCGGATCCTTAACCCACTGAGCAAGGCCAGAGATTGAACCCGCAACCCCATGGTTCCTAGTCGGATTTGTTAACCACTGAGCCACAGCGGGAACTCCCTAATGGTAATCTTTAAATATATGCCTTTATATATACCCATTGTAGTAGCATCCCAAAATGAACTATTCAGTTATAAATCCAACAGTGTATATACAGGGTATCTATGTAGAAAAATTTAAAACTCATGAGAGGAAAAAACTGATGTAGGAGATATTCCATGTTCATGTAATGGAGGACTCTATAATGTTAAGATGTCGATTTCTTACAGTTTATTTGTATGTTCAGTGTAATTTCAATCAAAACTTCAGAATATCTTTATGTGGATATTGACAAACTCATTCTTAAAAGTATGTGTAAAGTAAAAAGATCTAGAATAGCCAATGTGATACGGAAAAACAACAAAATTAGAAGACTCAAATATCTTAATTTCAAGATTTAATGTAAATCTATAGTAAGACAGTTTAGCATTTGTAAAACCATGCACACATATATCTAGGTCATAGATTAGAGAGCCCAGGTATGGACCTTCTGTAATATTGTCAACTGAACTTTGAAAAAGAGATAAATAGAAAAGTATAGTAATTTCAACAAAGAGTGCTGGAGGGATTAAAATTGTATATGCAAAAAAGGGAACATAAAACATAGTTCTTACATATTTGTAAAAATTAACACAAAATGGTTTATAGACCTAAATATAAAGTGTAAAACTATGTAACACTTATAGAGGAAAATATAGGAAAATCTGAACAAACACCTCACCAAATGATATATACAATAAGCCAATAAATCTGATGGTTTAGGAAATACTGTCTGCAAATCCTCTTAAAATGTTTACATTGATTTTTTTTTTTTTTTGTAAGGCCATACATGCGGCTTATGGAAGTTCCTATGCTTAGGGGTTGAATTGATTGAAGCTGCAGCTGCCAGCCTATGCCACAGCCACAGCAATGTGAGATCCAAGCCTCATCTGCAAGGTATGCTGTAGCTTGCAGCAATGCCGGATCCTTAACCCACTGAGTGAGACCAGGTATCTAACCCTCATCCTCATGAATATTAGTTGGGTCCTTAACCTGCTGAGCTACAATGGGAACACCTACATTGATTTCTAATCAAGAAAAAAAATCTCATTTTTAGAAGCTTTTTTTGAATGTTGTCACATATACAGAATAATGTAAAAAAAACTCTCATGACAAAAATATTCTCTTAGAATTTTTAAACAGTTATTATGTAATGGAAGAAATTAGGATAAAATATACTTAAAATTGTTAAAAAGTCTATAGCTCTGAGACATTTTTCTACTTTATTTTTAATTAATCTTTTTTATGCAAATGTGTCTTTTATGATATGCAGGAATGTATCTCTTGCATAAAATATGCATTTCTTTTATTTGGTCTAATTCTACCCCTATACATTTAAATATAGTCAAAGTATGAAATTTCAGTTTCCATGTTCTGATATTGCCCATAGGAGTTCATTTTAGACTTAAAGTGTAAGACAAAGTTAATCTTTGGTGTAGGAAGCTCTTTATATGTTATTATATCTCATAAGTATATCTTGGAACATAGGAACAGAATGTCCTTTGAAATATAAGGCTTTTTACCATATGCTATCTGAATTTATAACATATCCTTAAAATATAGTGGAAAACACAAGATTTAGAACAAAGTGTACATTTTAATAGAAAATTTACTAACGATTAATATTAGAGATATTTCCATTCCCCTTTTTGCGAGTTTCATCAAATACCCTCTATAAATCTTTCTCTTCTGTTCCATAGCAGTGTTCTCTTACACTAGTTTTTAACAGTTTAAGGTTTACTTAATATATATAATAAAATGAGCATATATAAAGCATACATTTGATAATTTTTGGCACATGTATATACCCATGAAACGAATTTGAAACCATTTGCGACGTGGTAAACACACCAGTCTTGAAGGTTCTTCATACCTTACTATAGTCCTTTCTGCCCTCCAAATACATATATATTGGCTGGCATCTTTCACTCAACATTTTCTGAGTAATCCATCAGAGTAAAGCCACATATCAATAGTACATTACTTTTTATTGCATAGTATATTCCATTTTTTGGATATAGCACAATTTTATCACCTATTCATTTTGTTGATGAGTATTTGGATCATTTTTATTTACTGGCTATTACAATTAAAGTGTTAAGAATTAGGGTACATGTCTTTCCCTCATTCCTTCATTTTCCTTTTTAAGTATGTAGGAGTAGAATGACAGAATCAAATGGTATGTCTAATTAACTTTTTAAAAATCTACAAATTATTTTTCAAAATGATTAAACCATTTTTATAAACACCAGTGTTGTATAAGAGTTCCAGTTCACAACCACCATATGGTTACACTTTTAAATTTTAGATATTCTGCTGTGTGAGCCGTGGTATCTCTTTTAGGTTAGTGCATGTTCATATTCTTATTTGCTATTTGAATATCTTTGATGAAGCATCTGTATAAATTTTTGTTAGATTTTTAATTTTACTCTCCATTGAATTTTAAAAGGATTTATATCCCTAAGTGCAAATTTTTGCCAGATATTTGATTTGCAAATTTGTCTCATGCCTTGCGTAATGTGTTTTAATTTTCTTAATAGTGTCATTCAGGACTTCCCGTCATGGCTCAGTGGTTAACGAATCTGACTAGGAACCATGGGGTTGCGGGTTCAATTCCTGGCCTTGCTCAGTGAGTTAAGGATCCGGCGTTGTCCTGAGCTGTGGTGTAGGTCGCAGACGTGGCTCGGATCCTGCGTTGCTGTGGCTGCGGCACAGGCCAGTGGCTACAGCTCCTGTTAGACCCCTAGCCTAGGAACCTCCGTATGCCACGGGTGCGGCCCTAGATAAGGCAAAAAGACAAAAAAAAAATAGTGTCATTCAAAGAGCATAAATTCTTTTTTTTCTTTATAATTACTTTATTGATTCAACAGTTAATGAATTTTATTAGTTAATGTTTATTATTTTTTCTGGTTTTGCTGAGATATAATGGGCATACAGTACTGTATAAATTTAAGGTGTACATTATAACAGTTTGGCTTACATATATCATCAAATGATTATCACAATAAGGTTTGTGATCATGCATCATTTCATATATATATAAATAATAAAATAGAAAACTTTTCCTTCTGATAGCAGTCTTAAGATTTACTCAACATTCATAAATAAAATACAATTATTTATTTTTCAGTCATGTCATATTGTGTATCTCTAATATCTGTCTTAAACTGACATTTTGACTATCTTCATCCAAGTCCCCTATTATCCAATATACCCACTGGTAAGCACAAATCTGACCTTTTTGCTATGAATTTGTTTTTGCAAGTATAATTAACCTACAATACTATGTTAGTGCCTGTTATATAATGCAGTAATTCGGATATTTTACACATTTCAGAATGATCACTGATACATAACTTTTCAAAGATATTACATAGTTACAGACAAAATTTGCCACATGTTAATTTAATATGCTATTTATTTTGAAACTGTAAATTTGTACCTCTAATCTCCTTCACTTATTTCTCCCCCCATGCTCTTTTTTAGCAGCCACCTATTTGTTCTGATTAATAACTCTGTTTCTGTTTTGTAATGTCTGTTACTTTTATTCGTTTTTATATTCTGCATTTGAGTTAAATAGTTTCTCTCTCAGACATTTCACTTAGTATAATACCCACTAGCTTCAACCATGTTGTTGCAAAAGACAAAATTTCATTTTTTCATGGTTTACTAAGCCAGTTGTCATTGTTCTCCTAATTGTGAGTTGCCCACCTGGAGATATGAATCTTGAATATACCACATCTCTGCCACTTCTATCCATCTTGTTTTTCCTTCTGTATATCTTTAGTTGTAGAATATATTTTCTCCTAATCCTGGTCTTTCTCATCAATAGTTTCTCTGTAAATAGTTATAATTTTGGTGTGCTTGTGGGAGGAAATTAGCTCAGTTTCTTCCTACCCTATCATCTTGGCTGAAGGGTCTCTTAAAGAGTCTATATTCTTAAGTTTAGTAAGTCCAATTGATCTTTGATCTCTGTTATGGATCATGTTTTTGATATTATGGCTGTAAACCCTCTGTAACTCAAGGTGACAAAGATTTTCATTTAATATTTTCTGGAAATTTTATTGTTTTAGCTTTTACATTTGTGTCTGAGATACATTTGGATTAATTTTTACATGAGCTCTGTGGTTTGGTTCAATGTAATTTTTGGCATTTGTACAACCAATTATTACATCTTCATTATTTTATTTTTTTTTATTTTTTTACTGTTTTCATATATATGTTTTTAATTATGTCTTTATGTGTACACTTTGCATTTTAATTCAAGGCCTCTAAAGATATTTATATGTAAGTCTACATAGTGTTAACTTATTTTTTTTTGCTTTTTAAATGATTTTATTTTTATTTTTTTATTTATTTCTTTACATTATACCCAGCTGTACAGCGTGGTGACAGGGTTACACATCACAAGTGGTTAGACATAGTTCTCAGTGCTATACAGTGGTATCTTCTTGCTTTTCCAGCCCAGAGGCAACAATCCACAGCTATTAAAGCCAGATCCTCCTACCATCCCATTCCCTCCCCCACCCTTTTGGCAACCACAAGTCTGTTCTCCAAGTCCTTGATTTTCTTTTCTGCATAAAGGTTAATTTGTGCAGTATGTTAGATTACAGTTATTAGCGATATCATATGGTATCTGTCTTTCTCCTTCTGACTTACTTCACTCAGTATGAGGGTCTCTAATTCCATCCATGTTGCTGCAAATGACATTATTTTATTCTTTTTTATTGCTTAGTAGTATTCCATTGTGTATATATAGCACATCTCCCTAATCCAGTCATCTGTCTGTGGGCATTTGGGTTGTTTCCATGTCTTGGCTATTGTGAATAGTGCTGCAATGAACATGCGTGTGCAGGTGTTTTTTCAAGGAAAGTTTTGTCCGGGTATATGCCCAGACAAAGTGTGGGATTGCTGGGTCATATGGTAATTATGTATAGTTTTCTAAGGTACCTCCACACTGTTTTCCATAGTGGTCGTACCAGCTTACATTCGCACCAACAGTGCAGGAGAGTTCCCTTTTCTCCACATCCCCTCCAGCAATTGTTGTTTGTGGACTTGTTAATGATGGCCATTCTGAATGGTGTGAGGTGATATCTCCTAGTAGTTTTGATTTGCATTTCTCTAATCATCAGTGATGTTGAGCATTTTTTCATGTGCTTATTGGCCATCTGCATTTCTTCTTTGGAGAACTGTCTATTTAGGTTCTTTGCCCATTTTTCAATGGGGTGGTTGTTTTTTTTGCTGTTGAGCTGCATAAGTTGTTTATATATTTTTGAGATTAAGGCCTTGTCAGGTGCATGATTTGACATTATTTTCTACCATTCTGTAAGCTCCTTTTAGTTTTCTTTTTGGTTTCCTTTGCTGTGCAGAAGCTTGTCAGCTTGATTAGGTCCCATTGGTTTCTTTTTGCTTTTATTTCTGTTGCTTTGGGAGACTGACCTGAGAAAACATTTGTAAGGTTGATGTCAGAGAATGTTTTACCTATGTTTTCTTCCAGGAGTTTAATGGTATCTTGTCTTATATTTAAGTCCTTAAGCCATTTAGAGTTTATTTTTGTGCATGGTGTGAGAGTGTGTCTAGTTTCATTGATTTGCATGCAGCTGACCAAGTTTCCCAGCAATGCTTACTGAACAGACTGTCTTTTTCCCATTTTATGATCTTTCCTCCTTTGTCAAAAATTAGTTGACCGTAGGCATCTGGGTTTATTTCTGGGTTCTCTATTCTGTTCCTTTGGTCCATATGTCTGTTTTGGTACCAGTACCACACTGTCTTGATTATTGTGGCCCTGTGATATTGCCTGAAGTCTGGGAGAGTTATGCCTCCTGCTTGGTTTTTGTTGTTTAGAATTGATTTGGTGATTCTGGGTCTCTTGTGGTTCCATATAAAATTTTGGATTGTTTGTTCTAGTTCTGTGAAGAATGTCTTGGGTAATTTGATAGGGATTGCATTGAATCTGTAGATTGCTTTGGGTAGTATCGCCATTTTTACAATATATACTTTTCCAGCCCATGAGCATGGAATATCTTTCCATTCCTGTGTATCTCCTTTGATCTCCTTGATTAATGCTTTGTAGTTTTCTGCATATAGGTCTTTCACCTCCTTGGTCAAGTTTATTCCCAGGTATTTGATTTTTTGGGGTGCTATTGTAAAAGGTAAAGTATTTTGGTATTCTTTTTCTAATAATTGATTGTTAGTGTACAGAAATGCTATTGATTTCTGAAGGTTAACCTTATATCCTGCCACTTTGCTGAATTTGTCTATAAATTCAAGTAATTTTGGGGCTGAAACCTTGGGGTTTTCTATATACAGTATCATGTCACCTTCATAGAGTGACAGTTTTACCTCTTCTCTTCCTATTTGGATGCCTTTTATTTCTTTTGTTTGTCTGATTGCTGTAGCGAGGACCTCCAATACTATGTTGAGTAATAGTGGTGAAAGTGGGCATCCCTGTCTTGTTCCGGATTTTAGTGGGAATGCTTTCAGCTTTTCTCCATTGAGTATTATATTTGCCATGGGTTTATCATAAATGGCTTTTATTATGTTAAGGAATGTTCCCTGTATTCCCACTTTGGTAAGAGTTTTGATCAAGAATGGATGTTGGACTTTGTCAAATGCTTTTTCTGCATCTATTGAGATGATCATGTGGTCTTTGACTTTTCTTGTGTTAATGTGGTATATGACGTTGATTGATTTACGTATGTTGAACCATCCTTGTGCACCTGGGATGAATCCCACCTGGTCGTGATTCATGATCTTTTTGATATGTTGTTGGATTTGGTTGGCGAAAACTTTGTTGAGAATTTTTGCATCTATATTCATCAAAGATATTGGCCTATAGTTCTCTTTTTTTGTGGTGTTTTTGTCTGGTTTTGGAATTAAGGTGATGTTGGCATCATAGAAAGTCTTTGGGAGTGTTCCTTCTTCTTCAACTGTTTGGAAAAGTTTAAAGAGAATGGGTATGAGTTCCTCTTTGTATGTCTCATAGAATTCACTTGTGAAGCCATCTGGTCCTGGACTTTTATTTGTAGGGAGAGTTTTGATGACATGCTCAATTTCATTTCTGGTGATTGGTCTGTTCAGTTGATCTGTTTCTTCCTGAGTCAGTTTTGGCAGGGTGTAAGTCTCTAAAAAATTGTCCATTTCTTCTAAGTTATCAAATTTGTTGGCATACAATTGCACGACCACTCTAAATCTATGGGATGCTGCAAAAGTAGCACTCAGAGGGAAATTCATAGCATTACAGGCCTTCCTCAAAAATGAAGAAAAATATCAAAATGACAACCTAACCCATAACCTGAATGAATTAGTAAAAGAAGAACAAAAACACCCTAAAGTCAGCAGAAGGTAGGAAATCATTAAGATAAGAGAGGAAATCAATAAAATAGAGACTCAAAAAAACAATATAAAAAATCAATAAAACCAAGAGCTGGTTCTTTGAAAAGGTAAACAAAATTGACAAACCTCTGGCTAGACTCACCAAGAAGAGGAGAGAAAAAACCCAAATAAACAAAATAAGAACTGAAAAAGGAGAAGTCACAACGGAGATCACAGAAATACAGAAAACCATGAGAGAATACCATCTTCATTATTTTAAAAGGCTCTCATTTCTCTGCTGAGTTGCCCTTGCTTATTTTCCAAAAATAAATTCACACACACACACACACACACACACGCACTCACACACACCATTCTGAACTATCTTCTGTTATATGCTTCCTTGATCTCCTCCATTGTTCGGTTGTTTGTCTCTCATCTCATCCTATTCTGTTCTGTGCCATGGTTCTGTTTCATTGTAGGCCTTTATAGCAATATCCCACTGTCTTGTTTGGTGGAGTTTTATAAGAAATCTGGAAACTAGGTGTAGTGCTATTACAAATGTGTTCTTCAGGTATATTTTGGCTATTTAAAGTTTTTTGCATTTCTGTATAAATTTTGTAATTGTTACATTTGAAAAGAATCTTGTTTGGATTTTAAGTGAGATTGCATTGAATCTGTGAATGAATATGAAGAAAACCGAGACCTTAGAGATATTGTGAGAATCAGAGAGCTGATAATTTATCTTCCAACAGGCCTTGTAATATATTCATTTATTTAAATATTTGCATATTTTTGTTGCTGTGGCTGTGGCATAGGCTGGCAGCTGAAGTTCCAGTTGAACCCCTAGCCTGGGAACATCCATATGCCACAGGTACGGCCCTAAAAAGCAAAATAATAATAATAATAATGATAATAATGATAATAATAATAATAATAATAATAATAAATGTCTGTTTTTCTCAGCAATGTTTTGCACTATCAGTGAATAGTTTTTACACATATTTATCTGATTTATTTTAAAATATACAAATCTTGATTATATTTCATTTATAAGCCCATATTATCTGTTACTAGTGTATAGAAATACAATTGATTTTCTATATCAATCTAGTATCCTATAACCTCACTAGTTCACTTATTATATTCTAGCAGAATTTTTGCACATTCCATGAGATTGTCTGTGTATATAATCGTATCTTCTAAAAAAAAATAAAGGACAGTTTTAGTTCTTTATTTCCAATCTAAATTACTTTTATCAATTTGTTTTTTGTGCATTGACTAAAACAGTAAAATTCTGAGGGGAAAATAACAGTGGATATTCTTACTGCATTCCTGATTGTAGAGAGAAAACATTTTATTAGATCTAGACTTTCATAGCTGCCAAGGGCAGGATATTTCCTGTTTCTTGCTGGCTGACATATGTATTTTTTAAATTTTTAGTAAGGATGTTGACTAGAGTCATATGTTTTTCTGCCTCCATTGAGATGATTGCGTGCTTTTTCCTTGTTTCAGTATGTTGACATGAAGAATTATATTGATTGATATTAAATGCAAAATCAACATAGTATTCCTAGAATAAAACCCCTTGCTAATGATGTGTTTATTCTTTTCTATATTATACGATTAAAAATCCAAGTAAACTATGCTTCTATATTCATGGGAAATATTGGTAGTTCCTTACCTTCTAGTTTTTGGTCTGAGTTTGGTAACAGAGTAATGATGCTTCACAAAATGTGTCAGGCATCATCACTTTGTCCTCCTCTATATTATTTCTAAATTTTATTTATTTATTTAGCTTTTTAGGGCCACACTCAGGGCACATGGAGGTTCCCAGGCTAGGGGTCAAACTGGAGCTACAGTCGTTGGCTTACACCACAGCCATAGTAATTCAGGACCCAAGCCTCATCTGCAACCTACACCACAGCTCACCACAGTGCCAGATCCTTAACCCATTGAGTGAGGCCAGAGATCAAGGCCACAGCCTCATGGTTCCTAGTCAGGTTCGTCAACCACTGTGCCACAACGGGAACTCTCTACTTGATTCTTACATCATTAAAATATTAATTTCATATTATATTTTTGAGTTTTTATCTAGTATAGAGTCTTAACTGTCTACCTTGTAAGAGTATTTAACACAAGTGTTCACACACACAAGAAATTAAGCATATGATAAACTATGCTTATATTTTGTTTTCACAAGTAAACAGTTTCTTGTGTCATAATTACAATGCAAAAAGTCTAATTTTAAGTAGTGAATACCTAATATACTCTGCATACTCGATAAATGTTAATTTGGAAATTTTGAAAAAAAAAATTAACAATCCCAATAGTGTTATTGTGGGGTAAATTGTGCCCACCCCCACTAAATTCAGAGTGTTCTTGATTTTCCAGTTGTAGAAGTAGAATTCAGTTTAAAGTGTAAAAGAATCCATGTAAGGAAGTAATTTTTTTAAATTTTTAATGATTTTTATTTTTTCCATTATAGTCGGTTTACAGTGTTGGCAATTCTCTACTGTAGAGCAAAGTGACCTAGTCACACAGGAAGTAGTTTCAACTATTCTTCTAATGCTTCCCTGGTTCATTTAGGCTGGAAAAAATGGTAAATGGAAATACTAAACAGAAACATAGAAAGTGTTTAAAAATGGGTAGAAGTCTCATTAGTAAGGTGAAAGTTGTTTTGGAATCAGGGTACAGTGATTTAAGAACAACTTGAAATTTAGAAGTTTTTAGTAAACAGCTGAATGATGGAAACTGGAATTGTTTAAAAGGGTGATGTTTTAGGAAATAATAAGAACTAATGAATGATCATGTAAGAGAGTAGGTATGAGATTAAATGTTGGAAAGTATTATTTGGAAGAGAGGAAGTCACAGAAATGAAGTGACAGTTCCTGAAAGCACTATCTTTGTAGATATTGAAAACCTCCAAGATTTGTTACAAGAATAATGCTGAAAGTAGTGACAGAGAAACCTTCAAGGAGTTACAGGTAGTACCTTAGGAATCAATAGCTAAATGCAATAAGGAAAGATTGTTGGTTGTAGATCTTATGAGAAATGAATCAAAATGTTCTAGGATGTCTGGACAGAAAATTATATGGAAAGATTAGTTAGGAGTAGAAATTAGGGTACTTCCCTACAAGAACCAACAGTAGGAGAGAGATGTGGGCCAGAATAATGACTTGTAATTTTGATCCATTAAATAGCAACAAAGCCTCCTTATTTCATAGCTACTTATGTTAAAATCTATTAAAAACTCTTTAATAGACATAAATTGTATCATTTTGCATGGCTTAGAAAATGTTGCAAAGCAGACATAGAGTTAATGAGATTTGCTCTAATATGGTTTTGGGTTTAGCAAATATTCTCCCAATTGCTGATATACACTTTAAAATGAGACATACATAAGATAAAAATTAAATTTTCACTTGAATATTATATTTTAACATGAATATAATAGAATAGCCTTTAAAACAAAAGATCTAATACTCAATGTTCTCAAAATAACTTTCAAATATTGTGAAGTATGATATTTTGAAAATTTTCTGAAGAGTTATGCTAGTATAATAATATTTGCTTTTTGTTTGTTTTCAGGGTAGTATTTGGTTTCAAAATATTTCTGGTAATTGTATTATAATTACAGTTTACACAGTTATAAAGACACAGTTGAGATTCCAGAGAAAATGATTATTGACAGATCAGTGGTCTTAGTGTGATGAGCTGTTGTTTTAGACAGATTTGATACTATTTGCATCAAAGATTATGTACCTTCTTAGTTGATATTGACTATGATTCAAGCAGTGCTTGTTCTAGTTATGAATTGTTGTTTTTTAAAACAATCTCTAAGAGAGAGGGAAAAAAATCACAGCAATTGCTCTAAGGCACTAAACTATTGATTTCTAGTACTTAAATTGTCACAAAATTTTTAACAGAAAGTCACTTCTGAAATATCTTTCTGGTTAATATGTACACAGGCAAATGCTTTCATCCAAGCTCTAACTTCCCTTTTGAAATAGAATTACCTCCTGAGGCCCTGAGGTGGGGAACACTGAAGAGCTCATTTTACCATCAATGATGAGGTAACAAGCAATTTGTTTCACTTTTGTTTTCAAGCCATTTTTCTCTATGAGACCAATCGGATCTGTTTGTTTTCTGGTTGTCTTCCACACTGCAGTGATATATCTCATCATAACATTTGTTTTAGCGACTACATTGATTTTCCTAGGAAGTAATGGAGTTGAGTATCAATATCCTTGAAGAGGTAACACATTTCAAAAGAGAGACAGAGGCAAAGAGAGAACATAGAAGCATGTATTATTAAAGAAAAATGTTTTCCTCAGTTATCAGTTTGCAGAAGGCTGTACAACAGAGCAATGGGCATGACTGCAAAGATGATTTTGTTGAATATAGAAACTATTCTTTAAAAGTTTCTGATACATAGAATTTGCTCAGAAATATATATTTAATTGAATTAATAAAGTAAGCATTATGTTACCACACAGTTACAATACAGGCATTCCATTAAAAATAGAAACTTCAGGTCACTTGAGTTTCATTATGCTATTTGTAATAATGAACTTATTTTAATATTCATGGAGATATACATATTGTCATGGAGATTTTATATATATATATATACTATATATATATATATGTATATATATAGTATATATATATATATACTTAGCAAGTAAGTGAGCACAGAATGCTGGTCTATATTCTAAGGTCTAAGGAGAACTGAGTGATTCCTCAGTGTAAATTCAAAACAGCAAAATTTTCAGTTCAAACATAAATCCCATGGAGATTTATACTGAAAGCGAACCAATGCCATCTTCAACAGCAAGAAAATCAAAACAGGGCTTTTCCAAATATGTATTGCTCTACAGTTAACAATACTGTGTCACATTTTACGCAGGAATTCAATGTGGTGATTTTCCATGAACTTGCATATATAGCTGTTATAAATTAGGAAGTTGTCTAAACTATAGACAAGAAAGGAAGACATATACCTCAGTTATGAGTAAACTTTCTTACAGTTCTTGGCATATATTTATCTTCCTGACTAAATTATAAATTGCTTCAGTTTTTCTTGGGCCCAAATATAAGTGAAACCACACCTCTGTAGATATAGCATACAGCATTTGTTACTGGTGTTTCAAAAATATTTGTTAGGAAACATTTTTCCATGAGTTTCTCATGTTTGGTTGGGTTGTGTCTATCCCTAGTGAGTCTGCTCCTAAGGCATACCCTTCCAGGTCATAAACCAGAGACCGCTATCTCTAATAATTTCTTTTGGCTAATGAGATTGCAATAATGCCATGATCTGTCTTCCAGAGGCTTTTTGCTTGTTTATGCAGACCATACAAAATTCATATCTATTCATTTTAGGGTTAGACAGATACTCTTGGTGCCTCCAGATCTCCTTTTAAATAATATGCACTTTAATATATATATAGTATACATATATATTGACATACTTAATATAATATATATATATATATAATCTTAACCCCCCCACCTTTGCAAACAGAAGTCTATTCTCTATATTTGAGTCGGTTTCATAGATAAATCCATTTGTGTTGTATTTCAGATTCCATGTATAAGTGATATATGATACTTTTCTTTCTCTGTATAACTTGCTTCACTTAGTATGATAATTTCTAGGTCCATTCATTTTACTGTAAATGGTATTATTTCCTTTTGACGGTTGAGTAGTATCCCATTGTGTATATGTACCAGATCTTCTTAATCCATTCATCTGTCAATGGATATTTAGATTGTTTTCATGTCTTGGCTATCGCAAGTAGTGCTGCTGTGAACATAGGGATTCATGTATCCTTTTAAATTATAATTTTCTCTGGATATATGCCCAGGAGTAGGATTTTACGATCATATGGCATCTTTATTTTTAGTTTTTTTTTTCATTTTCAAAGTTTTATTGAAATAGAGTTGATGTACAATGTTGTGATAACTTCTTCTGTACAAAAACTGATTCAGTTATACACATATATATATATATATGTTATTTTTCAAATTATTTTCCCATATAGATTATCACAGAATATTGGGTAGAGTTCCCTGTAATCTATGTGGGAAGAGAATAGGTGTTTGTATATGTGTAATGACTTGGTTTTTAAAGACTTAACTCTGTGACATAAAATTATATATATGTCTTATCATCAGACTGAGTTTTCCACCTCTTCCTTCTTATCAGGAACTCTGACTCTAATTCTGCATTTTTGTATTCTAGCCCCCCTCCAAAAAAAAATACCTGCATCTTTCCGATTCCCTAAACCTAGGGGAGGCCCTTTGCTTAGAAAAAAATTAGATTCCAGTTCTTATATCTTAGGCTCAGTTTGGCAAGTACCCCTGTGAAGAAAAAGTTACCTCAGAACATCATTTTGAGCCCTCTGCCATAATCCCCTCACCAAAATTGTGGCTTCTTCCCTATCAGAGTCATCAGTATTTCTCTGATGTCTTTGAACAGATTTTGTTAATACAGCCTTGCCAGTTTTTCTAGGGGATATACAAGTTCCTCCATTCTGTCCTAAAGAAGAGATCCTGCCAAATTTGTTTCTAAAATGAAAAATATAGATGAATGTCTAGAAATTTTGGTAACAGATGAAAATATCTGAATGACTTTGTAGTATATTTTTTTGGTTGTTGTTTGTTTGTTAGTTTGTTTTTAACATAAAGTGGGACTCAGTCAATGTCTGTTCCCTTTGACTATAGAGAGAAAGTGATGGACTGGTCTTTTTTGCCTGGGATTTGTGAAGTTCTCAAGATGCTGGACTTTCAGTGCTGTAAGCCAGAAATGTTCTTGGCATATTGAGATAAATTGGTTATCCTGAAGTGAAAATCTACTAACGTATTGATTTTTACTGTGGGGAAAAATGTAGGGAACTTTAATTATGGTGGATAATTATTTCTACTTCACATCAGTGTGTGTGACAGAGCAACAGAATGATATTACAAGGCTCTTAACAAATGCTATAATAAAATTACATTCAAATGCATGAAATATCCTCAGTTCTTCTTTCTTCCCATGGAGAACATTACAAACACGATTTTGGGCAAATTTTCAGTTACTCTTTTTGACTTTTTTTGACCATTAAATTACTATGAATTTAATAATCCTTTATGCTTTTCTACAGAGTATGGAAAGACCCTGAATTTTTAAACCAACACCTTCACTGATTAGTTATGAGACTCTGGATAAATTACAAAATCAACTTCTTCTGCAGTAACACATGAATTATCTTTGTTTATTATTAAATGAGTTAAAGTCTGTAAGCACTTAAAACAATGATGATCATATAAGTGCTATATAAATATTGATAAAAATAAATAAAAATAAGCAAAATTTTTTCTTTTGAAATTTGAAAACTCATTTTCCACCATAAATTAAAGGCACAGTTATTTCTCTTGTCTGTATGAATTTCAAGTATTTGATTTTTATATGAAATTTTATATGGCCATAGCTTGTAACAATTCTAGGTTTTTCAATTTTTTTCAAAATTATTTGCTTTATAGGGCCACAGGTGCAGCATATGAAAGTTCCAAGGCTAGGGACCAAACTGAAGGTGGACCTGTGACCTACACTACAGCCTTCAGCAATGCCAGATCCTTCACCCACTGAGCAGGCCAGTGCTCAAACCTGCATCCTCATGGATACTTGTCAGGTTCATTTCCGCTAAACCAGAGCAGGAACTCCCAGTTTTAGCTTTCTTGAAGTGTTATATGTTTGTATTAAACTAGTATTGTCCAGGTTATTCTAGGAATTACACAGGGATCATTCAAAATTGTACTTGAAGATGTATTTATTTCTGTGCTTCTTGAAGGTGTATCTATTTCTATGCCACCATCGTTCATGCTCGTGTGTTTTACTACTACATTTATTCTGACATCTTCTAAATCTGCTTTTCAGTATCTACTTACCCAATGCTGACTTTCCCTTTACACCATTGTCTTTATATTGGAGTGTGGAATAGATCTCACCTCCAGTAACTCTCCTAATAAGAGCATACAAAATTGCTGCTTGTAGGCATTTTCTGGTAGACTGGTCTAATGCTTTCCATAACAGTGGTTTGTCATGGCAATGTGAATTTTTGCCTTGCTCTCATTTTATGTATCTATAGAGATATTTTTTGAAATAAGCATGTTTTATTTCTTGATGCAGCATTGTATAGTTAAATTTATGACCAGTATTTGTCTTTATTGTCACTTAAAATTATGTCTCCAGAATTATTATATGATTAATTTTTAAAGTACTGTTTCCAATTTCATAAAAACATCAGTTTTTGAAAGCAGTTATACTTGACAGCAGAATATGTAAAAATATATTCAACATGGTATGCTTGTTTTGCCATTTCCTTGGTGATTCTTAAAGAAAAATTGAATATGTACATAAATAGCAATTAAAATTTTATGGCTGACAATTTTTGATATCCTCTCTACTTAAATTAATTGTCAAACTCAGGAAAAATTAGTTTCCTTCAAAAATTCAAACTTTCTATTCAACCAAGCAAATTAATTTGGTCCATCTGTTTTCTGAAGTAATATTGCGGAAGTTTACTAACATCATGTGACATTTTTACATGCCCTTTTTCCTAAGATTCAAATTGTATCTATTTAATACCCTTTATCTTAGAATGCTTCATTAATTTTAACAGTCAATAATTCAAAGTTTAAAAATTATTTGAAATATAACTAGTATTACGGGCTCAGAAAATGTGCAAGTACAAGCAGTCCTTCAAATTATCATTAATCTGTTCCTAAAACAAACAACAACAAACTCCTGCTTTTCAGTTCTCTGAAATAGCTATAATGCAGAGACATCTGGAAAGAAAATTGTATTTCGGTGAGTTGGATGTGCGGATATTGAACTGTCAATATTAAATTTTTCGGCATTGAACATTAATACTTAAAATAAGTGTCACCAATTTTTATAAAAATTTGCAATTATTAATAATCTATACTAAGCTGACAACATGAAAATTTGAGCTAAACCTGGAAATTTTTATTTATATATTAACAATATTTTCACAGAATTAATAACATATTCAACTGAAGGAATATTGCCCAATTAAGATGTGGCAACTCTGTGGATACATAAATGTATTTATTTATTTATGTATTTTTAGTTTTTATTTTTGCTGTTATACTTGATTTACATTTTTCTGTCAGTTTCTACATCAAAGTGACCCTGTCTTACATATATATAAATATATATATATATATATATATATATATACACACACACATTCTTTTTCTTACACTATCCTCCATCATGTTCCATCACACATGACTAGACAGTTCCCTGTGGTATAAAACAGGATCTCATTGCTTATCCACACCAAATTCAATAGTTTGCATCTACTAACGCCAAACTCCCAGTCCATCCGATTCCATTCCCCCTCCCCTAAGCAAACACAAGTCTGTTCTCCAAGTCCATGAGTTGGTTTTTTTTTTTTTTCTGTAGAAATGTTCATTTGTGCCTTAATTATATTGGATTCCAAATATATGTGATATCATATGGTATTTGTCTTTCTTTTTCTGGCTTACTTCACTTAGTATAAGAGTCTCTAGTTCCATTTATGTTGCAGCAAGTGGTATTATTTTGTTCTTTCTTATGGCTGAGTAGTATTCCATTGGGTATATATACCAAATATTCTTAATGCTTTCATCTGTTGATGGACATTTAGGTTGTTTCCATGTCTTGGCTATAATGAATAGGACTGCAATGAAAATAGCGGTGTGGGGATCTTTTCAAATGTAAGTTTTGTCTGGATATATGCCCAGGAATGGGATTGCTGGATCATATGGTAATCCATATTTAGTTTTCTGGGGTAGCTCCATACTGATTTCCACAGTAGTTGTACAAATTTACATTTCCACCAACAGTGTAGGAGGGTTCACTTTTCTCCACAACCTCTCTAGCATTTGTTGTTTGTTGACTTGTTAATGATGGCCTTTCTGACCAGTGAGGTAATACCTCATAGTAGTTTTGATTTGCATTTCTCTAATTATTAGTGATGTTGAGCATTTTTCATGTGTCTGTTGGCCATCTGTATATCTTCTTTGGATAAATGTCTCTTCAAGTCTTTTGCCCATTTTTCAATTGGGTTGTTTTTGTTGCTGTTGAGTTATGAGTTGTTTGTATATTTTAGAGATTAAGCCATTGTCAATTGCATCATTTGAAACTATTTTCTCCTATTCTATAGGTTGTCTTTTTGTGGGTTTTTTTTAATGGTTTCCTTTGGTGTGAAAATACTTGTAAGTTTATTTCCCATTGGTTTATTTTTGCTTTTACCTGTTACATTGGGAGACTGACTTAAAACGTTTGTGTCGGTGATGTCAGAGAATGTGTTGCTTAAGTTCTCTTTTAGTTTGATGGTATCTTGTCTTATGTTTAAATTTTTAAGCTGTTTAGAATTTATTTTTGCGTGTCATATGAGGGTATGTTCTAGTTTAATTGATTTACATGCAGCTGTCCAGTTTTCCTAGCACCACTTGCAGAAGACTTTTTCCCATTGCATAATCTTCCCTCCTTTGTCAAAGATTAATTGATCATAGGTGTCTGGGTTTATTTCTGGGTTCTCTACTATGTTCCATTGGTCTGTATGTCTGTTTTGCTACCAGTACAACACTATTTGATTACTGTATATTTGTAATGCTGTCTAAAGTATGGGAGATTTATGCCTCCTACTTGTTTTTTGTTCCTCAGGTGTGCTTTGGCAATTCTGGATCTTTTATGTTTCCATATAAATTTTTGAATTGTTTGTTCTAGTTCTGTGAAAAAAATATCATTGGTTATTTGATAGGGATTGCTTTGAATCTGTAGATTGTTTTGGGTAGTCTGGCCATTTTAACAATACTAATTCTTCCAGTCCAGGAGCATGGAATATCTTGCCATTTCTTTGAATCCTCTTTTATTTATTTGTTTAATGTTTTATAGTCCTCAGCATGTAAGTCTTTTACCTTCTTGGTCAGGTTTATTCCTAGGTATTTAATTTTTGGTGTGCAATTTTAAAAGGTATTATATTTTTGTATTTTTTTTCATACTTCATTGATACTATAGAGAAATGCAAATAATTTCTGAGTGTTAATCTTGTATCTGGCTGCTATGCTGAATTCATTATCAGTTCAAGTAGTTTTTGTCTGGACTGCTTAGGGTTTTCTATATATAGTATCATGTCATCTGCATACAGTGATAGTTTTACCTCTTCACTTCCAATTTGGATACCTTTTATTTCTTTTGTTTTTCTGATTGCTGAGGCTAGGAATTTCAATACTATATTGAATAAAATTGGTGAGATTGGCATCTTTGTCTCTTTGCAGATTTTAGCAGGAAGGTTTTCAGCTTTTCTCCATTGAGTATTATATAGGCTTTGTGTTTGTCATAAATGGCTTTGATTATGTTATGTTACCTCTATCCCCACTTTGGTAAGCGTTTTTATCATTAATGAATGTTGGATTTTCTCAAATGCTTTTTCTGAATCTACTGAGATGATCATGTGGTCTTGACTTTTCTTTTGTTAATGTGATGTATAATGTTGATTGATTTGCATATGTTGAACCATGCTTGTGAACTAGGGGTGGATTCTACTTGGTTATGGTGTATGATCTTTTTTATATATTGTTGCATTCGGTTGGCTAAAATTTTGTTGAGAATTTTTTCATCTATATTGATCAAAGATATTGGCCTATAATTTTCTTTTTTGGTAGTATCTTTGTCTGATTTTGGTAATAGGGTAATGAGGGCTCCATTGAATGTCTTTGGGAATGTTTCTTCTTCAACCTTTTGGAAAAGAAGGATTGGTATAAGTTCCTTTTTATGTTTGGTAGAATTTTCCTTTGAAGCCATCTGGTCCTGGACTTTTGTTTCTAGGGAGTGTTCTTATTACATATTCAGTTACATTTCTAGTAATAGGTCTGTTCAATTGATCTGTTTCTTGATTCAATATTGGCCATCTGTAAGTCTCTAGAAACTGTCCATTTCTTCTAGGTTGTCTTAATTTGTTGGCGTATAATTGTGTGTAATATTCCCTTATGGTTTTTTTCTTCTTTTGTATTTCTGCAGTATCCATTTAGATTTCTCCTTTTTCATATCTTATTTTATTTGAGTTCTTTGCCTCTTTTCTTGGTGAGTCTGGCCACAGGTTTGTCAATTTTGTTTACCCTTTCAAAGAATCAGCTCTTGGTTTTATTGATTTTTTATTAGTCTTTGAATCTCTATTTTGTTGATTTCCTCTCTGATCTTTATGATTTCCTTCTATCTGCTCACTTTATGGTTTTTTAGTTCTTCTTTTTCTAATTCATTTAGGTGTTAGGTGAGTTGTTGATTTGAGATTTTTCTTCTATTTTGGGGTAGTCCTATATTATTGTGAACTTCCCTCTAAGCACTGCTTTTTTAGCATCCCATATATTTTGAATGGTTGTGTTTTCATTATCATTTGTCTTGAGGTAATTTTTAATTTCCCTTTTGATTTCCTCATTGACCCACTGTTTTTTTTTTAGTAACTTGTTGTTTAGTCTCTGTATAGTCAGTTTATTCTCATTTTTTTTTCCTGTGGTTGATTTCTAGTTTCATGCCATTTTGGTCAGAGAAGACACTTGAAATAATCTGTATACTCTTAAATGTGTTGGGGTTAGTTTTGTGACCCAGCATGTGCTCAATCCTTGAGAATGTTCCATGTTCACTTGAAAATAATATATATACTGATTTTTTGCATGTAACAATGTCCTGCAAATGTCTAACTTTTCTTTTTTTAATGATTTTTTAGTTTTTACATTATAGTTGGCTTGCAGTCTTCTGTCAATTTGTACTGTACAGCAAAGTGACCCAGTCACACATACACACACACACACACATACACACAAACACATATATACATGTTATTTTTCTCACATTATCTTCCATCATGTTCCATCATGAATGAATTGATATAGTTCCCTCTGCTATAGAGCAGGAGGATATCATTGCTTACCACTCCAAATGCAATAGTTTGCATTTACTAACTCAAACTCCCAGTCCATCCATCTACCTACCCCTCTCCCTCCCTCTTGGCAATCACAAGTCTGTTCTCCAAGTCCATGTTTATAAATATGTGTTATTGCCATTTTAAACCTTGTTTTCCAGTTGATTCTATATTTCTCCTTTGTTCTTTTTTTGGTTGGATAATTTCCTTTTATTTTATGCTTGTGTCCTCTTCCTTTTAGATTTAATGAATGTAGTATTTGGTTTTGATTTATGGTTGCCCTGTTTTTCAAGTATGTTAACCCCTTCCTATATCTGCTTGCTTTAGCCTGATAGTTATATAAGCTCAAACACCTGAAAAAGAAAGAGCTTGATTTTCTTACTTTACTTCCCCACATTCTATGATTTTGAAGTTTATTTTTAACATTTTCATGTTTGTACTTTTCCTGTTCCTTGCTTTTATCATCACTTTTAAAATAAGCTTTTTTTTTTTCCTTTTAGATCTGTATATAGCCTTATTTAAGTGATTGGTTTCCAACTGTGATTTCCTCCATCCTCTATCATCTTAATCATTTTTTATTACGGGAGCCTTTTCAGTGTTTACTTTAGAATAGGTTTAGTATTGCGGTACTCTTAGATTTTTTTTTTGTTGGAGAAATTTTTTTTTAATTTTCCTTCTATTTTAAATGATACTCTTGCTGGGTAGAGTATTCTAGGCTGAAAATTTTACCCTTTTAGAAATTTGAGCATATCTTGCCTCTCTCTTCTGGACTGTAGGATTTCTCTGGATAAATCAGCTGATAGCCTTATGGGGGTTTCCTTATAATTAACTCTTTGTTTTTCTCTTGATGCCTTTATAATCCTCTTTATCTTTAACTTTTGCCATTTTTATTATAATATGTCTTGGTGTGGGCCTGTTTAGGTTCAACTTGTTTGGGGCCCTCTGTGCTTCCTATATCTGTTTCCTTTAGATTTGGAAAGTTTTCAGACATAATTTCTTCAAATATATTTTCAACCCCCTTTTCTTTTTCTATTCCTTCTGGAATCCGTATTATGTGACCTTGGCCTACTTTCATTATCCCTTAGATCGCTTATATTGCTTTCATGCTTTTTTCATTTGGTTTTCTGTCAGCTATCCTGACTGCGTGATTTCCATTCTTCTATCTTTCAAGTCATTAATTCGTTCCTCTGAATTATTCGTTCTGCACTTCAATGCCTTTAACTCAGCTCGCATCTCTGCTAATGAATTTTCTAATTTTCCTTGGCTCCTCCTTATATTTTTTAGTTCCTTTCTAAAATAACCTACATTACTTTTAACATCCACTCTTAATTCCTTCATATTCACTATCTCCTTCATTATTTTCACTATCTACTTTTTGAACTTAATTTCTTTTAGACTGAAGAGGTCTTTCTTTATTTGCTCCTTCATGTGAATTCTCCTGTTCTTTTAACTAGGCATGGTTCCTGAGCTTCTTCATTTTGTTTATCTTTTTCTTATTCTGTGAGTTTAGGGAAACAACTACTGTAGTCTTAGATGGCTATTTATATGTGCAAGCATCCCTGGATATTTTGTTAGGACTTACTTTTTATTTTTAGGGTAATGCACATGTTTCTAGGGAGATAGAGGCAATGAGCAAGGCTAGTAACCAGTACCTGGTTTCTGAGCCCTTGACAGTGGTGAGACCCCATGGGAAGGTGTTCCAGCCTGCTCCTGTTGCAGGTCCCTGGGAAGTGACAGTGATTAGGCAGAGCCCAGAATATTTGCCAGTATTAGCAGTGGGGTGTATGTTCCCAGGGGAGTGAAAGCAACAACAGGTAGTGCTTGGTTGAAGTGCCCTCTTCTTTAGTGACCACTGAGGTGATTGGGGCCACAGGTGGTGCCTGTTCACAGACCCCTAGTGGTGGTGGGCCATTCTACCCCCTCTGGTATCTGAAATGAGTGCTTTGGTTTGTCCCTTCCACCTGTAGATCATGCAAAAGATGCCATGTTGTGCTTAGCCTCCCATTGCCGGTAGCCCTCACAAGCTGTGCCCAGTTGCCCATAGTCTGAGCAGGTGGCACCTCACCACCCATAGCCTGCAGCAGAGGTACACTGCCCTTTCCCAGTGTGCACAGGGAAAGATTCCTATGGTGGTCTTCCCTTCCTCATCTCCCCCTCCCCAAAAATGGTGCCTTGCTTCCCCTGCAGGTCCAGACCTCCTCCTGGATTTCCTATCTGTGCTGTTCAGCTCAGTATCCCATGGCATTTGGCTCTCCAGCCCATGGTGCACTGCTCCATAGCCCCAGACTCTGACCCCACACAAAAAAACCCAAGTCCTCTTCCAGAACTGACCTCATGACCTCTGGAGCCTGAGTCTCCATGCCTAGCCCCTGCCTGAGCATATCAGGCTATGGTGTCCATGGCTGGTGGTACAGATTGTCTATGCAGCTCTCACCCTGCTTTGCCCTCCTCAGTCCAGCTGCTGCACGTTTCTCCACAACTTTGGGTTCCCTCCTTCTCAGCTTATCTCCCCATTGGTTTGGTGGCTTTCCAGGGTGTGGGTTCCTTTCCTCTTTAACAGGTCCCTCTCAGTAGAGCTAGTCCTGTCCTAATTTCTTTCTTCTCTTTTTTTTTTTTTTCATTTTGTTCCACCTGGTTATGTAGAGTGTTTCTTGCTCTTTTTGGAGGTTTAAGGTCTTCTGCCAGCTTTCAGTAGTTGTCATGTTCAAATCATAAATCATTCTACATAAATCTTTTTTGTTGATGTTTTTGTTGGAGAAAGTGAGCACCAGGTCTTACTCCTCTGCCATCTTGATCCTTCCCTGAACACAAAAATTTAAATATAGGATAAGAAACATTGTTTGTAAATAGAAATGGAAAATGGTAATGCTCTTAACAATTAGGAAAAACATTAGTTTATACTTTAGTGATCCCATTTTATTTTCTCAGTATCCTTTGCTTTTTCGGTACTGTTACATTAAAACAGCTCTGAACAACTTAATTTGTTCAGTGAATAAATTATGTAATAATTATGGACATAAATCATTTCTTCTAAATAACTGAGGAAATAAAATCATGTCCACAAATGTTATTTTTACCAGCAGATGGCTCTCTTGATGTTTTCACCAAATAAGAATTGATGTAAGTTGAAATGCCAAATCAAAATAATGCTAAATATAAATATGAATTCTCTATTTCATGCCAAGATTGATATATATATTCACTTCCATCTAAGGTACTTTTACAAACATTCTTGAAATGGACTGAACAGCTAATACAATTAGAAGCATTGTCATATGCAAATATACTTTACAAATTATAATCTATGAAAAAGTTTTTCACTAGTTTTATAAGACAGATGACCGTTTCCATGCCTTTTTTCTTTGTTGTTTAAACATAGTTTATTTACAATGTTGTGTTAATTTCTTCTGTATAGCAGAATTATATATTTATATTTACTTAACACCACCCTGCTGCTGCAACTGCCCTATGTAACTTTTTTAAATATTCTTTTCCATTATGGTTTATCTCAGGGTTTTGAATATAATACGCTGAGCTATACAGTAAGATCTGTTGCTTATCCATTCTTTGTGTAATAGTTTTTGTCTGCTAACCCCAAACTCCTAGTCTATCCATCTCCCTCAATCCCTTCCTCTTGGCAATTACAAATTTGTCTTCTATGTTGGTGAGTCTGCTTCTATGTCATAGATAGGCTCATTTGTGTCATATTTTAGATTCCCCATATAGTTATATCATTTGGTATTTGTCTTTCACTTTCTGACTTCCTTCATTTAGTATGATAATCTCTAGTTCCATCCATGTTTCTGAAAATATCATTTTATTCTTCTTATGGTTATTATTACATTATTTACATGTACCACATTATTTTTTATTCACTCATCTGTTGATAGACATTTAGGTTTTTTCCACTTCTTGGCTATTGTGAATAGTGCTGCTGTGAACATAGGGGTACATATATCTTTTGGAATTATAAATTTATTCAGCTGTGTGTCTAGAAGTACCATTACTATTTTTAGTTTTTTGAAGGACAATCCATACTGTTTTCTATTGTGGCCACCTTAACTTGCATTCCCACCAGGACTGTAGGAGGGTTCCTTTTTCTCCACACCCTCTCCAGCATTTGTTATTTGTAGACTTATTAATGATAGCCATTCTGACGAGAGTGAGGCTCACTCTAGTTTTGACTTGTATTTTTCTAATACTTAGCAATGCTGAGCATCTTTTCATGTGATTTTTGGTTATCTGTATGTCTTCTTTGGAGAAATATCTATGCAGATCTTCTGCCTATTTTTCAGTTGGGTTGTTTGTTTTTTTGTTGTTGAGTTGTATATGCAATTTGTATTCTTTGGAAATTAAGCCATTGTCAATCATGGTTTTCAAATATTTTTTTCCCAGTCTGAAGTTTTTGCATTTGTTTTCTTTATGGCTTCCTTTGTTGAACAAAAGCCTGTCAGTTTGGTTAGGTCTCATTTGTTTATTTTTGTTTTTTATTTCTATTGCCTTGGGAGACATGCCTAAGAAACACTGGTACCATTATGTTAGAGAATATTTTGCCCATGTCCTCCTTTAGTAGTTTTAGGGTGTCATGTCATATGTTTAAGTCTTTAAGACATCTCAAATTTATTTTTGTGTATGGTGTGAGGGTGTATTCTAACTTCATTGATTTACATGCAGCTGTCCAACTTTTGCAGCACCACTTGCTGAAGAGACAGTCTTTTTCCTGTTGTGTATTTTTGTCTCCTTTGTTGAAGATTAAATGACTGTATCTGTGAGAATTCCAGGTCTGTTTCTAGAGAAACCTTCAGAAAAGCTTTCTCTTATAGCTGGGTCAAAAGAATTAAAAACTCGATATGGGTGAACCATTGAATTATTCAAAATAATTCTTCTAAAAGGTAATTATTTAAAAATAATATGAAGTTGGGAGTTTCCATTGTGGCTCAGAGGGTTGAGAATCTTACTAGTATCCATGAGAATGCAGGTTGGGGTGTTAAGGATCTTGCATTGCCACATGCTGTGGCATAGGTCCCACTTTGCTGTGGTTGTGGTATGGGCTGGTGACTATTGTTCCAATTCAACCCCTATCCTGGAAACTTTCATATCCTGCAAGTGCAGGCCTAAATAAAGGCCAAAAAAAAACAAATAAAAGAAAAACCAACATGCTAGAGTTTCCTTGTGGCACAGTTATTTAATTATTCAGTCTTATCATTTCAGTGGCTCAGGTTGCTGCCGTGGCACAGGTTTGATCCTTGGCTTAGGAACTTCCACATGCTGTGGGCATGTCCAAAAAAATAATACCATGCTGACCTAAATTTTCAGTGTTTTCTATGAATTATTAACATGACTCAATGTTAGTATCCTTGGACTATTTGCTACAAATAATTTTTATAGGAGCTAGAGAGAAAACTAAAGAGGATTTATTGAACCTCAATAAAAATGTTACCAACAAGCACCAAAAAATAAATTTATTTTATTTTTTATCCCTGTGGTGCCCAAGGGAGTTCTAACCCCTTGAAGGTAAAAAGATAATCAGATAATTAATACAGAGACTGTCAATAAAGTTAATAATTTACTTGTTCTTTGTTAGGCTTTCATGATTTTTGAGAAATAAGTGTCCTTTGAAATTATCCATTTCTGAAGGTTATTAGACATTGCTTTGGAATTATGTATGGATAGTTTCACAAATATCATTCTATCAATAGATGTAGGAGTTCCTTTTCTTTACCATGTATTTAAAAAATTTTTATTACAAACATATTTAGTCTAAATCATTTTTCTTTGAAGAATCTCTGTTAATATAGAATATTTAAACATTAGCTTCAGTTTAAATATAGCAATTTTTTAGTATTTTTTAACTTACACAATAAAGCAAATTTCCTCCTTATATATTTTGGAAAAGTATTTTCTTAAAATATTTGACTAGAATCATTTGGTAAGGAATTGATTTAGAAGCCACTGATTTAATTAGTACAATTTAAACTCATAGAAATTTGTTCTAAGTAGTAAAAGTTATTTCAAATCGAATTATTGAATTATGAATTCAAATATGCATAACTGGCATATATATATATATATGTATGTAGAACTAAGAGGCAGCATGTTTAAAATGCTAAGACTTTGAGTCATTAAAAACAGTACCTTCTCTGTTGCTTATGTTTTTTTCACAAATCCAGAAGTTATATTAAATATTTTCTTTTAACATTTTTATTTAATGCATATTTTATCTAAGCAAATGAAATTTTATTTGTAATTTTGTCTGTGCCTAGATTGAGCAATATCATATATAATATATGAATGTATTATTACTACTTTCCATTTGTTTTTTGAACAATGATCTCTATTGGAAACATAAAGGAAAAAAATTATATCATAATCTATCTAGCATCTATCTTTCAATTACACCATCTCGAGTATATAGTTCTAGTTTTCATTTATTTCTCTTTTATTGAACAGAGTTGATTTTCAGTGCTGTATCAATTTCTGTTGTACAGCATAGAGACCTAGTCATATATATATTTTTATTTTTAAATTTTATAAACGATTTTTATTTTTCCATCATAGCTGCCTTGCAGTGTTCTGTCAGTTTTCTACTGTACAGCAAGATGACCCAGTCACACATACATTATACATTATTTTTCTCAAATTATCATGCTTCATCATAAGTAACTACATATAGTACCCAGTGCTATACAGCAGAACCTCATTGTTTATCCATTCCAAAGGCAATAGTTTGCATCTACTAACCCCAAACTCCCAGTCAATCCCACTCCCTCCCCCTCCCTCTTGGCAGCCACAGGTCTATTATCAGGTCCATGATTTTCTTTTCTGTGGAAAGGTTATTTGTATCATACGTTAGAGTCCAGATATGTGATATCATATGGCATTTGTCTTTCTCTTTCTGATTTCAGTTAGTATGAGAGTCTCTAGTTCCATCCATATTGCTGCAAATGGCATTATTTTGTCCTTTTTTATAGCTGAGTAGTATTCCACTGTGGAAATATGACATCTTCTTAATGCATTCATTGCTAGAAATGAAAAACACCATAATTGAAATGTAAAATTCCCTTGAAGGGCTAATTGGTAGACCTGACACAGACAAGGAAAAATCAGTATGTTGAATAAATGTCAACAGATCTCTCCAAAACTAAGAT
Source organism: Catagonus wagneri (assembly GCA_004024745.2). Lineage (NCBI taxonomy): Eukaryota > Metazoa > Chordata > Mammalia > Artiodactyla > Tayassuidae > Catagonus > Catagonus wagneri. The sequence continues at coordinate 20,827,605 of PVHT021183693.1, forward strand.
GTAAACTGAAAAAAAAAAAAGAACGCAAAATTAGAATATTCAAGAACAGTGGAATATTATTTTCTAAGATATTTTCTTCTGTGTTAGGATCCATAATTTCTCTTGATAAAATATATTGTGGCTTTAAATCTTATGTTGTTACAGCAAAGATAATGCACTATATTAGTTCATGTGTTTATTTATTATGTTTTAATTAACATATTAACATGTTAATATGGAACAGTTCTATCTATCCCAGAAAACCCTTTGTTCTGTCTCTTTATGTTTATCCTCATTTTCCAAAGCCATTTCTATAGTTTTTTTTAACTGTTTCTTCTTTTCTAACTACTGGATTCTCACTAAACTTCATTAGTGTAATGTCTTTCACCTTGTTTGAAAAATTCTCATCTACTATCTGTTCTAATATTTTAACTGTTTTATTTCTATCTCCTCACATTCTGAGATCCCAATCACATCTATATTTTAACACTTGATTATTTTCTGTAAGTCTGTTATACTTTATTCTGTATCATTCCTGTCTTTCTGAAAAATCTGAATTTTTCAATGTCACATTTTAGGTATTACTAATTCTCTACTTTTTTGTTGGTTGTGTTACTAATATCATTTCTTGAATTGTTCTTTTCATTTTTTTTCAATTATAGCATGTAAAACACTCTTCCCATATGTTTTTTTGTTTAGTTTTGCTTCTTAGGGCTCCACCTGTGGCATGTGGAGGCTCCCAGGCTGGGGTCAAATCAGAGCTACATCTTCAGGCCTTCACCATAACCACAGTAACACTAGATCCGAGCTGCTTCTGCAAGCTACAGCACAGCTTACTGCAGTGCCAGATCCTTAACTCACTAAGCAGTCAGGAATCGAACCTGCAACCTTATGGTTCCTAGTTGGATTTGTTTCTACTATGCCATGATGGGAAATTTCTTCCCATGTGTTTTGTTTTCAGGTGTTGTTATACATTTTTAAAAATTTCTTAATATTTTACTCACCAAGATTTTACAACTTCTGTATTAAAACTTCACCATCTAGTTTCATTTCTGGTTCTGTTTCTATTATCTGTATTTTTGTTCTGGTTTTCAAATGGTTGTTTATGCTTTCTTGCATGCCTTGTAAAATGTTGATTATTTACATTATTATGAAAAATGGAATAGTCTCTGGATTATGGTATTTTTTTACTAAGGTTATTTTAAAATTTTAGTCATGAGATAAAGGGCAGATTACATTATTCTAGTAAAGATGGGTCCTTATTTGATTATACTTCTTTAAGAGTTCTAACTAAAATCCTCCCAAATAGGTGTCTAACAGAGTTCTTTTTGCTAAACCCTGAAATCCAGGTTGTTTCTTTCATTCCAGAACTATTAAATGTGTAAACTTTATTTGCATTTCATTCTTGTAAGGTTGCTATATCCAGCACCACACAAGGAAGCAAAAACTTCCTTGGTGGGTAACACTGGACAGAATATTAATTCTCTTCTCTATGGCTGCCTTTTCTTTAGGACTTTGACCACTCTGCTATTATACAGCAAGGAAGGTCTGTATTTTTGTGTCCAAGTCATATGAGAAAGACATTCTAATTTCTGGCATTTGTTCAGTATTTTGCTCTGAGCTATAAGTTTTTAGATATGTGCTTGAGAAAACATGAGAATAACTTCAATGTGTTTAATTTATTTTTTATTATTATAGTTGATTTACAATATTCTGTCAATTTCTGCTGTACAGAAAAGTGGCCCATACACACACACACACACACACACACACACACACACACACACATTCTTTTTCTCACATTATCCTCTATCATGTTCCATCAAAGTGACTTGATACAATTCCCTGTGCTATAGAGCAGGATATCATTGCTTACAAAGTGCCATAGTTGGCATCTACTATAACCCAATCTACTATAACCCAAACTCCCATTCCATCCCACCTGTTCCCCCTTGGCAGTCAAAAGTTTGTTCTCCAAGTCCATGAGTTTGTTTCTTTTCTATAGTTCAGTTCATTTGTGCCACATACTGGATTCCAGATAAAAGTGATATATGGTATCTGTCTTTCCCTTTCTGACTTACTTCACTTAATATGAGAGTCTCTAGTTCCATCCATGTTGCTTAAAATGACATCATTTTGTTCTTTTTTATGGCTGAGTAATATTCATTTGGGTATATATTACCACATCTTCTTAATGCATTTATCTGTTAATGGACATTTATGTTGTTTCCATATCTTGGCTATTGTGAATAGCGCTGCAGTGAACATAGGGTGCAGGTATCTTTTTCAATGAAATTTTTCTCTGGATACATGCTCAAGAGTGGGATTGCTGGGTCATATGGTAGTTCTATATATAATTTTCTAAGGTATCTCCATACTGTTTTCCATAGTAGTTGTACCAATTTACATTCCCACCAACAGTGTAGGAGGGTTACCTTTTCTCTACACCCTCTCCAGCATTTGTTATTTGTTGACTGACCCTCAAGTCCTGGATACCTTGGTTACTCCTAGGTATATTTAAACATCTGCAGGCTTTTGTTTTGTTTTGATATTTTAGTCTATATTTCATGTTTTCTTGGTAGGAAAGTTCATCTTATTCCAACTTCTCCACCACAGAGAGAAGCAATGTAACACGACTAACACTTCATATTTCCAGGTAATATTATTTGAATAAATTCAGCCATAGAAGACCATAAATACAGGTCTTCCATTAGTGTTTTAGCTCCTGGAGTAACTGGACCCTGTCTTTGTACCTAATATAAACTCTCCATAAGCATTAGATGAATAAACAAACAAATATACTTGAACTGTCTCTTTTACTGAATTGCTGACAACACTTAATTATTATATTTCATACTAGTTTCATGCATAATCAGAGCTCTCTAGTTACTCAGTGTCCTCATTTTACCCTTAATCTGAGTTTTTATTTCTCTAAGAACCAAGTCGACATATAAATGTTTTCTGAATAAATATGTGTAAGGAAATAATTTTACTTGTTATTGATTTATTTATTAATGATGTAGCAGTACCAAACTGGCAGCAGTTGAAGGGAATGTAGTAGTAGTTCAAATATTCCAGAGAGATATTGCTCCTTAGTTATGTAAGATTTTTCACATGCTTAGAAATAGAGCCTGATCTTGGTGTTTGATTTTATCATCTGAATGTGATTCCTGGTCTTCCCACTCAGTATATTTTAAGAATGACATATCAGGTTTGCTACCCTGTTCTTTCATCAGTAATTCCTCAGGTATAATGACTACTCTGCACATAATCCCTGAGATTATGGTGACTGCAAAAATCAAGCTTCAGCTGATAACCATATACCCAAATAAGGTTCACCTCTGCTACTGGTAGTAGAACCAGGACACCCAATCTCAAACATAGTCTGACTTTGTGGCTTCTTTTTTTTTTTTTTTTGAGTTTTTTTTTTATTAATTGATTTTATTTCAATTATAGGTGTGCATAAATCATCACAAGTCAATTTTACAGATTTTGTATCCCAAATCCCCAGTGCATCCCCCCACCCCCCCAGATTGTCTTATTTGAAAAACCAAGGTTTTCCAAAGTCTGTGAGTCATTGTCTGTTCTGTGAGAAGGTTCATTGTGTCTTTTTAGTTTCCACATGTAAGCGGTATCATTGGGTGTTGCTGTCTAATTGTCTGACTGGTTTCACTTTGCATGATAATTTCTAAGTCCATCCGTGTTGCTATAAATGTTGGTAATTCGTTCCTTTTAATGGCTGAGTAACATTCCATTGTGTGTATGTACCATATCTTCCCTATCCACTCTTCTGTGGATGGGCATTTAG
>PVHT021183693.1:20836098-20871056 GCA_004024745.2 Catagonus wagneri
TCTGAATGAGAGCCTTGCTGGATAAAGTAATCTTGGTTGGAAGTTTTTCCCTTTCATCACATTTAGTATATCATGCCACTCCCTTCTGGCCTGTAGGGTTTCAGCTGAAAAATCTGCTGATAACCTTATTGGGGTTCCCTTGTATGTCATTTGTTTCTTTTCCCTAGCTGCTTTCAGTATTTTCTCTTTGTCTTTAATTCTAGTCATTTTGATTAATATGTGTCTGGGGGTGTTCCTCCTTGGGTTTATTTTATATGGTACTCGTTGCGCTTCCTGGATTTGAGTGAGTGGTTCCTTTCCCATATTAGGAAAGTTTTGGGCTATAATCCCCTCGAGTATTTTTTCTGTCCCCTTCTCTCTCTCTTCTCCCTCTGGCACCCCTATAATACGGATGTTGGTGCGTTTAACATTATCCCAGAGTTCTCTGAGACTCTGCTCATTTCCTTTCAATCTTCTATCTCTTTTCTCTTCTGCATTAGTGATTTCCACTAATCAGTCCTCCACCTCACTGATTCGTTCTTCTGCCTCCTGTATTCTACTGTTGGCTGCTTCTAATGCATTTTTTATTTCAGTGATTGTATTTTGCATCTCTTCTTGTTTAATTTTTACAGCTTGTATTTCTTTGCTCAGTGTTTCCTGTAAATGATCAATCTTTGCCTCCAGTCTATTTCCAATGCCTTGCATTATTTTCAGCATCAACAGTCTAAAGTCTCTTTCTGAGAGGCTGATAATCTCCTCATCACTAAGCTGTTTTTCTGGGCTTTTCTCTTTCTCCCTTATCTGAGTTAGAGTTTTCTGTCTTCATTTTTGTAGGCTTTTGGTGTGGTGACCTTTCTGTCGACAATAGAGTTGTAGCCTCTCTTGGTTCAGGTGTTTGCCTCCCCTGTGGCTAAAGTTGGTATGGAGGGGGCTTGCTGTAGGCTTCCTGATGGGAGGGAGTGATACCTGCTCACTGGTAGGAGGGGTTGATTCCTCTCCCTCTGATGGATGGGGCTTTGTCTCTGGATGAGATTAGAGGCTGGCTGTGTGCCTGAGGGATCTTTAGGCAGCCAGTTTGCTAGTGGGTGGGTCTGAGATCCCACCTGAATTGTTGTTTGCCCTGGGGCTTCTCAGTGCTGTTGAGAGGGACCAGATATTCCCAGAAATGGCCACCTCCAGAGAAATGCAGGCTGCTGAATGTTCCCGAGAGCTTCACCTCCAATGTCCTTCCCCCACAACAAGGCACAGTCACCCCTGTTTTCCCAGGAGATCCTCCAGGAATTGCAGTCAGGTTCCACCCAGATTGCTCTGGAGACTGCTTTGCCCTGGGATCAGTGCACATGAAAGTCTGTGTGTGCCTTTCAAGAGTGGGGTCTCTGTTTCCCCCAGTCCTGTGGAGCTCCTGCACACAAGCCCCGCTGGCCTTCAATGCCAGATGCTCTGGGGGCTCTTTCTCCCTGTGCCTGATCCCCAGGTGTGGGGATTTGACGTTAGGCACAGAACTCTCAGTCCTGTAGCTGAGTCTCTGTGATGCAGTTACTTTCCAGTCTGTGGGGCTTCCCATCCAGGAGGTATGGGGTTGCTTCTATCGCATAATCGCCCCTCCTACCTCTTGATGTGGTCTCCGCTGTGTCTTCTGGAGCAGAGGATCTTTTTTGGAAGTTTACAGTCCATTTGGTTGAAGGTTGCTCGGCATTTGCTTGTATTTTTGCTGTTATTTGGGAGAGAAGTTGAGTTCCAGTCCATCTATTTCGCCATCTTAATCTCTCTCTCCTGTGGCTTCTTTATGCCAATAGTTGATTGGGATTTGGTGAGGACAGATGCTAACACTTAAGAGGTCAGAGCTATTTTAAATAATTTTATCTTCAAGAGAGTTGCATCAGGATTGCCTCATATAGCAGTTGCCTTGGAAGATTTATTTTTTTCAGAAGAATTTTGCTAAAGATATATCAACACAGCGGAAAGGTTCTGGTGTTTTTATTTGTGGTGATTCACATATGAGTCAAATTAAACATTTCTTGGCCATGTATGAGAAACGCTTCTTAATATATACCTAAACTAAGGCATTGAAGTTTAGAGAAAAATTCTGGTATTATAATTAATGTTTGTATAACCATGTTTTGTCCTAAAACACTAACTGGTTTATTACATATTGCTGTGCAGTTACTAGTGATTGTCATACCAAGGACTAAATATGAAAATGAGAATTTGTGGGAGTTCCCTTTGTGGCTCAGCAGTTAACAAACCCAGCCAGGATTTGTGAGGATGTGGGTTCAATCCCTGGCCTTGCTCAGTGGGTTAAGGATCTGACTTTCCTGTGAACTGTTGTATAGGTTGCAGGCACAGCTGGGATCCTGCACTGCTGTGGCATAGGCTGGCAGCTGTAGCTTACCCTAGTCTGGGAACTCCCATATATGCCCCAGGTTCAGCCCTAAAAATACAAACAAAAAAAGAATTTACACCTAGTCTTATATTCACATTATTGTTTTTTCATATTTATACTACAATGAAGAAGTTGTTGATAAATAAAATAATTTATATTACCTTTGTTATATACCTCAGTATAAAATGTTATCATAAAAAAACATATTTGCATTAGTATGAGATATGAAATTATAACTTAATAGAACCAAATTCCTGGAGAGGTTTCAGCACAGAAAAACCAAATGTCCCTCTGGATGCTTTTGTATAAATTTAAGAAAAAGCATGAAATTATTCAGGCAAGTTGCAAGATTTTGTATTAAGCTATGAAAATAATCATCAGAATTCAGTATGTGGATATAAAATATATCCCAAATTTTTTAAAATTAAAAAATTCAGAAAAATATTTTGTTCATTTTGTATTATAAATCCAGATATGTTTATTGTCAAATAAAATGTTCTTTTTTAAACTGTAACAATTTTTTTAATTTTATTGAAGTATAATTGATTTACAATGCTATGATCATTTGTGCTGGACAATAAAGTGGTTCAGCCATATGTATACACATATTCATTCTTTTTATATTATTTTTCCATATGGATTATCACAGAATATTGGGTAGCGTTCCTTATGCTATTAGCAAGTCTCTGGCCAGTCATTCCATATACCACAGCGTGCATGTGCCAATGTTCTTTTAAATACAGTGAGATAGTAATGATTTTATATTAGCATGTTTATTCTTCAAATAATTAGTCTGAAAATGTTTTTTAGTGGGTCTGTAAAAATATATCACTAGCTTTTAAGCAGTTCAGCATTTATAAATCTGTTAAAATATAACGTTTTTTTCTTTGTCTGGATTTTAATATAGAATCCTGTTTGCATCAAATGATGACACATAATGTCATTCTAATTCCAGGAATTTATGTAAAACAATGCTTTAATGTTACATAAAGAATTCAGTTTTATTTTTAAAGAAAACTGTTGCTGCTGCAACATTCAAATGTTCAAATATTAATAACAATTGCAATTGGAGGATTTATCATTTAATGTAAAATATTAAACTTCATATTATTTTCAAACGCAATGTTGGTTCTTAGTTTCTTAGTGATTTTTCCAACTGTGACAGAAAATACTACTTTCCCGAGTACTAAACTTACATGCAGATCTTTCATGTTTAGAATTGAGTTTTTGCAGGTTATGTTTTTGTGGGCCTTTTTACCTACAATGTTCAATTAGCCTAGCACTGAACTCAGTATTAGTCATGTGTTTTGCCTAAAACTGCATTTCCTTGTGATTATGAGGGCCAGAGGGACTGGACTGTCCTTTGCTGTGCATCTTATTTCAATGACTGTTTGGCTTTTTCCAGGTTACAGATTGCATAAGGACATAATCAATACATCAGTACTTTTTGAAATTAGTTGAACAGCAAAGATGAATACACTGATTCTCTCTCCTGGAATCTGGTCAAAAAGGGCACACAATTAGCATCAGCAATCTCTCAGCTATACCTGTATTGTATTCCTTAAGCAAGAAATAACCCCAGATTCCCTCAATAAGTGAATGGATAAATAAACTTTATTTATCCTAACAAGAGAATACTACCCTCTTAAAAAAAAATAATAAACTAATAACAATACCCAAGAATTTGGACAAATCTCAAAGGAACTATACTGAATAAAAGAAGTCAGTCTCAAAAGTTTCATACTTTATAATTATCTTTTATTACATTCTCAAAATGACAAAATGATCATAAGAAAGATCAGAGTATCAATTGAACGTGGATAGGATTAAAGCAAGTGTGTGGACTATACAAAAATAAAATGATGGAGGTATTCGTGTTGGTGGAATTCTCTGCATGCTGATTGTGGTAGTTATAACATAAATGCATGCATGTATTAAAATTCAGTCTGAGAGACATTCACTCTAAAAATCAATTTTACCTTTAGGTAATACAAAACGTATTTTAAAGAATTAAAAAAAATAATAGGTGAGAGGCAAAAGAAAATCCCGCAGAAAGTCTAAAATAAAGTTATTCAAAATCAGCTGTATACTCTTTTAGAAACAGCAGATATGTCAGATTTACCTTTAAACTGTGGAGAGAAAAGGCTGAATATGAGTTAATCTATTCTGTTTAGAAAATGAAGCAAACTTTTTAAATTAATTAATTAATTTGGGTTTTTAAAACATTTGAATATCTACTAGGAAACATTTTTGTGACTAGTTTCACACTGAGAATTTTTTTATATATGCTTTCATAGATAGTTCACTGTTAAATACAGACCCAGCAAGACTGAAAACAAACCAAAAAAATTAAATAAAATAAAATAAAGTAAAAAGCCTGGAGTTCCCCTCTTGGCTCAGCAGAAAGGAATCTGACTGGGAACCATGAGGTTGCCGTTTTTTTTTTTTTTTTTGTCTTTTTGCCTTTATCAAGGGCCGCACCCGCGGAGGTTCCCGGTTTTATCCCTGGCCTCGCGCAATGGGTTAAGGATCCCGTGTTGTCGTGAGCTGTGGTGTAGGTTGCGGATGAAGCTCAGATCCCAAGTTGCTATGGTTGTGGCGGAGGCCAGCAGCTGTAGCTCCGATTAGACCCCTAGCCTGGGAACCTCTATATGCTGCAGGTGTGGCCCTCAAACGATAAAAGGCAAAAAAAAAAAAAAGAAAACCTGAAGTTTTAATAAAAATAACCTATTCAGTGTTTTCGAAGGTTCCAATTTTATAGTCATACGTTTTATCTTAATATAACCTTTGATTTAGGCCTATTAATTTCTAAAACTACTCATTTTAAAGAATTGATTTCAAACTCATAAATGCCAAAAAGTAAGTGTTTTGTATTTGGCTAGATGTTTTTATTCCATCCGTCTATAATTTATGCTACCAGTGACCAATGATCCCTGATTTGTGCTAGGTGGAAATTAGTTTTAGATTATCTCTCAAGAAATGTCATCCTAGAAAACAAAGATAAAGCAATGCAGAAGAATTTGCTTTCTCTTGGTAAACAGTGATATGTCTATAGGTATCAGAATTAAATTCCATGAGATGTTGAATGATAATGATAATAATATTTATAACTAAGATATGTTCTAGATTCTATTAGACATTTGATCTTTGTCTTTTGTTTTTAACAGCAAATAACCTTGCTACAACTCCATACGTATTATTATTAAAAGAGAAATTCAGGTTGTGGAGGGTTAAGTAAACCATCCAAGGTTCCACGCCTACTGAATATGGAACCCAACTGTTCATCCAGGTCCACTTATTCACACCAAAATAAGAAAATAACTTCCAAGCTCTAGTTTGCTGAGTGTGGTAGTTAAATATCTGGTATTTCAACCAACCTAAGTCCTGAAGGTATAGTAATGAACCTCCTCTAAATGTTAAACCTGTTGACTTTTTTTTTCATATTGACCATTCTTTTTGTAAAGTTGTCTCTTCTTTTTCTAAAATTTTTTTTCATTGTTCATATGTATTTGTTATAATATCATTTAGGATGTTCTAAGTTCTCTCTTACTATTATCCTAATTACTTTGAGTTTCTTAATGTCAAAAATAACTTAATATATTGTTTTAACTTGTCTACAACAAACTAATTTTGTTTTTTGGATTAGGCTCTTCTTAAAATATACCTATAGAGTAGTTTTGAATTTACTTTTGCTGGGGAGTTTTCAAGACCAAATTAATTATTTTATGTTTATATTGATTTCTTTAGCTAGGGTTCATATATAACCATATAGAAAAAAATTAGAACCTCATGTGTGTTTTTATAATTTAAATATGTGTTTAAATTTCTCTCTGGTGACTTTATTTTCCCCTACCTGTGGTGAGATGAATGAAAAAGAACATTTCTGCCTTGCTGGGCCAGAAACAATTTTTTCTAGGTCTAGTTTCACGGGAAATATAGCTTTTTCATAGTTCTAGCTTTTAGTGAAGGGCTTAGTTCCCAACATTTGCCAAAAGATTTTTAAAAAATATTTTGATGGATATTAACAACACAAACCCTTAATGGTTTTGAAATAGTAATACAATTTCACTTATATTGTCATATAGTATACACATATATATGCACAAAACCACATTTTTAAAAATAAAATTTATCTTTATTATAAAGATTTATTTTGACAAATATTACTCACAGCTCTTCAAGTATAATTTCCAAAAGGTGAACAAAATCACTTTCAAATAAAAAAGAAATATGCTTTGACAATTTTAGTCACCCTATTTATAAGGGAGATAGTAAGATATTAAGATAAGTTCAAATGAAAATTTGAGAAACTATAAATAAGAAATTTTATAAAAGAATATTAGGATAAAATCTCAGGGTAACAGACTATTTAATGACCTACATGACAACAAACTGTAACTCTTAGTGTTATTGCACCTAGAGAAATTAATTATTCCCATCTTTCCCAAATAAAAATTTACAAGTTGATTTCTTCATATATGACATTAAAAAATAGCCTAGTCAATAAAACCTCAAAAACGTTCAACCCAAACACTTCACTAAGAAAAATCTTAATTAATATGTTCAGCTAATTTTAATATTCATATTTTTTTTCTCTGATACCATCCACTAGACTGATTTCAGTAATCACTGATAGGTCACCATCCTTGGATTAAAAAGCAATGCCTGAAACTTAAATTATATCTGATACCCTGGCCTCCTAGGCATTGCTCTTACTTACCTCACAAATTTTGCCTTTTCTCAATTCTAAGAGTTAATGTTTTTTTCTTTTTTATTTTTTTGGAGTGTTACAGATTTTTTTTAATTTTACCTAAGATTTTTATGTATTTTAATATGATTGAGAGAGGGCCATTCTGCATCTGATTAATGTTTCATATTGTAGAATATCATGGTTATCAATTTTCCATATTTCAGACTAGTAGCTTCAGAGCCCATAGAAAAGTTTAGTCACAGAGTGGGAGGATCAGTGGAATTTGATTATTATACAAAAATAATTCTTACTCCCATAATATCAGATTCTTCCATCTTTTTCTGAGTGCCTTTTTTTAATTAAAAAATAATGTTTGTGTAAGAAATCTTGCTTCTGATTAAACAAAACAGAATTATAAAAAAGTATCATAAGTAGAAAAATATGCTGAAATTATTTGAAGTTAAGTACATAGTTGATTATCTCCTGTGCTCTCAAAATTAACTTAAAAGATTTTAGCCAATATGGCTTCATTATTCTAGTAAAATCACTAATTTACTCCTTGATTAAATATAGAAAATCCAACTATCAAAAAAAAAAAACTGTAGTAGCCTTACTTGACGGTACCTAACGACACTAGTTGCTCATGTTGATACTATAGGGTAATTACTGATTATATTCTTTATCAATTTTTTACTAGAGTACACAAGACAAAATGATAAAGATGAACAAAAAGTTGACTTCTTGGTAAGAAAGCAGTTTAATATATGCTGATTTCTGCCTGTCACATAAAATAAATGAGTTGCTCTAGGAATCAAATAATATTTTTTGGCAAAACATTGCAAATTTTTTAGTATAAACATCTGTGTTCTGATACCCAAGGCAAAAGTGGTGTGTTTTCTGAAAATAAGCTTTTGTTATGTAAGAACTTCTGTATTTATTAAAGAAAATAGAAGGCCACAGTATATCTTTGCCCAATTCTCCATTTTCAAATAGACATCTAATCTTCCTAGGCAAGGCAGTAATTCCTTTTTTATTGTGTTATAATTATAGAGTATCACATTGACAGCTAACAACACTATTTTGTTGTTGTTGTTTCTTCACTCTGCACCAAAGTGAATAAGGCTTCCGAAAGTCATCCAAAGTCATAAAAGATAATGAACAAAGTGAAGAAATTTGCTGGAATCATTTGTATTCATACATAAGTTGAATCTTTAAATTGTCATTTCCATTAACTTTAAGATACTTACAAAAATCAGTACTTCCTGCAAAAATGAAGTGACAAAAACCTATCCACATAATCCAGGAGTCTGATAAAACTCATTGCTAGCTGTAGAAATCAAAATATCTCCAAAGTTCTTTTTTGTGTTTTAGAATTTTTCCTTAAAAAAGTTTTTTACAATTTTTTTTACAATTTTTCCGTAAACTGTCAAATATTTTACCTAGTTAGTTCAACTCTTTCTTGAAAATAACTGTCATCTATTGACATATCTTGTCATTTTGTAGTCACCTATTTGTCTTCCGGTATAATCTATGTAGTCTACTACATATACTACATAGTAGTCCACCTAAACAGTAGAATAAGTAATATATTCATTTTAATTCTATCAACTTTTAGAAATGTATAAAGTTCATTTTAATCTCTAAAATTAGAAAGTGTGAGTTATTTCAAATATTACAAGTTATATACCAGGATATGCGTAATAAATGTATTAAGATCCATCACTGAATTTTTTATTTAAATTTTATTATTGTTGATATATAATTGCTGTATAGCAGTGACACAGTTATACAAATATACTCATTATTTTGCACATACTAACTTCCATCATGTTCTATCACAATGATTGGATATGGTTCCCTGTTCTATACAGCAGGACCTTGTTGCTTATCCTATCCAAATGCAATAATTTGCATCTACTCATCCCAAACACAGTCCATCCCACTCCCTCTCCCTCTACCTTGACAACCACAAGTCTGTACTCTATGTCAAGGAGTTTATTTATATTCTGTAGATAGGTTAATTTGTGCCATATTTTAGATTCCACAAGTAAGTGATATCATATGGTATTTGTCATTCTCTTCCTAACTTAATTGCCTTCTCTCCACACCATCTCCAGCATTTGTTATTTGTAGACTTACTAACTATAGCCATTCTGACGAGTGAGATGGTACCTCAATATAGTTTTGATTTGGATTTCTCTTATAATTAGCAATGTTGAATAGCTTTTCATGTGATTTTTGGCTATCTGTATGTCGTCTTTGTAGAAATATCTATTCAAATCTTCTCCCCATTATCCAGTTGGGTTGTTTGTGTATATTTTCCTACACTTCTTCCCAACATTTTATGATTTTGAAGTACTTTGTAAACATCTTCATGTTTATCCTTTTGCTGCTTCTTGTGTTTATAATCACTTTTACAAACAAGTACGTATACTTACCTTTTAGATCTGTGCACTGGCTTATTAAGTGATTAGTTTCAAATTATGATTTCCTCCATCATATATCTTCTTACTTCTCTTCTATTTAGAGGAGAACTTTCAACATTTCTTTTAGAATGGATTTGGTATTGCTGTATTCTTTTAGTTTTTGTTTGTTGGGAAATTCTTTATTTCTCCTTCTCTTTTAAATGATATACTTGCCAAGTAAAGTATCCTAGGCTGCAAATTTTGCCTATTTAGAACTTTGAATATATCTTGCCACTCTCTTCTGGCCTGTAGAGTTTCTGTAGAGAAATCAGCTGATAGCCTTATGGGGGTTTCTTTGTAGTTAACTCCCTTTTTCTCTTGATGCCTTTAGAATCCTCTCCTTATCCGAAACTTTTGCCATCTTTATTATAGTACATCTTGTTGTGGGTCCATTTGGGTTCAACTTGTTTGGGCCTTCTGTGCTTCCTGTATATTGATATCTCTTTCCTTTAGATTTGGCAAGTTTTTAGTCATAATTTTTCAAATATATATTTTTTAATTTTTCCATTATATCTGCTTTACAGCTTTCCGTCAATTTTTCAAATGTACAGTGTGGTGACCAGGTTATGCATATATACATAGATTTGTCACAAGTGATTAGACATAGTTCCTAGTGCTATACAGCAGGATCTTCTGGCTTTTCCATCCCAAAGGCAGTAGTCTACAACTATTACCCCAGACTCCCATACCAACCCACTCCCTCCCCCTCCCCCTCGGCAACCACAAGTCTATTGTCCAAGTCTGTGACTTTCTTTTCTGTAGAAAGGATCATTTGTGCCTTATATTAGATTTCAGATATGTGATATCATATGGTATTTGTCTTTTTCCTTCTGACATACTTCACACAGTGCAAGGGTCTCTAATTCTATCCATGTTGCTGCAAATGGCATTATTTTATTCTTTTTTATTGCTTAGTAGTATTCCATTGTGTATATATACAGTATCTTCCTAATCCAATCATTTGTTGATGGACATTTGGGTTGTTTCCATCTCTTGTCTATTCTGAACAGTGCTTCAACGAACATGCATGTACAAGTGTCTTTTTCAAGGAAAGTTTTGTCCGGGTATATGCCCAACAGTGGGATTGCTGGGTCTTATGGTAGTTCTATGTATAGTTTTCTAAGGTAACCTCCACACTGTTTTCCATAGTGGTTGTACCAGCTTACATTCGTACCAACAGTGCAGGAGAGTTTCCTTTTCTCCACATCCGCTCCAGCAGTTGTTGTTTGTGGACTTGTTAATGATGGCCATTCTGACTGGTGTGAGGTGATATCTCCTAGTAGTTTTGATTTGCATTTCTCTAATCATCAGTGATGCTGAGCATTTTTTCATGTGCTTGTTGGCCATCTGCCTTTCTTCTTTGGAGAATTGTCTATTTAGGTCCTTTGCCCATTTTTCAGTTGGGTTGTTGGCTTTTTTGCTGTTGAATTGTATAAGTTGTTTTATATTTTAGAGATTAGCCCTTGTCATTAGCATCATTTGATGCTATTTTCTCCCATTCCGTAAGTTGTCTTTTTGTTTTCTTTTTGGTTTCCTTTGCTGTGCAAAAGGTTGTTAGCTTGATTAGGTCCCATTGGTTTATCTTTGCTTTTATTTCTGTTGCTTTGGGAGACTGACCTGAGAAAACATTTGAAAGGCTGATGTCAGAGAATGTTTTGCCAGTGATCTCTTCCAAAAATTTAAGGGTGTCTTGTCTTATATTTAAGTCTTTAAGTCATTTTGAGTTTATTTTTTGCATGGTGTGAGAGTGTGTTCTAGTTTCATTGATTTGCATCAGCTGTCCAGGATTCCCAGCAATACTTACTGAATAGACTGTCTTTTTCCCATTTTATGTTCTTGCCTCCTTTGTCAGAGATCAATTGACCATGGGTGTCTGGGTTTACTTCTGGGTTCTCTATTCCATTCCATTGATCTGTATGTCTGTTTTGGTACCAGTACCATACTGTCTTGATTACTGTGGCTCTGTAATATTGCCTGGAGTCTGGGAGAGTTATGCCTCCTGCTTGGTTTTAGTTCCTCAGAATTGCTTTGGTGACTCTGGGTCTTTTGTGGTTCCATATAAATTTTTGGACTGTTTGTTCTAGTTCGGTGAAGAATGTCCTGGGTAATTTGATAGGGATTGCATTGAATCTGTAGATTGCTTGGGTAGTATGGCCATTTTTTTTCTTTTATTTTTTTTTTCCTTTTTTTGGGCCACACTCGCTAGTATGGCCATTTTTACAGTATTAAGTGTTCTGTCCCATGAGCATGGGATATCTTTCCATTTCTTTGTGTCTTCTTTGTTTTCCTTTATTAATGTTTTATAGTTCTCAGGATATAAGTCTTTCACCCCTTTGGTCAGGTTTATTCCCAGGTATTTGATTTTTTGGAGTGCAATTTTAAAAGGTATTATATTTTGGTATTCTCTTTCTAATATTTCATTGTTAGTATACAGAAATGCGATTGATTTCTGAAGGTTAACCTTATATCCTGCTACTTTGCTGAATTCGTTGATCATTTCAAGTAATCTTGGGGTTGAGTCCTTGGAGTTTTCTATATCATGTCATCCGCATTGAGTGACAGTTTCACCTCTTTTCTTCCTATTTGGATGCTTTTTATTTCTTTTGCTTGTCTGATTGCTGTAGCTAGGACTTCCAATACTATGTTGAATAACAGTGGTGAGAGTGGGTATCCTTGTCTTGTTCCAGACTTCAGTGGGAAGGCTTTCAGCTTTTCTCCATTGAGTATTATATTTGCTGTGGACTTGTCATTAATGACTTTTATTATGTTAAGATGAGTTCCCTCTATCCCCACTTTGGTAAGAGTTTCGATCATGAATGGATGTTGGACTTTGTCAAATGCTTTTTCTCATATATTGAGATGGTCATGTAGTTTTTGAATTTTCTTTTGTTAATGTGGTGTATAACATTTGATTTACATATGTTGAACCATCCTTGTGAACCTGGGATGAATCCCACCTGGTCGTAGTGTATGATCTTTTTTATATGTTGTTGAATTCTGTTGGCTAGAGTTTTGTTGAGAATTTTTGCATCTATATTCATCAAAGATATTGGCCTATAGTTCTCTTTTTTCGTGGTGTCTTTGTCTGGTTTTGGAATTTCAAGTATATTTCAATCCCCTTTTCTTTTTCTTCTCTTTCTGCTATCCCTATTATGCATATATTGGCCTGCTTTATATTATCCCATAGATATCTTATATTGCTTTCATGTTTTTTCCATTTGGTTTTCTGTCTGTTGTCCTGATTGGGTGATTTCCATTATCTGTCTTTCAAGTCATAAATTTGTCCCTCGTCATTATTTCTGCTGCACTTCAATGCCTTTAACTCAGCTTGCATTTCTGCAAATGAATTTTCTAATTTTTCTTGGCTCATCCTTATCTTTTGTAGTTCCTCTCTAAAGTAATCTGCATTACTGTTCTTATCTGTTCTTAATTCCTTCAGTATTTTCACTACCTCCCTTTTGAACTCGGTGTACGTTAGACTGCAGAGGTCTATTTCTTTGTTTACTCCTTTAGGGGAATTCTCCTGTTCTTTTAACTGGGAATGGTCCCAGAGTGTATACATTTTGCTTATATTTTTCTAATTCTATGTGTTTAGGGAAAGCAACTACTATATTCTTCTGGGGCTATTTATATGCACGAGCACCCCTGGGTAGTTTTGGAGGGCTTACCTTTTTTTTGGGGGGTGGCAGCACTTGAGAGCTGCTTTTAGTTTGGATGTTTGCTGTCTCCTTCCTTAGTCTATACAGGATGTTATCCCCTTGAGAGTGGGTGTGCTGATGTATGGCCTGAGTGTGTTTCCAGGGAGTTGGAGGCAATGGGTAGGGCCTATAGCCAGTGCCTCGTTGTTAGTCCTTTGATAGTGGTAAGTTCCCACAGGGAGGTGGCACAGGCTGCTCCTCGTTTCAGAGCCCTAGGATGTGGCAGTGACTGTAAGCCAGGTCTAGGCATCACCCAGATCCTTTGGCAGTGGCAATAGCAAGGCATGTGTGTTCCCAGGGGAATGAGAACAAAAATGGGTAGTACTTGCTGCAATGCCTTCCTCTGTAAAGACCTCTCTGGTGACTGTGGCTGCAGGTTGTTCCTGTTCACAGATCTTTCGTGGTAGCAGTCCACGCCCACCTCTGGAGTCTGAGATGTCTGCAGCAGTTTGCTCCCACTGCCAGTAGCCCAAACAAGAGGCACCCTGCTGCCCATAACCATTCAAGAGGCTCCCTGCTGCCTGAGAGCCCATGCCCATAAGACCATGGGTGTACAGAGAAAGATAGCCCCATAGCAGTCTGCCCCTCCTCCTCTTGCCCTCCCAAGCAGTGTCATATTGCTTCTTCTGCAAGCCTAGGCTTCTTCCTGTGCTCCCTTGACTATGGCACTCCTCTCCAGCCTGTGGAGCACTGCTCCCTAGCCTCTCAGGCTGTCTCCACACAGTCAAAGATAGTCCTTTACCTGGGACTGACCTCCAAAGCCTGAGTCTAGCACCCAGCCCCCACCTGAGTTTCTCAGGCTCTGGTGTCTAGGGGTGGTGGCACTGAGGATTTGCACAGCTTTCTCTCCACTTTGCCCTCCTCAGTCCAGCTGCTGCACTTTTTCTCTGAGGCTTTGATGTTCCCTCTCTGTCTACGCTGATCTCCCTGTCAGCAAGGTGACTTCCCATGGTGCAGATTCCTTTTCTGTTTCACTGCTCCCTCTCAGGAGCGCTGGTCCCATTCTGAATCTTTTTTTTTTTCCTCTTCTCCTTCTCTCCCTTTTTTTTCTTTTGTTTTACCCAGGTATCCAGAGGGTTTCTTGCACTTTTTCGAGGTTTAAGTTCTTCTGCCAGCTTCAGAAGATGTTCTGTTTGAATTATTCTTCATGTGAATTTTTTTTTTTGATGTGCTTTGAGAGAAGGTATTACTACTCCACCATCTTGATCCCGCCCCCATCACTTCATTTCTTGACTTCAACTAGAATCTAGAGAAATATTTTTTCTCGTAAGAATACAATCAATATTACCTGTTAATTCTTAATGAAAATACCATGAACTGAAAATTTATATATATGAACGATTTATTTATGCTTTGACTACTTTCCATCTTTAGAGATTATTTTAATTTTATAAGAAAGAACAGAAAAAAAATCTAAGTTACATTTGTTTTAGCTATTTACCTTGCTGGAGAAAATAATGTGCTAATTGACCATTAGCAGTAAACATTACTTTATTAATTCCTAGATTTATAGCTTCATAAAACAGCCCTTATACTTAGCACTTCAAAATATACTTTTAATTCAATGGCTAGAGCACTTATTTGTTATAAATTAAAAATTCTTTTTGTACATGTTCCAAAGTAATATACACATAAGAAAATCTGCCTGAAAACATCTATCTGCTTTATTCAAGAAATCCTCAATTTGCAAAGGCAACAAAAATAAACGAAAACAAACAAACAAACAAGATATAAAACTGTATCCTAGTTACAGAGTAGAAATCCACTGTGGCTGATAAAGGGGGAGAAATATCTGCTGGGCACAACATTATACATGTAGGAGGGATAGTAACATTTGTGACAGGCACACATTTGATATCTTGGTTCTTATTATGTATATAGACTGAGAGGCAATTGGACCATCAAAAAAAGTAGATGACCTCCTCCAACACAAATCTAATGAACTTTTAACAGAAATAACAGTGAAATACAGCAAGTAAGGCTATAAAAGACAGATTTTTTCTTCTGGGGTGTGACAGAGATGTAAGACCCTTAGCATAAATGAAGACAAAAATAAAGTATTACTAGAGGTATCTGAAATAACAATGTGGTATGTTTTTATAGCAGTGGGTAGGGAAATGAAGGCAAGTGACAGAAATTAGAATTTAGGAAAGTAGATTCTTACCCAAATCTTATAAGATTTCACACTACATATGAAATGATTTATTATTATTTGAAGGTAGCCTTAGAACAATTTAAAATATGTATTATAAAAGTTAAGGCAACTAGAAAAAGGTTTTAAACATAGGTATAAATAAATCAATAGAGGAGATGAAATACAATAGTAAAAATTGATCAGTCTAATCTAGAGAAGGCAGAATAATAGGAAAAAAACAATAAATGGAACTAATAGAAAACAGCTAGCAAAATGATATTATTTCTTTAAAAGTAAGTAGATTAGCATACTAGTAAAAGAAATTGTCAGAAGCAATACCTAAATGCATAGTTTTAACAAGAAATCCATTTGAAATATAAATATGTAGACCAGTTAAAAGTAAAAGGATGGAAAAAATACCATGTACTCCTATATCTATCAAATAAATTTGATTAGTAATTAATAACCTTCCCAAACAGAAAGCAATAACCCAAGAAGGTTTCACAGTGAATTATACCATTTAAAATAGAAATAATGCCAATTTTTCATAAATACTTTCATAAAACAGAAGCAAAAAGAACACTTCCTAATTTATTCTATGAGGCCAGTTATTAACCCCAATACTAATTTTTTAAAAAAATCATTTTAAAAACAGAGAACTAGAGACCAATTTCCATCATGAACATAACAATCCAGACAATATCCAAGATTCAAACAATATCTGACAATGTTTAAAGAGATTTGCACACCAAAACTAAGTGGCGTTTGATACAGCTATGCAAGGCTAGTTCCATATTTGAAAATCAGTTAATATAATCCACTATATAAGCAGTATAAAAAAGAAAAAATAATATAATATCAAGTGATGCAGAAATACACTGGCAAAATCCAGAACTACCTATGCATGACATAAACCTTCAAAAAAAATCATAACACAACTTCCTTAACTTGACAAGAACACCTACAAAAAACACATAACTGACAGCATACTTAATGGTGGATTGAACATGTTTTTCTCTGAAGATTAATGACAAGACTAGGATGACTTATTTTACAACTATTCAGCATCTACTGGAAGTTTAGTGTGTGACTAAATAAAATACGAAAAAAAAAGGTAAAATGTATACATATTAGAAAGGAAGACAGAACTCTATTCTCAGATGGCACAATTGCCTAATTAGAAATCCTCAAAGAATTTCCCAATATTACTTGGAACTAATAGTGATTATCACAAGGAAGCATGGTATAAAGTTGATATACAAAGTCTAATGCTTTCTAATATACCGGTATGCACAACAACATTTTGAATTTACAAAGCAGTACCATTTACATAGCCACAAAGAAAATGAAATACTGAGGTTTAACCTAATAAATTATGTATGAGATTTGAGTATGTAAAACCACAAGACAGTGATGAAGAAAATAGAAGAAAGTTCTAAATGAATAAATTGAGATATCCATGCTTATGGATTGGAAGATTCATTTTTTAATATGTCAGTTCTTCCCAAATTAATTTGTAAATTCAAGACCATCCTAATCAAAATCCCAGCCAACAAGGTCCAGATATTGACAGCTTGTTCTATTATTAACGTGAAAGGCAAAGGAACTAGAATAGCCAGAATAATTCTAAAAAGGAGAAAAAAAAGCTGCAGAATTCACACTATCTGAATCATAGAATTTCTATAAATCTGCATTAATTGAGGCAATGTATCAGCAAAAAATAGACCCACAGGTTAATAAAACAGAGTGGAGAATGCAGAAATAAATGCATATAAACATAGTCAACTGATTCTAGACCAGAGTTCAAGGCCAAGTCAACTGGAAAAGGATAGTCTTTTCAATAAATTGCCCTAGAACATTTGAAAACCCTTATGCAAAAAAAATAAATAAATAAAAAATAAAGCTCTATACAGAATAATATTTTATACAAAATTTAACTCAAAATTTTCATAGATTCACATTTAAAATTTTAAATAATTACACATCTAGAAGAAAACAGAAGAAAATCTACATGAACTTTGGTCATTAATTTTTAGATTCACATGAAAAGCATGATCAGTGAAAAAAGAAATTAAGTTAGGCTTAATTAAAATTTATAACTTCTGCCCTGCAAAAAGATACTGTGGAATGAAAACATAAGCCATAAATATAAAGAAATTATGTAAATATATATATATTATATATGTATATTACATATATATAGATATAGATATAGATATATATCTGACAGGGAATCATATCCAAAATATACCTTCAAATACTTAAAATTCATAAATAAGAAAATAACATAATTAAATATTGCACAAATTTGTAAACTCATAAGTCATCAAAGAAGGTACATAGATTAAAAATAAGCATATGAAAAGATATTCAACGTTTGTCTTAGCTCAGGCTGCCATAAGAAAATATGATAAATTGGGTGGTCGTAAATTTATTTCTCACAGTTCTGAAGTCTGTGAAGTCCAAGATCAAGATGCTAAGAGAATTGGTTTCTGGCAAGAGATCTCTTTCTGGCTTTAAGATATCAGCGTGAACTCATATTTGGCTTAATATAGATTCATAGATATGTGATTTATATATGATGGGTAGGTAGGTACACAGAAATATAAACAGATATACTTGGACTATTCTACATACAAATATTTTCTTGCTCTAACATCTTAAAGGTGTAAAGATGAGGACACTTCAGTAGCAACCGACATACCCACCATCCATATCTTGTTTTCTAAATATAATTCTCCAATAATAGTAACCAGGTCTTGATGTATTCTAATGCTGGCCAGGGAATATACAAAGTGATCCTCAAGCTTCTATGGTGTCAGAGAGTAAAGGAGTAAAGGAGTGCTAAAACATAAATGGAAAGAATAAATGGGTGAGGGTAGGTACAACCTGAAAGAGTTTTTAGTGACCAAATCTGACACAAATAGAGCAGCAAAATAAATAATATTGAATTTTAACCCAAAGAATTAAAAAAGATACCCATGAGTTTATTCTGTTATAGACAGAATGTAAGATCCCCCCCCCAAATTTTCAACTTTCTTGATGTACATACCCCTATAATTTCCAGAGCAGTGGAAATACTGGATATCTCTCCCATGATAAGATATTTTATATGGTTAACACTATCTTGAGAAAGGGTGACTATCCAAAAAGATCTGACATAATCACAGGAATAACATAAGCTCTTTAGAGCACAATATCCTCAATCACGAGTCACTGAAGAGAAATCAGAGACCCTCCATCTGGTCTAAAAGAAAGCAAAAATTCATGCCATGAGTCATCTCAATAGGAATTAAGCCTGGCTACTAGATAAGAAAAGTGACAGACAGAAAAGAAAGAAGGAATCTTTGTATTATAACCACTGGAATTGGTTTCTATTAAGAGAAGAAATGAGTTTGGACATGGATTTTTTTCCTTTCAAATTTCTAGAGAATTTAGTCTATTTGACACCTTGATTTCACCCTTAAAATTCCCTGCGCAGAGAACCTAGTCACACCTGTCACAGTTCTGACTATAGAACTAATAAATGTGTTGTTTTAAACTGCTAAATTTGTAGTCACTTGCTATGGAGTCATATAAAACTGATATAGCATTATATAAATGCTTGAGTGAGTGAGTGAATGAATGAAAGATGACAATTAAAAATGAGAATAAACAGATCTCTAACAGAATTCCAAATAGTAAATGTAGGATTGTGCAAAATAGAAAATCATTATTAAAACCAGAATAATAATTGCTGTATAAAACATCCATGATGGAATGATAAAATTAGCATGTTAAAATTTAGATTTAAGCATCCTAGCTTTGTTCTTGATCTTAAGAAAAGAAAAAACAAAAGCAACATTTGCAGAACTTTAAGATATCACCTCCAACTTATTAATTGATACTCCTCCCTCTTAGACATGGAGTTTAACATCCTAACCTTTGAATTTAGGCCTGTTTTAGCAACTTGTATAACAACAGAGTATGGAAAGATTATTTAAAACTAACTAATTTTACTGGAGAAAAACTTACAGACATTATCTTATCCAAGTAATCAATATTAATATGAGGTACGCAAAGAGATCCTACTGTATAGCACAAACTACTATATCCAATCTCTTAGGTTAGACCATGATGGAAGGTAATATAAGAAAAGGAATGTGTGTGTGTGTGTGTGTGTGTGTGTGTGTATGACTGGGTAGCTTTGCCGTACAGCAGAAATTAGCACAATGCACTGAAAATCAACTATACTTTAATTAAAAAATAAATTTAAAAAGACTGTGATGAAAAGTCCTATGCTGTAGTGATACTACATCTCCCCTAATTTAATGTGATGAGAACATCTTGTCTCTCTGGTAATTCTTCTAGCAAGTCCTTAACTCCATAATAATCATGAAAAAAGGTGTTCCCGTCGTGGCTCAGTGATTAATGAATCCGACTAGGAACTGTGAGGTTGCGGGTTCGATCCCTGGCCTTGCTCAGTAGGTTAAGGATCCGGCGTTGCCATGAGCTGTGGTGTAGGTTGCAGACGCGGCTCGGATCCCGTGTTGCTGTGGCTGTGGCGAAGGCCGGCAGCTACAGGTCCTGTTAGACCCCTAGCCTGGGAACCTCCATGTGCCGCGGGTGCGGCTCTAGATAAGGCAAAAAGACAAAAAGAAAATCATGAAAAAAATCTCAAACTTAAATTGTTACATTAAAAAAGGAGATGGTTTTTATCATATTTACATTTAATTTTCCTGTCTGATTTTTCAAGAAACCAGATGTATTATGGGGAAATGTATGTATACCATCCAGACTTAACCACACATTAGCCCTGATTGCAGCTCTGTGTATGCTATTTTTATTAGTGGTAGAGTAGTTTAATAAGGTCTTATGTACAAATTGCTTGGGGCTTGTGTAATGCCATATATATAAGAAATGCACCACCCCCCAAGGTATATTCTCCAACCTGGAATTCTACTTCATAATGGAAGGTATAGAGAAACCAGCACATAGTCATAGAGTCTACTAGTCAGATTGTGACCTGTACCACCTAAAAACCTCAATATGGTACTGTGTTCTCAAAGGAAAGGCTGTATGGGTCTCTAACCTTAGAGGTGAAGTAGGAGGAACTTCAATTTGTATCACTTCCAGTGACATAAATGGGCAATTGTATTTTCCACTACCACAATCTGGCCTCTGAGGATTCAGAAGTACTAGTTCACAAAGAGGAGAGTACTCTTGTCAGAAGACACAAAAAGTATTAACAAATTACCTGTTAGAGCTGTTGCCAAGCTATTTTGAACTCCATACCCAGGTACTCACAGGTGAAAAGAAGAGTCACCAAACTAGTGAAGTATAATCAGCAGGAGGAGGTAGGGCTGCTTTTACACAATAGGGACAAGAAGGAATATGGGTGCAACCCAGGTAATCCTGGTGTCTCTTGATGCTCCTGTGATCCATTTTTACTGTGAAGGAATCAGTGCAGCAACCTGATCTGAGCAGATAATGAGTACTCAGGTTCAGTAACAGAGGTTTGGGTCACAGCACTAGGTTGATCTGACTCAGCAACAGTTTAAGTTAAATTGGAATGGATAGTGGTTTGGAGAGAAGATTAATACCAATTGTGGTGCAGAGGGCAGCTGAAGTGATGGGGGCTGTAGTTCAACCTGTTAACTTTGTTCGGACAAAGGGGCACATGGGAACCATGGAAGAGTTATACAATCATGAACCTGTATGGAGAAATACAGTGTGGTGTGAGAGAGACTGTGGTAGCTGTTAAAATACCCTGTAGAGTTCTTACCACACAGGGAATGTAATTGACCAAGTAGGCATTCTCTAGAATTTGTTCTGCCATTTAGTTGGGGTTCATGTTGTCTATGGACTGCTCCCAGACAATGATGGAGTATAGTAGGGACATTCATCCATATATAAAGGCAATCACACAGTTTTTTCTCCTTATTTGTCTGCCTTATTTCACTGAGTACGATATCCTAAAGATTCATTCGTGTTGTCACAAATTGCAAGATATCCTTGTTTTTAGGACTGAATAATAATAATAATAATTGCCTGCACTCTTGTTTTCTTCCTGGATCATATCATTTGCCCTGTAGTGTCTGCTGAACCCATTCACATATCCAAACTGGGTAAATCTTTGAATGGGTAAAACCTGGAAATGGGAAAGATGTATAAACTCTGGACTAAATTTTGATTAATGTGTAGAAAAAAGCAATAGATAAGTTTCCATTTATTTGTATCTCAGAGGAACAGTTCTGAAATGCATTATAAAATCTTCCTTAAGCTATCCCCAGCAACTTTGATCCCCACTCATTATTCACCTTTAGATCAGCTTGGTACTATTTTGTCTAAAATTCCAATTAAAATTTTAGACAAAATAGTACCAAGATAAGATATTCTAATAAATTATTTTCCATTTTCCTATTCATTTTAAAAGTTTACAACTTATGGAGTTCCCATCATGGTGCAGCAGAAACAAATCTGACTAGGAACCACGAGCTTGTGGGTTCGATCCCTGGCCTCGCTCAGTGGGCCGGGTATCTGGCGTTGCTGTGAGTTGTGGTGTAGGTCGCAGATATGGCTCAGATCCCACGTTGCTGTGGCTGTGGCATAGGCTGGCAGCTGTAGCTCTGATTCAGCCCTTAGCCTTGGAACCTCCATATGCTGCAGGTACAGCCCTAAAAAAAAAAAAAAATTACAACTTAATATTCTTACTACCAAATGCTAAATAGATGAGAAACGAGATAAAAACTGTGCAGTTGCAGTATGTAATAATTATTAAGCTTCTGTATAAACTAAAATTGTGCCCATTTCTTTGGTGAGAATAATTTGGGTTAAGTGAATTATCTTTTCTTTTTTAACCTTCACTCTTCTTTTAAATGCTAATTGATATAATGAGTAAAAATTGGTTTATATATACTATTCCAGAAATTCCCTGAAATGTGGACAAAATAGTACCATTACCTAGAAGGGGGAAGAAGAAGTAAAAGAATAGAAATCTGTGACTGGTGAGGCCTTTCCATCATCGAACCCCCACCTCTATTTTTCTTCTTTTTTATTTCCATTATTTTATGTGTACAAAGTTATCCAACTGCTTTTGGATACTGGAAGCCTTTCCTTACACTTCTCATCAGCCATCATTATTTTAGATCAAATTAAAATTCTCTTCAGCCTAGACAGATTATTTAAATAGACTATAAGTCCTTCTCACTGGTTTTCTTCCACTCCATCCCATACTCTCTCCTCTATAGTAAAATACAGTTCTAATTCTATACCACTTAATGACCTTCTGCTACTCTTTATCACCTGTAAATGATATCAAAACCTCTGGGAACATAATTTAAATCTCTTTACAGTATGACTCTTTCTAACTTTTTCTCCTTCCAACCCTCGTGTTTCCAATGTGCCTTGACTATACGATATTTGTTTCTGTCCTTTTCCCACTTGGTAGATGACTCCATTGAAGCATCCACCATGGAGTATGTGTATATATGTACTCATATATAATACATGCAAACATACACACACTTAAGTATATATATTTTAAAAAATATCTTTACTTCTCATTATGCTCTGAGCAGCTTAAAGCAGTGACTTCAGAACACAGTCCAGAATTGGCAAAATGTAGGAAAAAATAAATTTCTCTTGAAATATTATCTATAAATCAAGAATGATTGAATGTGTATATAAATGACACTGTCCACTCCCTATACTCAAACCTATAAAGAAAAAACATTTCTAATTTCCTCTCCATGATTCTCTAAAATATAATGCTAGATCACATCAACACCAGAATCTTAAAAGTTGGTAAAACTAGTATAGAAAAGCCTATGACCTATTTTAAAAGAGCAATACAATTATGTAGATTTTTCTGGCTCAAAACATAATGAATTCATTATAACACTCTTCCTAAATTTTATAAAATAAGAAGAATTTAATATTGAAATATTAGACTTTTAGTTAAGCCAAAAATTATATTCCATTTTCAAAGATAATAACAATATTCTAAGTGCCTAAGGCATGTCAATACATCGAAATTTAGAATTGAGCCAAGAAAAAAGAAAGTTGAATTAAAAATAAAATGTTTGCCCAAGAGTGGGATTGCTGGGTCATATGGTAGTTCCATGTATAGTTTTCTAAGGTACTTCCATACTCTTTTCCATAGTGGTTGTAGCAGCTTATATTCCCACCAACAGTGCAGGAGGGTTCCCGTTTCTCCTCACCCACTCCAGTATTTGTTGTTTGTGGACTTTAATGATGGCCATTCTGACTGATGTGAGGTGGTATCGGTGGTAGCAATCCCACTCTTGGGCATATATCCGGACAAAACTTTCCTTGAAATAGACACTTGCACACACATGTTCATTGCAGCACTATTCACAATAGCCAAGACATGGAAACAACCTGAATGTCCATCGACAGATAATTGGATTAGGAAGATGTGGTATATATACGCAATGGAATACTACTGAGCCACAAAAAAGAATAAAATAATGCCATTTGCAGCAACATGGATAGAATTAGTGATCCTCATACTGAGTGAAGTAAGTCAGAAAGAGAAAGACAAATACAATATGATTTCACTTATATCTGGAATCTGATATACTGCACAATGATCCTTTCTACAGAAAAGAAAATCACAGACTTGGAGAACAGACTTGTGGTTGCCAATAGGGTGGGGAAGGGAGTGGAATGGTATAGGAGTATGGGGTTAGTAGTTGTAGACTATTGCTTTTGGGATGGAAAAGCCAGGACATCCTGCTGTATAGTACTAGGAACTATGTCTAATCACTTATGACGAATCTATATATGTATGCGTAACCGGGTAACTGGGTCACCACTCTGTACAGTTGAAAAATTGACAGAAAACTGCAAACCAGCTATAATGGAAAAATTAAAAAAATTTAAAATAAAATGTTTGGAAAATAGGTTAAAACATAAATATATACAACTCTAAGGGCAACATAATGGTTTACATTTTGTATAGTCCTGAAGCAATTGTGATTATTAGAGAAGTTTACAAAAAATATGGAAACTGGAGTTCCCATTGTGGCTCAGCGGTAACGAACCCAACTTGTATCCATGAGGTTGCAGTTTCGATCCCTGGCCTCGCTCAGGGTTAAAGATCCAGTGTAGCCATGAGCTGCACTGTAGGTTGCAGACATGGCTCAGATCTGGTGTTGTTGTGGCTGTGGCATAGGCCAGCAGCCAAAGCCCTACTTTGACCCCTAGCCTGGGAAGCTCCATATGCTGTGGGTGTGGTTTTAAATTTAAAATAAATATATATATATATTTCCATATATATGTATATATATATGGAAAACTGAAGAATAGAGGTAATCATAGAGCATTAGCATTACATATTTATAGCCTTTACATTTATGCATATATAGTATTTGCTTATATATTTATAGTCTGTACATATAGATGCATATATACATGTACATGGGCTTTATGTATAGACTATGTATAGTATAATATATACATATATATTTATATGTAGTAAAGATGATATATATATATATATATCTTTTTTTAAACTGCTTATTTAACATAAAGGGAAAGTAATCATTTTATTTTATTACATACACTTATTGGATATCTATATATGTCAGGCAATTTTCTAGACCTATTCATCATTCACTAATTTATTTAACAATCAATTAATTTATATTTTTAATACTATTTCAGCATCAACAAAGTATTAGGCCTGTTACGCAGCTTGGGCAAAGAGTAGTGAGTACAAGCACAAAAGTCTGCTTGTTATCAGTGTCTCATATTATAGACAGTGGGTCACGCCACAGCCACAGAAACACAGGATCCGAGCCGCATCTGCGACCTACACCACAGCTCACAGCAATGCCGGATCCTTAACCCAGTGAGCGAGGCCAGGGATCAAACCCACAATGTCATGGTTCCTAGTCTCATTCTTTTCTGCTGTGCCACGGCAGGAACTCCAACTTTTGTTTTCTGTAAAGGGCCATAGAGTAAATACTTGAGATTTTGTGGGCCATTTGGTCTCTGTTGCAACCCGGAACTCTGTTGTTGTAGTATGAAATGTGTATATACCACTTCAGTAGGGCTATGTTCCAGTAAAACTTTACAGGAAAAAAATGGAGGGCTAAATCTAGTCTATAAGCCATAGTTAGCTAATGCCTCATAGACTGAGTATTAAGCAAGTAACAACATTTTTTTAAAAACATTAAAAATTGGTTTGTTTCATTAAAAAATACTTAAATCAACTATGAGTTAATAAAAAATTAAAAAGATATACAGTAAGGCAATTGGTTAAGGAAAAGATGAGGTCCTATTTAGAGGGACTATTAAGCAAGTGCTTCTATGAAGAAGTGAAATTTGACCAGAAAAGTAAAAACAGAAAAAGAGATGTATCAATATCTCAGGAAAATGCATACCATGAAAAGGAGAAAGAAATGAAATGAGTGTGTCATGAGTGAAAGAATTAAAAATTTAAAATTTATTGCATAGATAGAACAGATTTAATTTGTTAACTCACTAATGGACTACACTCTAAGTCAAATCCCATTACTTTAATAAAGGTTGTTTTCTTGACTTTCTTGTACTTATATGTACTTTTTGCTTAAAACCCTAATTACTGTTATATAATTTAACTAAATGAGGATGATACAAATTCCACCCATTCCTTGAAACTGAATATAATTATCAAATACTGAAAAGTAATGATGCATTTTTTATAGTTGCTATTAAATACTTTCCCTATGTATGGACAAAATAAAAGTATCCTTTGTTATTTTATATGGATTAATGATGCTTTTCTCATGAGCTAGAGGAAATTATCACAGTGTTTGCCCAGTTGTTTCTCAGGTTCTTACAAAACAGAGAGATGCTATTATTACCAGCCTACTTTCTCTCTTTAATAGCCAGACAATTATGAAGTGGTGGTTTCTGCTATAAAACAATTAGTTTTCAATTATGTGATTGTTATCCTTTACCTTAGTTTTGCTCTCTTTCCACCAAATCAAATTGTCTTTTCTCTTTCTTCTGGGATATTTTCTATGTTAATTTACATAGACATACATTGTGTTCCCTTATTGTAATTTTTAATCAACCATGCACTGCTTTTTATAAACCTATAGAACCCACAGTCCTACTCATATAGATTAACATTTGAAGACAGAAGAGCTTGGTCTCCTCTCCATGTAAAGCTACCAAAGTTATAATTTTGGAGACTAGAGGAACCTGGGATCTTCAGCACTCATATTTTTCTTTAGGTGACCTCTTTTGTCACAAACTACAGATAATAAGGATACCCACCTTTAGCTGATCTAGCTGTATACCTGACTCAGCTAATCATTCTCTGGCGCTATTTTTAGATTTCCTGATATGTGACTTGAAATATTAGCTTACAAATCCTTTCTCTAGACAGTTTGCTACTGTTTTATAATTTTCTGTTGGAAGTGCATTACTATTTGCACGTTTTTCCCATCAGAAATGCTGCTAGAGAAACCATAACCAAGGTTCTTGACCCTTGAAAAATAAGGAGTTAAACAGTCTGGGAAGACTGTAAAGCAGGATATTACAAGATTCTCATTCCCTCCTGCAGCTGCTGAGAAAACATTTTGTACTCTAGACTACTGCGGACACTATTACACATAACTGTGCTTTCCATCTCAATGGAGTGGGGCAAGCAGCCCTGTGTAGAGAAGGACCTCTGTATGGAAAAGTGCAGAGAACTCTATTCTTGCAGCATTTTATATTTTTCAGATCTTTTCACTTTCAGTCTTTTTTGGGGAAATGCATTTCCCTAGGATAATCTTCAATAGCACTTCTTGGAATAAACTTAGCTTTATAACTGAAATGTCACCACAGGATTTCAGATTCTTGAAATATTGCTTTGTGTTATCTTTCTACTAAATTGTTATAATTGAATGCCATCCCTTGCATCCTTAAACAGCTAAATAAAGAAAGCCCATTTAATTTAAATGAGTGGAAATATGTATGGTGGTAAGGGTAGAGCAATAGTTTAGTTTTCTCCTGCCTAGATATTTAAAATCCAGTAATGTCTCTCTCAATGAGCTGAATGTGTAGGAAGGAAGTGGCATAGGTAAACAAAAACCTGTAGCAAAAAAATAATTCAAAGTAAATCATTCAAAAGTACCCTAGCAAGGAAATATCAGCTTAATATAGCAAACTCTCTAACTCTGTACATCACTAATATTTCATTCTGAGAATCCTTAAATTCTCAATCATATTAATTTTCTGACAACTGAATCAAAAATAGTCTAAAACTTGAGTATTCACTTTAAAAAGAAAACAAGTGTGAATATTTTATTTCAAAGATGATTTCTGGAAACCCTCATACAAGTGTGAGATTTGACTAGGAAAGGGGGAAAACAACATCAGTAAACTTGTATTACTAAGCAAGTTACTGCTGTGGGTAACAAAAGTTTAATCCCACCCCACTAGGGACTTGGAAAGCCAGCATGGTTCCCACCACTCAGTCATTTCACTCAAAGAAGCTGGGGTAATTATTTACCAATTCTTGTCTGTCATTGGTTGGGTAGTTTGGTTTTAATTCCACAGTAATTCTGGCTTGGCATTTGTATGGACAAATTGGGTCCAGCTGCCAGAAATATCCTTCAGGCAAAGGGATGCAGCTGCTACCAGTTGGAATTCCAGTCCTGTACCCAGAAATAAGAAAAACCAAGGGTATATGTACTAGGCATTGGCAGCATTTACTCTAAGTCCTTAGTGCAGATCAATGTCATTTTAATATACTTTAACATTTCTAACCAAACGCAATGCCTTCAAAGTATATAGATAACTATGTATATAGATAACTATGTTGCCTCAGAAAGAAATTTGACATTATAACAAAAAATCTGTGTTCAATGCCCATATTAACAAAACATAAGAAAAGTTACATACTCACCTGTTGTCCTCAACCTTTCTATTCAGTGAGGGTGGCTTCCCTATTTTGCTTATTTGTAGGATGAATACGTATGTCCATATATTGAATGAAAATAAAAATATAAAATAGATTATTTCTCCTAAACAATTTTTAGAAGAGCAAGCAAAATACCCACTAACTTAAAGTAAAGCAAATTATCGTGCAATTATTTAACTTAGATTTTGGAAAGTCCATAGTGAAGCTGGTAAAGGCTTGTGATTAGAATTATTTGCCAAATTATAAGTCACTTTTAGGTAGGACATCAAATCCATCTGATAAAGTATGTTTTCATTGATCCATGGCTATTTTGATGTCTGGATTCATCTTAACACATAAAGAATCACTGTAGATAGATTCAGTATGTTGCTAAAACTGGTATCTCTAATTTTCATCACAGCATGCAGCAGTCATGATAATTAAGCCAACTTATATTATCACTTATGATTGCTTCTTAGCAGAAACTGTGGTATTTTCCCCATTGAATGGGGAGTGAAGATGGGTAGATTAAACTTAGTGTGAGAATTATTTCCCTCTTAGGCAGATTTCATCAAAACCAACAGTGGGATTCAAAATGACCAGTAATAAAAGTAGGAGGAGATGATTGTCTATAAAGTGCAATTTAATGGGACTGGAATCACAGAGAAAATAATCACACAGTGAATTAGATCAAATAAAAGAAGTAGAATGTCCTGCATATATTCTATTAAGATGAACAAAATGAAACAAAACAAAAACTTAACATTAACATAATTTCAGATATTTATATTATTTAGCATTTTCCTAATTAAAATATTATTTTGTTATAAAATTGACACATACACATATTAAAAGTTTAAAAAAAAGGAGAAAGTAATTCTCCTGCTTCTGAATCTAGCCCAGATTCCAGAGGATGGTCCACAATTTCTTTTGCGGTTTCTTAAACAGTGAAATCCTTGGCTTGTATTAATTAACATCTTTCATAAGCAATATAAATTTGATTTTTCTACCCTTATACAATGTTATATATTGTCAACATTATTGATTTTGTCCAATTAGTAGGATATAAAAGAAACTCATCTTTTAATTTTTATTTCTTCATGGTAGGTGATGTTAAATATCTAATGTTTAAAAGACCTGTTCTTTTTCTCGCTTTTGAATCACGTGTTCACCTTCATATCCATTTATATTTTATAATATTGGACATTTATTCATTTGAAGAAAACCTTTGGTATTGATCCTGTAGAAAAAGGAGAGAATAGTAGCCTCTATGATCTACAACTAGTTCTAGACCATTGAAACTCCCTTCCACATCGTTTTGTTGTTATTAGTAGCTTTACATAAAATGTATGCTTTTGTATGTGATCATGTAATCCTTATAATATATCTATAAAGCAATCAGAACTTACTGATATTGTCATCTCAATTTTAGAGTTGAAGAAATAGAAACTTAGTCAGTGATTTGACTAAGATCCATAACAGAAATGAAACTTCTGTTGTGACTTCTGGCAATTTTTTTTCAACTACCTACATCTGTTATTTCTATTTTACCAACAGAGTATTGTTATATCTATTGTTAGGCACCAATAATTTTTATATACATTTTTTATTGCATGCATCCTAATTAATGGAAAAAAGGTAAATTTCCCGCACATTCTTGCCAAAATTTGGTTTACTAGTTTATTATTTAATATCCCCATAATTAGCCATAGACTTTAATAAGACTAAATCAACTGTTTCCCATACTTCTGCAAGCTTCGCACCAAAGCAAGTATCCATATAATTTTAGCTTTCTGAAATGATTCTAAATAATGTATGTTAACTATTGCCAAATTATTACGCACTTTTTATGGCTTGTTTCATTTCTTCCTCATCAATAAAAACTGTTAGGGTCTCCTCAAACCGAGATCAGAATTTTTCTCACTCACTTGATTTCTGTGAATTTTACAACATTTTTATATAATAAAGTAAGTTGATTTACTTAAATATCTATCAGAGTCTTTCAAATAATGCTCATAAAACTATATTCACGTCCTATTAATATGCAGTTTGACAACAGAATGTGACTATACAAAATCAATGCAGTTTGTGTTACAGGTATCAATAATTACTAGCAAGACAGGAGTTGAAGAAATTCAGGGGTACCCTTAATGAACTAAAAAAATAATGATTTAAAATTTAAGAATAAAAATATACCAAAGTAAAAGGTGAAACTGAATAGATAATTAAATATGTAAGCTTGAATGCAACATCTAGACCAGGTCAATATTTGGAATAGTGCAATAAAAACCTTTCCTAATATTTCCAGAATTTTGCTATCTGCCTTTCATACCAGACTGAAGATTATGGGCAACATCAAGCAGCAGATCACTAGGGAAAATTTATAGAAACCAAAAAGGGAACTTGAAGACAGGTGCTAATACTGATCAAGGGAAGGTAACTCCACTGGCAGGAGAGAAACAGCAATGGGAGGGTAAGAGGTGGAAGTGAGTTTAAAACAAACAAAAAAACAAACAAATGTAAGGAAAAACAACTGCGCCAGAAAAAAAGAAAGGGAAGAGGCAAACAGGCAAGGGAAATTTTTAAACTAATCATGATGTTAAGGTAGAGTTACTGTCATGGGTGTGTATATAAAGAACCATCGGCTGTACTGGACCAGAGGCATTCTGCATGATTTTTGCCCTTACAAAATTTTATGGTACAAGGGCTAAAACTATAGAGGATATTCTGTCTAGACACTGCCCAAGAATAGCCTAAGGTTTGCATAAACTCTTCTGGTATATCTCTTTCAAATCTGTATATTATAGGTTGTGCCTCATATACATACCAGGATTATCACAGTTACATTGTTTAAACTTTTTATTTGTAAAAATCCCATATCTACTCACTTTTTAGTTCCTTAAATTATGCTGTTTCATGTATTGATTTTTCTAAATATTATTTCATTTCACTTAAGTCAGTTTTACAAATTAAAACATATTCATGAATTTCAATTTCTGACTAAATAATACTACATTGAATTTTGCACTAACCTTAATGCGTTCACAAATAAAAAATGGTCAGTGTTTCATATTGCTATTTAGAAGGTTATTAAATTATAGTTGAACAGAAAATGTTCTACAGATATCATCGCTTTTAATATTTCAGTAGTTGCTTCAATTATGCTATAAAGGGTAGAAGTATTGCCAGTTAACTTTAAAAGACAGCATAATAGAGGAAATGGATTTAAAATAGCTTCAAATTATTTGTTTAATAAAATAATCCATGTCTGGATTATTCACCCCTTTCAATCCTATCTACTCTGTGATTCTGATTCTCTTTTAATACTCTTAAAAAGAGTATTGTAAATGACTGAAGAGAACACTATATCTGATTTTGTGCTAACAAATTGAAACAGCATGTGATCATGGCTAAGCAGGAGCTTTATGGAAATAGCAAATAGTTACATGAAGTATAGCTGTCACTGGAAATAGAAACCTGCAAGGAGTCTACCATGAAAGTAGCAATTTCAGATTCACCAGTGTTTAAAATTAAAGTTTAGTAATTCATTGTGGATATTTCTCCTTAATGGCTTTCAGAAAGTTTCTTACATTTACTCTGCATTTTCGGGATTTTTTCTTAATGTCTAACCCTGCAAAATAAAAATATGTTTATTTAAGATCAGTAACACAGTTGTTGTAAGGCTGTGCAAATAAAGCACTCTAAAAACACTGAATTATGAAACAATGGACAATCAACTCATTTATAATTAATAGTTATTTTTTTAATTCATTGAATGTTGAAACATGTTATGTTAGCTAAATCAATTTGACTGATAGTTTTTTTTCCTCCCCTCTTCTGGAGTATAACTAGCTTATACATGAATCTAATTAGAAATGTGAGCAAACTTTCAAGTAAAAATGCTTAGTGAAAAAAATGCCTATTTAAATAGTTGTACATCAATATGTGACATTAAAGTGTTTTAAGATGTGGAGATGAGAAGGAGGTTTAAGAAATTAGACACTAGCTAAAGGAAAATGTTTTGGAGGAAACTTTGTTTTTTTAACGTTTTTATTTGTTTAGCATGAAATACCTGTGGAAATATGTGTGAAATATTAAAGAAAGACATTTAAAAATTAGTCTAGGAAAAAATACAAAAACAGAGGAGTTGGAAAAAAAATTATCAGGTTTGGAGTTCCCATTGTGGCTGAGCAGTAATGAACCTGACTAGTATCCATGATGATGTGGGTTCTGTCCCTGGCCTTTCTCAGTGGATTAATGATCTGGCATTTCTGTGAGTTGCGGTGTAGGTTGCAGACATGGCTGGGAGCTGGTGTTCCTGTTGCTGTGGCTGTGCCGGCAGGCAGCTGTAGCTCTGATTTGCCTCCTAGCCTGGGAATCTCCATATGCTACAGGTGCAGCCCCCAAAAATAAATGAATAAATAAATAAATAATAAAGTTTTGAGGCAAACTAGACAAACAAGGAAGGTACTGAATATAAACAGAAATAAACAATTCAGAATGAAAAGATTTAAAAGAGAAGATAAATTGTTTGGGACTTACTGCTATTTTACCCACATAATATATTGAGTACTGGAGGAACATGGTTCTATGATAACTTTTTTTTTTTCAAAATGGTTAAAATGGTGAATTTTTTTTTCTCTTAATGGATTTTATTTCAATTATAGGTGTGCATAAATCATCACAAGTCAATTTTACAGATTTTGTATCCCAAATCCCCAGTGCATCCCCCCACCCCCCCAGATTGTCTTATTTGAAAAACCAAGGTTTTCCAAAGTCTGTGAGTCATTGTCTGTTCTGTAAGAAGGTTCATTGTGTCTTTTCAGTTTCCACATGTAAGCGGTAGCATTGGGTGTTGCTGTCTAATTGTCAGACTGGTTTCACTTCGCATGATAATTTCTGAGTTCATCCATGTTGCTATAAATGTTGGTAATTCGTTCCTTTTAATGGCTGAGTAACATTCCATTGTGTATATGTACCATATCTTCCCTATCCACTCTTCTGTGGATGGGCATTTAGGTTGTTTCCATGACCTGGCTATTGCATAGAGTGCTGCAATGAACACTGGAGTACATGTGTCTCTTCGAGTCATGGTTTCTGCTGGATAGATGCCCGGGAGTGGGTTTGCTGGATCAAATGGTAATTCTATTTTGAGTTTTCTGAGGAATCTCCATACTGTTTTCCACAGTGGCTGCACCAATTTGCATTCCCACCAACAGTGTAATAGGGTTCCTTTTTCTCCACACCCTCTCCAGCACTTATTGTTTGTAGACTTTTTGATGATGGCCATTCTGGCTGGCGTAAGGTGGTACCTCATAGTGGTTTTGATTTGCATTTCTCTAATGAGGAGTGATGTTGAACATCTTTTCATGGGTTTATTTGCCATCTGCAGGTCTTCTTTGGAGAACTGTCTGCCTAGATCCCCTGCCCATTTTTGGATGGGGTTGTTTGTTTCTTTGGTGTTGAGCTGTAGGAGCTGTTTGTAAATTTTGGAGATTAATCCCTTGTCAGTTGAATCATTGGCAAATATTTTTTCCCATTCTGTGGGTTGTCTTTTCGTTTTGTTTAGGGTTTCCTTAGCTGTGCAGAAACTTTGAAGTTTAATTAAGTCCCATTTGTTTATTTCTCTCTTTATTGTCCTTACTCTGACACATGGATCTGAGAAGATGTTGCTATCATTTATGTCGGAGAGTGTTTGGCCTATGTTTTCCTCTAAGAGTTTTATAGTATCAGGTCTTATATCCAGATCTTTAATCCATTTTGAGTTTATTTTTGTGCATGGTGTTAGGAAGTGTTCTAGTTTCATTGTTTTACATGTAGCTGTCCAGTTTTTCCAGCACCACATATTGAAGAGCATGTCTTTTGTCCAATGTATATCTTGCCTCCTTTATCATAGATTAGTTGACTATAGATGCGTGGATTTAATTCTGGGCTTTCTATCCTGATCCACTGATCTATATTTCTGTCTTTGTGCCAGTACCATACAGTTTTGATGACTGTATCTTTGTAGTAGAGTCTGAAGTCAGGGAGCCTGATTCCTCCCGCTCCATTTTTCTTTTTCAGGATGTCTTTTGCTATTCTGGGTTTTTTGTGTTTCCAGACAAACTTTAAAATATTTTGTTCTAGTTCTTTGAAAAATGTCATTGGTAATTTGATAGGGATTGCATTGAATGTGTAGATTGCCTTGGGTAGTATAGTCATTTTGATAATATTGACTCTTCCAATCCAAGAGCATGGTATGTCTTTCCACTTGTTTTAAGTCATCCTTGATTTCTTTCATCAGCAACTTATAATTTTCAGAGTACAAGTCTTTTGTCTCTTTAGGCAGCTTTATTCCTAAATATTTGATTCTTTTTGATGCGATGGTAAATGGGATTGCTTCTCTAATTTCTCTTTCTGATCTTTCATTGTTGGAATATAGAAATGCAGTTGATTTCTGTGTATTAATTTTGTATCCTGCGACTTTGCCAAATTCATTGATGAGCTCTAATAGTTTTCTGGTAGAGTCTTTAGGATTCTCTAGGTATAGTATCATGTCGTCTGCAAAAAGTGATAGTTTTACTTCTTCTTTCCCAATGTGGATTCCTTTTATTTCTTTTTCTTCTCTGATTGCTGTAGCTAGGACTTCCAGAACTATGTTGAATAGTAGTGGCGAGAGTGGACATCCCTGTCTTGTTCCTGATCTCAGTGGGAATTCTTTCAGCTTTTCACCATTGAGAATGATGT
>PVHT021183693.1:20872056-20946931 GCA_004024745.2 Catagonus wagneri
TTTATTCTTCAGTTTGTTAACGTGGTGTATCACACTGATTGATTTGCGGATATTGAAGAATCCTTGCATCCCTGGGATAAATCCCACTTGATCGTGGTGTACAATCCTTTTAATGTACTGTTGGATTCGGTTGGCTAGTATTTTGTTGAGAATTTTTGCATCTATGTTCATCAGTGAGATTGGCCTGTAATTTTCTTTTATTGTGGTATTTTTGTCTATTTAAGCACTTTCTTAAACAACACTGAATACAAAAGCATAAGCCTCACATAATAAGGGTATCATAATATTACATGTTCAATTTTAAATTCCAAAATAATGCTTTTAAAAGTTTATGTTTTGTTATTAGTAAAGATAAACTTTTTTGTGCTACATATATAAGCATTGGTTTTCATATGATTTATAGATATTGCTGTAAATGATGAAAACACGAAAGAAAAACATAGCTATTTTGTATACATTAACCAAATAGGATATCAGATAGAGATAAACTTGTATACATATTGCTGTTAATATAGTTAAAATCTACATATAGGGAACAGCATGTTTTACAGTTATTTATTAGCAGGATTATTGTTAAAGTCTAACAGAAAAACATATTTTGTGACTAGAAGATAGCTCATTTTGTTTGTGAGAGTATTGATTATACTTTTTGGGAGATAGTTCAACATGAAACAAAAGCAAGGGAAAGAGGGATAAAAGAAACCTGTTTATAGAAAGAAAGGTATTAAAAGTATGAAAAATTATATTTAAATATCTGCATGAGTTCCTGGCGTGGCTCAGCAGAAATGAATGTGAAGCATGAGGAGGCCATGAGGAGGCAAATTTGATCCCTGGCTTTGTTCAGTGGATTAAGGATCCAGAATTGCTGTGAGCTGTGGTGTAGGTCGCAGACATGGCTTGATCTTGTGTTCCTGTGTCTGTGGTGTAGGCCAGTGGCTATAGGTGCAATTTGACCTCTAGCCTGGAAACCTTGATATGCCATGGATATGGCCCTAAAAAGACTAAATAAATAGATAAATAGATAAATAAATGTCTACAGATGTAGGCATCTCCCTGGTGGCCTAGCAGTTAAGGATTTGGCATTGTCAATGCAGTGTCTCAAGTTCAAGCCCTTACCCAGGAACTTCCACAAGTCCATGGCCCCAGCGTAAAAAAAAAAAAAGGAAAAAAACTACAAATCTAGTCCAGTATATCCTTTCACTGTAATCTACAACCTCATTCTTCTAAAGTATGCATTCCTACTTTAAACCACTCAGTCTTTCTAAAGATACTAGAGTCTAACATACCCAGGCTTCTGTTTATTCTCTTATTGAAGGATGGAGGGCTATTCAGGCATTTTTCACTGCATGTGTAAAAAATGTCTGTGCTCATCAAAACATGTATTGCATAGCCACTCACTCCACAATGTCTTTTCTGATTCTTTTACTCACAATTATTTAAGCCTTTTCCCTTTATTTTCATTGCTTTTTGTTTGTTCTTCTATTCAGAGCAAATTTAAATATGTTAAGATAGGTGAAGAGGTATTTAATCATTTGTTTATTTCTTTGAATTCTGTGTACCAAAATGTTTGAAGTTAAAAGCAGAAAAGAAAGCTAACTGAGATGAGATAGAAATATCAAGAAATTAAATATATTTTGTTAGGTTTAATTTCAGTCTTAGGATTTTACCACAGAGAAACAAGATGTATGTCTAAAAAAAGGCTTATACATGAATGCTTATAGCATCTTTATTCAAATACACACCTCCCCCAAAAAAAACTCATCAAGAATAAGCCAAATGTCCATTTACAGGAGAATAGATAATCAAATTGTGCTATTTTCATGTCAGCGGATTATATGCCACTCAGCAATGGAAATGAATAATGCATATAAACATTTGTATGATTGTCAGAGCTATTACACTAAGTAAAAAATAGTGTAAGAGTAATGTATATATGATATTATTCCTTTATGTGCAATTCTAAAACAGGTACAAATAACCTGTGGTAAAAATATTCTGAAAAAGGTAGAAGTAGGTGACTAAGAATGAGTATGAAATAAATTTTTAGATAGGTGGAGACATTCTATATACTGATAGCGTGTGGAGTTCAGAGGTATATGTATTCATCAAATGTTAAATTATATATTTAAAGTATATACAGTAAAAGTTTGTAAGTATTCTTTTAAAAATAACTATAGACAATTAACTTTTATTTAGTGTCTTACTTTTTTCTCTAGTATAGGTTGACAATTTTGAAAGTATTTTCTGTATGTTCAAGGCATAAGATAAGTAAATACATTAAAAAATAATAGAAATAAGTAGAGCTACAAATATGTAGAAGAGAAAAGGCTAGAATAAACTCCATGGATTGGAATTAGAGCTATCTGCATTAATTCATTTACACACACACACACAGACACACACATGGTAGTAAACATTCTCTATGACCCATGTATTTTTGAACATTTTCTGAGAAAAAGTGACTAAAAGCATTTGTTCCAGATAGCTTTCCAATATTTTTATATAGCATTCACTCTGGGGGTATAAACATAAGGTCTCCCAGG
This sequence comes from Catagonus wagneri, assembly GCA_004024745.2. Classification (NCBI taxonomy): domain Eukaryota; kingdom Metazoa; phylum Chordata; class Mammalia; order Artiodactyla; family Tayassuidae; genus Catagonus; species Catagonus wagneri. The sequence goes on from PVHT021183693.1 coordinate 20,874,600, forward strand.
CTCCCTCTGATCATGGTAGTAAAAACTTTCTCCAGGGACAAACGTCTACAGATTTGCTAGCAAGCCCCTTATAATATTGGGAGTTTCCCTTAGGTCATCTTTCCTTAGTCACAACATAAAATCCACTGTGTAGACAGCACCTACCTTGACCCAACTCCAAATCACCCCTGAGGCGAGGAGAGTTGGGGGCAAAAGGAATTGATGGGAATATGAAGTTCATTTTTATTTAAATTGTTTTATTAAAGAGTAGTTGATTTACAATAGTGTCAAATTCTGCTGTACAGTAAAGTGACATTATATATATTCTTTTTTAAATATTATTTTTGATCACTGTCTATCCCAGGATATTAGATATTGTTCCTTATGCTATACAGTAGGAACTTATTGTCTATCCATTCTAAATATAATAGTTTGTGTTTACTGACCCCAAACCCCTAGGCCATCCAACTCCCTCCCCCTTCCCCCTGGGCAACCAGAAGTCAGAATGTAAACTTGTACAACCATTATGGAAAAGAGTACGCAGTTTCCTCAGAAAACTGAACAGAGAACTACCCTTTGACCCAGCAATCCCACTCCTAGCATATATCCAGACAAAACTGATTAAAAAAGATACATGTACCCCTGTATTCATAGAAGCTCTATTCACAATTGCCAAGACGTGGAAAGGGCCTAAATGTCCATAGACAGACGAATGGATTAAGAAGAAGTGGTACATATATATGAAGGAATACTACTCAGCCATAAAAAATGGATGAAAAATGTCATTTGTAGCAATAATGAATATGTAGTATTTGATGCCTGCTATGTCATGAGGAATAAAGCTGATTCAGACACCTGTGTTTTCTGCCTGCATCTATGAATCCATGCAGGCTAACTTCTTAGTTTAACTTAGTTTTCAGAATATTTCAGAACTTAAATTTCCCTATAATACCCATTTGTTTTCTGGATTTTTCTGATGAGAGGGCCTAAAATCAATGACATAGAAATCCCATACATAGATGGCCATACCTAGCATGCAGATCTTGATCGTTGATTACCATTCAACACTAAAAGGAAACAAGGCTTCTTTAAGAATACAATGAATCTATGTTGGTGCAGGTACAGAGAAAGTAAAGAAGTGCTAACGAATAATGGTGGTGGAGTTCCCATCGTGGCACAGCAGAAACGAATCTGACTAGGAACCATTAGGTTGCAGTTTGGTCCCTTGCCCCATTCAGTGGGTTAAGTATCCAGCATTGCCGTGAGCTGTGGTGTAGGTCGCAGACATGGCTTGGATCTGGCATTGCTGTGGCATAGGCAGGCGGCTACAACCCCAATTAGACCCCTAGCCTGGAAACCTCCATATGCCATGGGTGCAGCCCTAAAAAGGTAAGAAGACAAAAAAAAAAAAAAAAAAAAACAGGAAGAATGGTGGCAAATCTTAACCAAGTGATTATATTTAACATTACCAATTTTAGGGACAATCAGTATCACTCAACTCCTAATGTTATATGAGAAGAGCATATATTCGTACTATTCCTGCCTAAACTGTACAACCTAAATCTATTCATGAAGAAATATGAATGAGGAACATTCTACAATATAAATGACCTGTGCTCTTCAGAAATATGAAGGTCACAAAAAACAAGGAAACTCTAAGAAATCATTCTATCTTACAATAGACTAGTAACATCACACAAATAACTGGAATGTTATTATAAAAATTATTATAACTGACCTTTATAGATAAAATATTTGACCATGGGACATCAAATGACTGTGCTTCAGAAAGACCCGTTCTGCTCTGGGTACTGAAGACCTGCCAAGTCATAAAGTCTAATGAGCCAGCAGCAGATGAAAATGGTACAACTAGGATCAAGTGTGAATAGGTCCAAAGGGCATGAGTAAGCTCTTGAGGTGGTAGTCAAGACCTTTACACAGCTGCACCCAGGGCTCAAATGTATTGCCATCTGCGGTGTCCTATATTCCAGCTGAAGAAGAAAGAAAAGCCCGAACTAGGTTATGGATGAGCTGGCTTGGTATGTGTGAGAAAACTCAAAATGTATAGTAGCTGCCTGAGAATCACATTCAGATACGGCTTTGAAAGCATTAGAGCAAAAAAATCTTCCCAACGGGCAAAACTGAGAACAGTGCACCCGGTCATTCACTTTGCTGAGAAGAAGTGGCCTGAGGTAAGAATATATACGCATTTCTGACAGTGGCAAAAGACTTGGCCTGAATATAAAGAAAAGAAAATGCCTGGAATATAATTGGAAAGATAGTCTGTGGTAGATCATGCATTTGAACATATAGGAATGGCATAAAGTATGAAAAAATTGTGACACATTCATACACAAAAATATATACCACAGAAGAAGTGCTGGGCAACTAAATATTAAAAATAAGCAAATATTTTCTATTATGGGCAAAATAACAAATATCCTAGTCTTTGAGGGCCACAGATTATCGCCCTCACATATCTTGTTTGTTTGTTTGCTGTTTATTTGTTTACAACCCTTTAAAAATAGCAGTCTTTCTTAATTCTTAAACTGCACAAAAGCAGTCTACAGGCTGAATTGGCCTGTGGGCCATTATTTTATACCGCTGTAGTGTTAGAATGACTCATTCAATTGAAATTAGCTAATCTTTGTCATGAGCCACCCTAGAGTGAGCACTGTGGGCAGATTAAAAGTGTCACAGTGGCGGAAAAAGATGCCATGTATGACAGTGGCAGAGGGAGGCCTCTTGATGAGATAGAGAATGTTTTTGGAAAGGTTAGATAAATGAACTTCAGTGGTCTTTATGGTGGATTGCTTGGTAAAAAGGTAAATGTCAAGGTATTATTTACGTATATATATGTGTGTGTGTGTATATATATATATATATATATATAACTAGAATATATATAGAGAATATATGTATTCTCTGTTTTCAAATTGAATTAATTACCTTAACATGTGGTAGAAGGCAATTCTAAAGTTTTATTTCAGATTTCAGGAGTAAACACATTTGCAAGCTGACTTACCACACATTTTGCAAGCAAAACATATTTGACTTTTGTTTTATATTTACCATAGTTTGTGTCTCGCTTACTCATTTATTTTCCTGCAGTCCTCCACAACATACTCTTAATTTCCAGACATCTGATCTTGGAGCATGTATAGCTCATCATCTACAATTTGTGGTTCTCAATTCTTAATAAGCATAGGTGTTCTTATGAAGCTTATTTGAACTATCCACTTCCAGCATATTCAGTTGTCCATTGCTATAAAGCAGCCTCATGACTGGAGGTAAATTGTCATGTCTAAATGGACTAAAAATCACAATCAATTCTTAATTGAGTTCAAAGAATATGCCTTATTATCAAAACTTCTAGTGATTAAATTTATCACATTTTACCTACATTTTTTTAGAACACACTAATACTGAAATGTTATAGTTTTTCAACTATTTCATTACCATTCGATAATTTTTTAAAAATGTAATTTCGTTATAGTTGGCTTACAATGTTGTGTTAGTTTCATGTGTACAAAAGAGTAAATTAGCCATACATATAAATATATCCAATATTTTTCCAATATGGGTTATTACAAACTGTTGAGTAATTTTTCCTATGCTATGTAGTAGGTTCTCATTAAACATCTTTTTTTTAATGTTTGTTTTTGTTTTCAGTCATACCTGTGGCCAGGGTATGAATCTGAGCTATAGTTTTGATAACACCGGATGCTTTTAGCCCACTGTGCAAGGCCAGGGATTAAACTGGAACCTCTATAGCTACCTAAGCCCGTGCAGTCAGATTCTTAACTCACTGCACCACAGCAGGAACTCTAATCATCTGTTTTATACAGTAGTGTGTATATGGTATTCCCACCCTCCCAATTCTTCCCCCCCTGCAATGTTTTTCCCTGTGGTAACCATAACACCAAAATGGGTTAAGAACCACTGTGCTAAATTACCTATACCAACAAATTGGTTTAGATTGCATACCTTCAATAGAAGATAACGTGAAGGTTACTTGGTCATGTTACTATAAATTATTTTTAATAGTTTATTGGATTTATTGTGATTTTTAGTCCACTTGGACATAACAATTTACCTCCAATCATGAGGCTGCCTTATAGTAATGGACAAATGAATACATAGTGAATCAGTAAATATAAGTACTTTATTTTGAGTTTATTTGAATATATGGTGAACTGTGAGAGTTAATGCTATCTAATGGTATTACAAATCAGATATTTTTATATCAGCAGCCTTAGAATTAAAAGGGTAGATTTAAAAATGAAAACAAATTAATTTGTACATGCACACTTATCCACATATCTTTTATTATTAACAAATTAAAAACACACATAAAAAAGGCTGTATTTGGAACATTTCAGAACATTCAGGATGCTGTCACGTATGAATTGTTTTCCTGATCAGATATTTGAGAATAAATGCAGAGTTAGAGAGAAATGGCTGAATCTCAAATATACATTTATCTCAGGATGATTCAGCCAAGGAATGTATAGCAAAAGTCATTCTCATGTTGAAGGAGAAATTATATCTATATCTATACCTATATGTATATCTATACGTATCTACCTATATATCTATGTGTATACACATACACATGCATACATATATGCAAACTTTTCATAGCTATTTATAAAAAATAAGTGACTTTCAAAACTTCATGATAAATTCAGTGTTTTAAAGTGAATAAACCCTTAATATGCTGTTGAATGTGATTCAAGGTAAGGATGAAGGACAGGCACATGGTGACCATGATAACATTGTTCTGAGTCCAGAACTTGAGTCTTACATATCACAACACTGAAAACTTTTAGAAAGTTTGATGAGTGACATGGTAAAGGAGAATTAAGGAATGTGGACTCCCTAACGATGCCAGTGTCTAGGGCAAGAGTACAAATGGAGGGCCCATGCCAAGTGTTTCAGTACACAAAAGATATAAACTGAGTTAGCAAACTGCTAATTACAATGTTTTGTAGTTGTTGGCTTTTAAAATTATATCTTTATATTGATTGGGAAGTATTAAATGCACAATTCATGGATTTATTGGAATACCAAATGGAACATAGTGGGACTCTAAAAATTGGCCTCCAACCTTGGATCCCCACTCTAGTTCCATACCACACACCCTCAGAGGCCTTGCATACATGTGTGTGGAGACCACGGCCTTTTCATCCAAGCTCTGTCCACACACCTAAATACAGTCATGTTTTGGCCCCCATGCACAACTAAGGACGTGGACTCAGGTAGCATGATGCAATATCTAGTAATGTGATACAAGGCCTAAGAATGGCCTCCCGAAGGCCTTAGACCAGAACTGAGAGTTCTTTGGGCAGGAAGTTCAGTGTCAGGTGTCAAGAACATGGACTAGAAGTGAGAAGTGAGGAGTGAATCTCTTTGGTATTCCTCATCCCATGAAAGGCAGATAGCTGTAAGAGGCCAGAGTGGAGTCATCTTAAGCATAGGATGTAAGTCAGGGAACTCTTGTTCAAACTAAGATACTAATGCACCCAAACAAATTTGATTCCTTGATCATTAAGTCCTTAAAATACCCCTGAGCTTGACAGACTTTAACAGGATTCCTGACTAGGCCTCAGACACCCTTTTCTTAGAGCATTGGCTTAAAATTTTTGCAATTACAAATTCTGTGTCCTTTAAAATATAAATCTTATTTCTACCTCCTGTGTTGTAACTCAGGAATGTCTTTCTCAAGGACTTGGGAACGATACCTTTGAAATGCAGTTACTTGAAGAGATAGAGACCCTTTCTTCCAGTCTCTGTGTGGGTTTGGGGGTAGAGGACTAACTTCAATAAGTAGCAGTTATCAAACACAGGTAGCCTGATTAAGCTGACCAACCTACCTGTTATTCACAACCCCCTCTAGTACTTTTCCATGTACTTACCCTAGAATTTGAAAATTCTGGCTTTCATTTCAGAGGAGTTGAGTTTTATCTCCCCTATTACAAGTAGTCTTGAATATAGTCTTCCTTGGGCTGTTTAATGTTTCTCTGACACCCTCCACTTGAGTATATTCAAGACAAGGAGGAGATCTCAAGCATGCACTGGGAAACCCTAAAAGAAGAAGTGCTTTCTCTTAAAAGAGGCCACTTAATTCAACCAAAGTAGATGTTAAGACCAATAAATGCCCTAGATTCCTGTGTCCCTTCCTCTTAGTTCTATTGTTAAAAAGTAATTTTAAAAGGAAGAATTAGGTAAGGGAATCTGGCCTGCTCCTGCTCAAAAGGGAGCTTGACAGCATCAGCCCCGACCATTTGAAAGTTACTCCCTATGAATCTTGTGACCCAGGTGCTCAGCTTCCACCCTCAGGTCTCTGTCCCCTCATGTCTCTGCTACTTCTTAGGTCATCTTGTTGCTGAGGGAAACTGCTCCTTTTGTCTTTCCTCTGAGAAGGTGATGCTCTAGAGTCAATTGACTGTGGAGGGAGGAAGAAGCAGAGAAAAGCTTATGTAGAAAGGAAGACTAGCTGTGGGTGTAACTTGACTTATTACTTATAAATATTATAATATATACATATAAGACCCTGACAATTTGGAGGAAGGCTTATACGTTTCGATTACACTTGAAAAACTGTGACTTAGATTAAATCATCTCAACTAATTACATTTCTACCTGAAAGAAAAGACCACGGCTGACAGCTTTCAAAGATTACTGAGTTCTCACATCAACTGGATACTACTGCTGATTTCAAGAGAAAGCAATTTGCCTCATAAAACTTACGTCCACTTCTTACTCACATGGGTTCAAATTCCTTCATACAACATACAACTACTCAACGCATTTATTTGGATCTCGAGAAAAGTCTACAAGCAACTTGATCCACCATGATCTGGAACGTTAACTAGGAATTAATGGATATTCTATTTTTTGTCATTCCAGTGGGATTTAACTAATTTTGAGTGTTTAAAAATAAAAGTATTTTGAAATAATATTTGTATCTGTAGTATTGTAGTGTAGCCACTAGCATATCTTCATTTGTTCTTGCTATCTATTTAATGCTTCATCACTGAGCTCCTACGCTATGCTACACAGGCACCACACTATGTGCTGGGTTCAAAGCAGTGTAAAAGCCTATGAATTTTCATGGGAAAACTACCATCTAGGAGCATGTATGTGTCCTTAAAATGTAATACTTTATCCCTGAGTAATAGTTCATCTTCTGTTACGTAGATTTAAACCAGTTCTCTAGTTAAATTCAAAATCATACGTAGTAAATATTTCTTTCTTTCTTAGCACTGAAAGTGAAATGATGTACTTAAGGTAGTTAATTTTGGATTGGTTAAATATGTTGAATAGGTTTGCTTTTATAAAGTGCAAATAAGTAATATATGTATAATTTTATATTCTTACATTAAAATATTTAAAGAAAAAAATAATTGTGTACACAATTTGGGGTACACAAATTTATAAATGCAAACATACATGTGCTAATAATCTACTTTATAGCAAAGACACAAGAATCAAGAGCCTGAGAAACTAGGAATATTTACTGTTATTCCACAAGGCCATGAGAGGAAGCTTCTTTTTCCACAGGCATTAAAAATAAAGTCTATGTAGAGAGAGAGAATCAATCCTATTCCAGGAAAGAGAAAAATTCCCATATGTAAAACAAATTATAGATTTACTGCAAATTTTGATTTTTGGGGAAACTTAATGTTAGGTGAAAGGATAGGTTCATTAAACTTAATATTTAAAATGTTTTTAAAAAACATTAAAATCTTGTTAAATGTGATAGAATTTGTTCCAGAATGATGGAATGCAGTTTCCTTGGTCCCCACCCTGTCATAGCAAAGCATTGAAAGGGTGGCATTTTACAAATTTATTAAAGCGAAAGTACATTTTCAGAAAGGGAGATGGAGAGAGCAAGCACTTGCGTGGAGGTTAAAAAATAAAAGAGCCCACCTTGCTTTACAATTGCTTTCATATCCCCAAGCACAGACCTGAGTGGGGACCTGATTTTGCCTTCCCCAGCCCCCTACACCTTGCCTAAGGGCTGAATTTCTTTTTTCCTTTTTTTTTTTTGTCCTTTTGCCTTATCTAGGGCTGCACCCGTGGAATATGGAGGTTCGCAGGCTAGGGGTCTAACAGGAGCTGTAGCTGCCAGCCTGCGCCACAGCCACAGCAACGAGGTACCCGGGCCGCGTCTGCAACCTACACCACAGCTCACAGCAATGCCGGATCCTTAACCCACTGAGCAAGGCCAGGGGTCGGACCGGCAACCTCATGGTTCCTAGTCTGATTCCTTAACCACTGAGCCACGAGGGGAACTCCAAACCAAATGTTTTTTGATCTCTGTATGGGGCAATTTTGATCTTCTGATTGGTTTCTGGCAGGATACCTTATATGCATGGGGAGTAGGTTATAAAGTGGCAGGGTGAGGAATGGGAGACATTCCTTCCCTAGTGGGGAGTGAGCAGTCCAGGTCGCTCTAGGTGGGGGAAGGGGCATTACAATGAGACATAGGCAGAAGCTTTGGGGTTTAATCTCTTTGAAGGGGACATGAAGACTATAAGAAGTGCAGTGTTGATAAATCACAGGGCTTTGAGAAAGATTAATTTGAAACATGGTAAGAAATGTTTTTGGCTTACGTGTATTTGTGCATATGTATTAAGGTAATGGTCAAAAATGTTAAAGTGTTTATAATAAAAGGTTATGTATCAAGACCATTTTCAGGAGCACTAAAATAAAATAAAAAGTCTTAGAACATTTTTCGGGAGTTACCGTTGTGGCTCAGAGGTTAACGAATCGGACTAGGAACTATGCGGTTGCGGGATCGATCCCTGGCCTTGCTCAGTGGGTTAAGGATCTGGCATTGCCGTGAGCTGTCGTGTAGGTTGCAGACGCGGCTGGGGTCCGGAGTTGCTGTGGCTGTGGTGAAGGCCCGCAGCTACAGCTCCTGTTAGACCCCTAGCCTGGGAACCTCCATATGCTGGGAATGCGGCCCCATATAAGGCAAAAAGACAAAAAAAAAAGAAAAAAAAGTCTTACAACGTTTTAAAGGGAGTCAGAAAATGCCATGAAAAATTGTTTCTTAATGGTATTGAGGTATGTACCGAGTGTTTCTTAATTTCAGAATTGTCAGTCTTAATTGCATAATTAATAAAGCATTTTAAGTGACCTCAAAAGAAAGAGTTTGTAAACATTATAGATTTTCATAAGGGTGACATTTTATTATAGTTTAATACTTTCTAGATGCTTATAGACAGAGCTATCATGAAGCTGAACCTCCGTGCAGTTAGGCAGAAACTGAAATGCTTCTGTCTTGGCTGTTGTAATAGTGCTCTCAATATGGAGATGAAATAACCAAATCAGTTCAAAGTAAGATTGTGCAGCTCACAAAAACTTTTCCTAAGTGTCTTATCTCCTCCATTGAACATGATCTTTACATTGCCAGTATTAACAGCATCTTCCACCCCCACCAACCTTTTCCAATTAAAACAGTATTTTTAGACATAGAGTGTTTTAAGGTTAAGCTTTTATTTCTAACCTAACATTTAAATTTTTTTCTTATATTTTAACTGAGAAATTATTGCTATCATCTGAGAGCAGATGTTGAGTTTGGGAGTTATTTTGTTTGTTGGTTTAAGAAAAAGGGATCTGTTTTCCCAGAAATAATGTTATGTGCATGTCCAAGCCTGTAGGTATACTTGCTTTAATATATTTTCTTTTCTCAAGGGAATCAGATGAAAGACCCTGTTTTCATCATTTGATCTGTGGTGCTCAGCTCTGTTGATGAGGTTGAATCTAACCTACATCTGCCTGCTCCATATCACCCTCCTATTGCTTTCTTTCCTCCTTTTTGTGAACAAAGACCTTTGCCAGTATCTACTTCAAGTACCAGAGTTTGGGTATACTGTGCCTCTTCTCACAGTGCACAGAGGCAGGGGGTAGATGATGCTTAATAGCACAGTTAGATATGATGCTGGCTTTGGACAGAACTGATAGAATCCTCTGGAATGATAACAGTGTCTTAGAATATTCTTGTGACTAAAAAACAAAATAGATTTTATGCAGCCTTATAGGTAGCTAGAAAAAACTCAATTGGTGTTTAGTTTTAAATCAGTGATTATCCTGATTTTATTCAAATTATAGAAAATACACTGTAATATGAAAAAAACTTTATTAAAATTGATAAATCCCATTTGTCAAGTATCACTTTCATTGGTACACTATCAGAAAGATCTGATTGGTTCATTTCATGGATGAATGATAACTCATTGACATATACTTTAAAAATTGCAGTGAATGATTTTATATATGAAATTAGTCATATAAATTTCTTTTTAAAACTTTTATTGGAGTATAGTTGATTTACAAAGTTGTGTTAGTTTCAGATGTACAGCAGAGGCATTCAGTTACACATATACATATCCATTCTTTTTCAGGTTCTTGTCCAATATAGGTTATAACAGAATATTAAGTAGAGTTCCCTGTGCTATATAGCATAGGTCCATGTTATGCATCTATTTTATATATAGTAGTGTGAATATGTTAACCCCAAAGTCCTAATTTATCCCCCACTCCATATTTCCCCTTTGGTAACCATAAATTTGGTTTAGAAATTGTGCTTATTTCTGTTTTTTTTTTTGTATTTTCTAGGGCCACATCCCAGGCATGTGGAGGTTCCCAGGCTAGGAGTCCAATTGGAGCTGTAGCCACCAGCCTTCGCCACAGCCACAGCAACGCGGGATCCGAGCCGCGTCTGCAACCTACACCACAGGTCACGGCAACACCGGATCCTTAACTCACTGAGCGAGGCCAGGGATCGAACCTGCAACCTCATGGTTCCTAGTCAGATTTGTTAATCACTGAGGCACGACGGGAACTCCTATTTCTGTTTTTTAAATAAGTTATTTTATATAATTTTATTAGACTCCACATTTAAGTGATATTATATGATTTCAGTGTTTCTCTATATGACTTGCCTCATTTAGTATGTTAACCTCTAGGTCCATCAGTGTTGATGCAAATGACATTATTTCATGCTTTTTATGGCTGAATAATATTCCATTGTTTATATGTATCACATCTTCTTTATCCATTCCTCTGTCTATGGACATTTAGGTTGTTGCCATGTCTTGGCTATTGTAATAATGCTGAAATTAACATTGGGATATATGTATCTTCTCATATTATGAGAATATGGATATATGTATCTTCTCATATTATGAGAAGATACAATAATATGACCAGAAGTGGGATTTCTGGATCCTATAGCAATTCTATTTTTAGTTTTTTAAAGGAAACTCCATACCGTTTTCCACAGTAATTGTACCAATTTACATTACAACCAACAATATAGGAGGGTTCCCTTTTCTCCATACCCTCTCCAGCATTTGTTGGATTTTTAGACTTTTTGATGATGGTCATTCTGACCAGTGTGAGGTGATATCTTAAGGTAGTTTTGGTATTCATTTCTCTGATAATTAAGATGTTGAGAATCCTGTCATGTATTTTTTGACCACATGTCTGTCTTCTTTGTAATACTGTCTATTTTGATGTTCTGACCATTTGCTGATTTGGTTGTTTGATTTTTTGATATGGAGTTGCATGAGGTGTATGCTTATTTTGCAGATTAATCCTTTGTTAATTGCTTCATTTGAAAAGATTTTCTCCAATTCTCTGGGTTGCTTTTTACTTTTTTATGGTTTCCTTTGCTGTGCAAAAGCTTTTAAGTTTAATTACTTCCCATTATTTATTTTTGTTTTTATTTTCATTAGTCTAGGAGGTAGAAGAGATTTATGTCAGAAAGTCTTCTCTACCTATGTTTTCTTCTAAGAGTTTTATAGGTTTTAATCTATTTTGAGTTTATTTTTCATTTATGTTTTTAGAAAATATTCTGATGTTATTATTTTACATGTAGCTGTCCAGTTTTGCCACCACTTATCAAAGAGGCTGTCTTTTCTCAATTGGATATTCTTGCTTCTTTTATCATAGATTAATTGACTGCAAGTTTATATATTTATTCCTGGGCTTTCTATCCTGTTTCATTGATCTACATTTATTCTTTCTTACATAGCATAATATTTTGATGACTGTAGTTTTGTAATATAGTCAAAGTCATCAGGGAGCCTAATTTCTCTGATTCAGTTTTTCTTTTTCAACTTTGCTTTGACTACATGAATTTTTTTGTGTCTCCATACAAGTTTTAATTTTTTTTGTTCTGGTTCTGTGAAAAAATCCATTTGTATTTTGATAGAGATTGCAGTGGATCTGCAGATTACCTGGGTAGCACAGTCATTTTGACAATATTGATTCTTCCACCCCAAGAGGACTGGTGAATTTTTTTAAACATTTAGAGAAAAATTAACACATTTTCAATTGAAACTCTTCCAAAAGAAGATAAATTTTAATAAGTTCCCAGGTCTTTAATTTAAAAATTATATATTATAATTTTTAATGAATTGTTATTCATCCTTACGTAATGAAACAAGGACACTATCAATGACTGTTTAAATAATAGAGGATAAAACCAAAGCACCAGCATCTCTCTCTCTCTCTCATATGGCATTTGAAATATAACAATTTGCATTAAAGAAAAAAATGTCTTCATATTCTTCAGTATACCTCCTATACATTTTAAGGATCTGTGGCCTGTTTTACGAAATGTAGTTGGTTTGGACTCAAGTTATCATAATAATACTTATTAGTAGTATTGTTTCGCAGGACGTGAAAGGATTTTTTTTTTGGTGACAATCAATACTCTATTCATTTAACTGAGCAATTATATAACATTCCTCACAACTTTGAAGTAAGGATAGGAGTTTTATTCAGATATGACTCACCTCTTCAGTTGAATATACTCTGAAAAAAAATGTTGGAAACACCTGCATTTCTACAGAGATTTCCCAGTATAATGAAGTTTGTGATTGTTGTGTGCCTCTAAGTTAGGCTGTATCTAACTGAGGACTAGAGAATTAACTTTAAAATATCTCTACTGAAATTACACAACCACCCCCTTCTCAAGGGGTACACTTTCTAAAGGAATTGGATTATATTTTAGTTGAAAAGAAACAATTTTTCTTCATGGTTTTTGAAACTGCCTGTAACTGTAGCTGAGATCATTTATTTGCTTTTTTTTTCTTGCAAGAAGTAATATACCATTCATTGTCATTACACATTAGCCACTAAATACATATTTAACCTATAATTATACCATTTTGTTAATTTGGTTGATGATAGTTTAGTTTTGCTTACTGTTGCGATGAAATAGGCCAGGTGAACATCTGAACTCAGATGTAAATGGTGGAGAAGCTGGAAGAGAAGGAGCATCTGTTGTAATAGAGGCGAGCGATGACTTGGCTGCCAGCAAAGCCAGACCTTATGGGAAGGGCCAAAGGTGAATGGGAGAGAACTATCTAGAATATTTGCTGTGGGAAAGAAAAGAGTATGCAATTTCATGAGAAGAATGGCTATCAAATAATGAAGTAGGCCATTTTGTGAGGAGAAATGGTGTTGCTAAAGAATGAAAATATCTATTGTCTAAAATTTTATAACAATAGTAATGGGCAAGACCTTTTCTACTGTTGTGAAGTTAGAAGCACCTGCTCTTACTGGTAATAACGACTCCTGACCTGAGTACTGAGTATGGCAAATAGATTCTTCAAGTGCTGAAAATTACTGTTGTCATGGAGAACTGCAACTGTCCAGGACTGAAAATAACTTTTCTGTAGGATTTAGAACAGTCTGAGTTGCTGCTTTTTAATGTATTGCCATCACCAAAGAGAAATTTTGGCTATTCTAGATGGTAAAACTTGCTTACAATCTAACAATTTTTACTTTCTGGGAAAAAAGTCATCTGGTCAATATAATTTCACCTTGGGTCACTGTTTATCAGTGTTTCAAAATAGTATGAGTTTGTATTAATTATTGTTGGAGGGTAGAAGAAACAGTACCCAGAGAACTGAGAAAGTATCTTGAGACCAAAAAACAAGACGGACAGTGGATCCATTCATTATAAGGTAACTTACTTACAGGGTAGCATTGGTTTATTGACAATCTGGAAGCATTCACAGCTTGATTCTGCATTGCTGAGGGATATATTTAATAAAATTGAGTTTTAAAAATTATTATAATTGAAGATACTGAAAAATTTGAAAGACTCTGGATAGGAGTTATTGAGTAAGCACGGTTATCTAGGTAACTAAGTCATTCCTAAATTATCTATTCAACATAAATGTATTGAACACCCAGCACATGTCACTGGTAAAAATGGCATTGAACAAATCTGACAAAAAACTTTGTCCTCAGATATCTTATATAAATATTGCCATTACATACTCATTACATCTTAATTAGTTATATATTAAGTTAAATATTAATGTCATGACTACTATTTTGCTTTGATTATAAAATCTTCAAAAAATACTGTTAGAACATTTCCATCACCCCCAAAATACTCTATATCTTGTTTCTGGTGGCAGTGATATGGGTATATACAGTTGTCAAAAGGCATCAACATTAAATTTTATAATTAAATTGGACATTTCAAATTAGAGTTAGAATTGTCATGCATAAATTATATCTTAATAAAGTAGATTTTAAATGCTAATGAAATATTTTTATTTACATGCTTACACATACATACCAAAATTTCACAAGTGTGTGTATATATATATATATATATATATATATATATATATAATATTTTCTTTTAATTTTTGGTCTTTTCAGGGTTACACCTGCTGCATATGGAGGTTCCCAGGCTAGGGGTCGAATCAGAGCTGTAGCCCCTGGCCTACGCCAGAGCCACAGCAACGCCAGATCCAAGCTGTATCTACAACCTAACTACAGCTCACGGTAACGCCAGATCCTTAACCCACTGAGTGAGACCAGGGATCGAACCTGCAACCTTGTGGTTCCAAGTCAGATTCATTTCCACTGCACAATGGTGAGAACTCCAAGTGTACATATTTTTGATGTGGAAATAAGAAGAGACATAGAGTGAGAAAGGATGAGAGGGAGGTGTAACTTGATATATAATTTGGGAGATCTAGGTCTAGGGTAAATATATTTGTTGCATTTTAGGAGTGTCATTATTATTATAAAATGAAGTAATTTCATCTTTACTTGCCTTTCAGAATCTTAGGATGATATTACTGAGGGCATTAATAGATGGCATAGTGTAGGCCTCCTATGAACTTTGGATGATTTATGTAAAATTAAAATTGTATTTTCTTGCTCTAATAATATTTACCTTTATTTGGAGCTTTACTTTTAGGAATAGTTTATAAAGAAACATGTTTTTTTTTTTGCAAAGAAATGAAGAAAATAAAAATTAGTTTTCTGCTTATCTGACACTCATTAAATTCTCAGTTATATGGTTTAAGAGAACCAAAGTATCTCATATCCAGCTGTGATTAATGACAGAATCAGTTCGAAAGAGAATTTACAGCTAAAGCCTCTGAGACTAGCTATCTAAGTCTCTGCCACAAATTATAAATGGTTGGGATTAAGAGTATCAGGGAAGAATAGCAGAAACAGAGGCTGCTGACTTGTGTCCTTTTGAACTGAACAAACTGATATTGTGCTAGAAACAGAATCATTGCCATTAACCTCAGATAGAAAAGATTCACATGTAACACCACTAACATAAAATCAGAAGGCAAATGTGTTTCTGTTGTTTGTTTAAGATTGTTTTAACAGAACAGTGAAGCCCTTATGTTGTAATTAAGTAAAATGAAGGCAGACCTATCTGTTAAGATAGAAAACAGAGAACAAAATCAATATGAATAACTTAAAACTAAGTTGCCAAATATGGATTATTATGATTTATAATGAAATCATTCTCCTACTACAGCTGTGTTTCTTGCTACTTTCTCTTTCTGGGTATCCTTATACCTACTCTTTCCTCCATTTTTCTTATACCTCAAAATTTAACTCATGTCTTACCTCATCCAGGAAACCGTCCTTGCTTTAGTCTATTTCTATCCGGAGTACGCTTTTATCCTGGTTGATCATGATACATGGTGCATGGTCCATGCCCAAGACAGGTACCATATGGTATTTAGTTATTACCAAGTGGCAGCTCCTTAATAAAGGAATTGTCAAAAAAAAGCAATTTCTAGAAAGTCTTCCCTCTTATTCTTTGCTATACATCTTCTTTAGGCTATTTTAAAACACTATCATTTGTTCTTTATTTTTTTTCATTTATGTAGAGTGTGCTCTCTATGATTGTAGAGACCTGTCTGTCTTGTTTTTTTTTTATTCCCAGTGTTTCACAAATTGCCAGGACCACAGTAAATATTCAGATAGTTACTGAATGAATGAGTGAAAGAATGAAAACATCATGACATTTCTATCATCATATATCTAGTAGACACCGTCTTATATAATAATAATTGATACATCAACAGAAAATACTGGTGTGAAATATTGGAAGAGGAAAAAGTGGACATTATTAATTTTGAAAACTATCTGTGTGGATATGCAAATTAGCAGAGGGTTTATCAGTGCATGAAGAGAATAATAAGCCTTGTATCTAAACATTGTATTGTATTCTATATTTTTATCTTTTATTACCAATTTACATCCCAAAACCTGAATTATCCATTACAAAATGAACTTAATTTTACAATGTCTTCTACCAAAATCATAGAGAACTGTATAAAACATTATCATAGTTTAGAAAATATTTGTTCCAATCTTATTGTGTTAAAAATAAGTAGTCTCACTCATGTGGTAGACTTTATCCAAACTTAGCAGAACCAAAGCAATAACATATATTTGCAAAATATTGCTATTATGAAATTGTATACGCACAAGCAACATGTAAAGAAAACTATATTTAACATAACGTGTGTATTGATTTCTGAAGAGGGTGTATTTACTTAGTTTCTATACATTCTAATAGAATTTTGGGGGAAGGCAAGAGAGGATAGATAAAAGGAAAACTTAATTAGTGGCTTAGATTTCCACTATAAATTTAATATTCATCATATATATCCTTATATGGTTGGTTATAAAAGACAGAAAAAGTAAGAAAAAAGATGGGGAGGAACTGAGAATAAGAGAAAAAAAGGCATAAAGGGAAGAAGATAAAAAAATGGATGATAGAAAATGTGACAAAGAAGATTTGATAATATGAGAATAGGGAAATAGTTCTCGAAAAACAATTATATATAAATCATCTGACAAAATATTTGTCTGCATTAAGTATATTAAGTACTTTTATATTTGATCCAGAGATTACTTCTGCCTGAGCTCAGTAAAACCATAACAGTAACTACAGCTAATATTTCTATACTATATGCTAGTTGGAAAATACATTATTTAGAATCTCCCAGCAGTAGACTTCATGTCATCTTAAAGTGAAACCAAATGATACACCAAAATATCTTAGATTAGTGGATATTTGAGACATTTGCTAATTTTTTATTTAAATATATTTGAGATGGGCTTTTCTGTACAGATATTTCTGATTGATTTCCAATTTTTTTTAAGATATGAAATAGTTTTTAATTAAAAGTATGAATACCAACATTTTGAAGTGTTTTATAATATTATTTAATATATTAGATTAACTTTTTAATATTGTAGGTTGAGAATCATAAGAAGTCATTAGATAATGTGGTCTTTATATATGAAATATTTTCTGTTTTCTATACTTGCAGATAAATGCAGTAATGCAATATTGCTTTATATTTTTTTGGATCAGATATATTTGCATGGTAAATTTGATATTTCACATGGGGTTTTTTTCTTTCTATAAGGTCTCCTATCCTAAATTAATTATACTGATAAATTAGAGGGAACAGAAAAAGCAGTATCTTCTAAGTACATGATAAAATATAAAAAAGATTGGGTAAGTCCTTGTAAATTATGCAAGAATGTATATTCACATACATTTAAAAATATTCTATATAGTTTATATTCTTACAGAATTTTAATTGAAGAGATTTTTTATTTAATAAATACTTTTATGAACATAATTTCTAATGGCTACTTAATTTTTAAAATATATCATAAGTCAAATAATGATTTTTATGTTACAAGACTGAAAGTAGAAAAGAACATACACACCAACTTATAACAGCAGCTTTCGAGGAGTTATGGGGTTTTGTTGATTTGCTTGTATCCTTATAATTTTCTGTGTTTAAAATAATAAATGTGTAGTCAAAAATTATTTTAATAAACTGTATTGATATTTCCATGTAAAACAAATTTATATTAAAATTTTACTCTGTAATTTTTAGAAGAAAAAAAGCCTGGTCCCATTCTTGAGATTAAAGTAGCTAAATGTTAAATTTTTAATAGGGAAAACATTTTTTTAAGTATATGACACAAAGCTCTTGAATTAACATGACTGACTCTGAGGATGAGTGAAGCAGAGCATAGAATAAATCTTCTCAAACAAAATACCAACACTCCAGAGGATTACTTCCATGCTCTATTTCTTTCAGTTTGCTGCTGAGGTCTATCATTGTAATACAGATAGTCAGTAGTTAGTTCCAAATGAACTGGCTAAAATATGTGTAACTAAAAAAAAGGTATATTAAAATTGAATAATTTCTGTCTTATTTCAGAATAACTTCACAATTCAAATATATGAAGGGGAATGAAAATATATTTTTATATGGGATAACAACTTTCATGGTTTGAATAACTAAAATCTTTAGACTTGAACATTTTGAAGATTGGAAAAAATCCACAGTTTTGACTAATGGCAAACATACAGTGTTACCTTTATATACTTATAGCATATAAATCTATGCATATAGAACTGGCATCTTGAGAAATAATTTATTTTAGGGAAAAAATGTGGAAGAAATGGTCAGGGTATTAAAAAGTGTAATAGTGAATGCTTTATACCACTTCTTCCTTCTCCTTCAGTTGCCTTCCAAAATTTACCAAAAGAAACCTAGAGTTGTATTCATTAAAATCAGGCTTTAGACTATTTGTATAAATGTTTATTTTTATAAAATACTATGACATATCTGCTTTTTCTCTTGATTATGGCATTTCTTGCCATAATAAAAAATAATAAGACCTGGGAGTTCCTGTTGTGGCTCAGCAGAAAGGAACCTGACTAGTATTCATGAGGATGTGGGTTTGATACCTGGTGTCACTCAGTGGGTTAAAGGATCCAGCATTGCTGCAAGCTGTGGTGTAGGTTGCAGACACAGCTTGTATCTGGTATTGCTGTGGCTGTGGCTCCAGTCTGACCCCTAACGTGAAAATTTCCCTATGCTGCATGTGCAGCTCTAAAACAAAAAAATTAAGAAAATAACAAGGCCAGTCCCCAGCTGGAGGGTTGTCGCTGCATTATCTGAGCAGCATGGTGATATTGATCGGCCCAGACACTTGAATCCAGTTCTACCTATTAACAGGCATTTAGTTTGACAAATTACAATTTTAAGTACAGAGCCTCACACAGGATAATCATCCATATATGCACATTAATAAGTGACATTACAGCACATTTCATCTAATCCACACATGATTTCAGAGGTGCAGTCTCAGAGGACAAATGCCCTTATTTGCTGAAATGCTGAGCAACAGCCCCATGGGTCCCCCTAACATTGTTAAAACATTTAAAAAATCTGTGTAAGCAGTAACCATGGAGACTGTTATCTCTACAGAAAGAATGCTCTCAAATTAGATGTGAAAAGAGATCAAGTAGAGGTTGTAGTTTTCTCCTTGTTTTACCTTTCTAGATTGCAGACATGAAAACAAAGCAAATTATCTTCTAACAATGAAAGATAATAGGAATTGAACATAAACAAAATTCTCTTGCCCTGAAGAGTGGGCCTTCAATTAAAAGCTTCTGTAAAACTTTGTAATATTTATATAGTTCAATGTAACTGTTATGGATTTCATTTTGTGTATGATTGATATTGTTAACACTCACTCACTTGCAAGGCACTATAAAGTCAAATCCACATTAAATAGTTACATAGAAAAAATTTTTTATCAAAGATAAAAACACATATAATAAAAATTATATGAAATTATTTGCCGCACAATACCTACTAATCTAATGACTGAAATGTTTTCTAATTCCTAGAAACTGTTTAACATTATAATTTTATCTTGTCATAATGCTAATAAGTAGTTTTTGAGTTATCAAATACAACCTATTTTTAAAATTTCTTCCTAAAGTATTTTAAAGGCTATATTGTCATCTAGCCATGAATACTGAATTCCAATAAACTACACAAAAGGATCACATCACCCTGGATCCAAAAATAAGCTGATATTGGTGAAAAAATACCAGGTCTGTGCAAGATTAAATCTTAAAACCATATGCTTTATTAACAACAGATGTGGCATTTAACAACTGTGCCTCAGCCTCAAAACACACATTAATTCCCTTTTCCAACCACTATATCCATTAACATCCATATGAACTAGTGCCCAAGGTCTATTGTGTTTTCAGAATAGCTGTTTTGAAGTATTGACAACTCTAATTGCTCTGAATATCTTCATTCTCCCCTCAATCAAAACATAATGTAATTTGCCTTTATTCTTTAGATTTTAGGTGATCATTGATGAATGTGTTTGGATTTGTAAGATAGAAGAGTATTCAAATTATATCATGAAAGAGTTCTTAGAATAAAATACTGAGCTATAATATTTTTTAAAAACACACTCTTTTAAAATCACGTAACCATAACTTTAGAAGATACATGCGTGTGTATGTGCTAACAGATTCACTATTAAGATATGTTAAGTGATCATATACAGCCAAACTGCTAAAATAAAATATACTTCTAAAACAATATCATTAAAACAAACTGCCTTTAATAAAGTAGCTTTTAGTCCAAACATATGACAGCACAACACACACACACACATTGAAACACACACACATAGTCAAAAAGGACAGTTAAAAAAAAAAGAGGACAAAGATATTAGAGGATGATAGATAAATTAGATCCTAAAGAAGTGAATTGAAGTGATGGTTTTTGAATACCCTATTGAAATTGAAGGAATGCTTAATAAAAATATACAATAAATAGACATTTACAAGAATGTCAGAATACATAAAATTATACTTGTTTCTTGAACTATTTTTTTTTTTTTTATTTAGGGAACACCTGCAGCATATGGCAGTTCCTGGCCTAGGCCTTGAATCAGGGCTGCAGCTACCCGTCTACACCACAGCCATAGCAACGTGGGATCCAGACTGCATGTTCCACCAACACTTCAGCTCATTGCAGTGCAGAATCCTTTAACCCACTAAGCAAGACCAGGAATCAAACCTGCATCCTCATGGATACTTGTTGGGCTCTTAAGCCACTGAGCCACAATGGGAATTCCCTTGAACCAAACTTTAAGGTCACTTTACTACTTTATAAAATAAAAATATGTCTATATCTACAAATGTGTATACACTATCACATAAGTTAAAATTAAATTTCCAGTGAGATGCAGACTGTAAGTGTTCTGAAGGTTGACTTAATTTCAAATAATAAAAAAACAGCATCAGAAAATAGAACACCTAGGTTTAAGTGATATCTCTGAAATTCAGCCATTATATTATCACAGGTAAAAGAGTCATTAAATCTATGAATTTTAAAATAATCACCTTTAATATGGGCATTAACTGTCATTACTGTTAATATATTTTAAGTGTTGTGGGAGGCTCAAAGGAATGAATGCTTACATGATTTATTAACCTTTTGGAGTTTGAATAAATAATTATTATTTTAACATTTTGATACGGTGTAAAGTGTATTTGAATGCTGAGGAGTAAGATATTAGTTCTGGGTTAAGTGGTAACACCAGAACAGCAATTTCCTTCCACAAATAAAAACTGGACAGTATTCTCAAAAACAATCATTTCTGGGAGCTGGAAATTGACCAATAGCAGACAGCAAATGGAGAAGAATTTATTCTTGAAAACTTTCTAGAATTTGGTAAGACATGCAGGAAGCAATATGTGCCTGTTTACCTCGAGCAACTATTATCCACATTGCCACCCTGCAACTCAGTTGGTGAACTGTACCTTTACCAATCTACCTCTATGGGTTGCAGCAAAAACAGGTCTGAGAGGGAGTTCAGAGATGCAGCACTTCCTCAGGATATTAGAAAAATATCAAATAAACAATCAAATCTACCACCTAAAAGAACTGGAAAAAGTAGACCAAACAAAGACCAAAGTAAGCAGAAGGGAGGAAGTAATAAAAATCAGAAAGGAAATAAATAAAATAGAGATTAAAAAAAGAGTAGATCAATAAAACCAAGGTCAATATAAAGGAAAACCAAGAAAAGATAAACACAATTGACAAACCTCTAGTCAGATTGACTGTGAAGAGAGAGGACCCAAATAAACAAAAGAAGAGGTGAAAGAGAGAAATAACAACCAATAACAAGACCTTCGATATAGCAAAGGAGGATGGAATGAGAGTATCAATATTTTATAGAATGAAATAATTGAAATTCAAGCATGAAAGTGCATCCAAGTGGATCAATAAAATGAGAGTTGGTCAATATTGGTGTTAAGATTGGTATTAGTTTCCTAGGGCTACCACAGCACTCTGCCTCCTAAACAAGAGCAATATATTTTCTCACAGTCCTGGAGCCTAAAAGTCCAAGATCAAGGTGTCAGCAGGCATATTTTCTCTCAGGGAACTAGGAAAGAAGTACATATTTTAGAACTCTCTCCTAGTTTCTGATCATTGCTTGGCCTGTGGCAGCATGATTCTGTCTTTACACTGTATTCTCTCCATGTGTGGTCTGTGTTGAAATTTTCGGTTTTTATAAGGACACAAGTAATATGGGATTAAGGGTCTTCTTTATTACAGCATGATGTCATCTTAACTAATAGTATCTGCAATGACCCTATTTCCAAATCAGATCACATTCTGAAGCATTGGTATTAGAACTTCAACATGTGAATCTTGGGGTTACAGAGTTCAACAGGCAACATCAAGATGCATAAGATGCAGCAAGGTAGGGAGTGCTTTTGAAATTACTGAGAAAAAAGGAATACAGAAATGACATCTTAACCTGATTCATGGCAAGTGATTTGTATAAAAGCCAGAGAGAGGTAGTCAAACAGTGGTTTAAAGTCATTGATTCATAAGGTTGGGCCACATATAATAATGTATCCAGATATGTTCGATGCTAGCAATTCTTACATTATTTTTAAACATCTATATATTTATTTTTGCTTTTTAAAATGTATCCCAGTCTGGATTTAAGCAATACCCACGTATGTATTATTACATTAAATATAGAAAGTGTTTTTGAGACAGAAACCTACTTAAAACTACTTAGTTATAGTGATTTTTGAGATAATAATTTAAAATAAAATTTAATTCTCATACAAGGGATTTTATCTAATCATTGTCCTGGGACTAGACATAGAAAAGAGCAATTTATTTTTTTAATAATCACGTAAGGTATGTTTTTGAGGCAAGCAAAATAAAAATGTGCAATAAATCATATCTTAGAAGAATGAAGATAAGAACATGGTTCATTTCAGAGAAATTAACCTATGTTATACCAGCAAACACAGTGTCAGTTCAAATTAACTGTGGTATAAATCCAGTTATCCAAACCCTACGGAAGATGGTGCAATAGAAGGACTAGAGCTCAACTTCTGTCCTGAAAAACAGCAAAACTACAACCAAATGCCGAGCAGCCTTCAACCAACTGGACTGGAAACTTCCAAAGAGATATTCTACTCCAGAAGACAAAGGGGAATCCATTTCAACAGGTAGGAAGGGCAATTACGTGATAGAAGCAACCCCATACCTCCTGGGTGGGAAGTCCCACAGACTGGAAAGTAACTGCATCACAGAGACTTAGCTACAGGACTGAGAGTTCTGAGCCCCACATCAAAACCCCACGCCTGGGGATCGGGCACAGGGAGAAAGAGCCCCCGGAGCATCTGGCATTGAAGGCCAGTGGGGCTTGTGTGCAGGAGCTCCACGGGACTAGGGGAAACAGAGACCCCATCCTTGAAAGGCACACACAGACTTTCACATGCACTGGGTCCCAGGGCAAAGCAGTCTCCATAGGATCCGGGTGGAACCTGACTGCAATTCTTGGAGAATCGCCTGGGAAAATAGGGGTGACTGTGGCTTGTTGTGGGGGAAGGACATTGGAGATGAAGCTCTCAGGAACATTCATTAGCCTACATTTCTCTGGAGGTGGCCATTTCTGGGAAAATCTGGTCCCTCCCATCAGTGCTGAAAATCCCCAGGCCAAACAATAATCCAGGTGGGATCACAGCCCCACCCATCAGTAAACAGGCTGCCTAAAGACCCCTCAGGCACACAGCCAGCCTCTAATCTCATCCAGAGACAAAACCCCATCCATCAGTGGGCTAGGAATGAACCCCACCTACCAGTGGGCAGGCATCACTCCCTGCCATCAGGAAACCTACAGCAAGCCCCACCCATACCAGCTTTAGTCACAGGGGAGGCAAACGCCAGAACTAAGAGAGGCTACTGCTCTAGTGTTGGCAAAAAGGTCGCCACACCAAAAACCTATAAAAATGAAAAGACAGAAAACTACAACTCAGATAAGGGAGAAAGAGAAAAGCCCAGAACAACAGCTCCGTGATGAGGAGATTACCAGCCTCTCAGAAAGAGACTTTAGACTGTTGATGCTGAAGATGATGCAAGGCATTGGAAATAGACTGGTGGAAAAGATTGATAATTTCCAGGAAACACTGAGCAGAGAAATACAAGCTGTAAAAATTAAACAAGAAGAGATGTAAAATACAATAACTGAAATAAAAAATTCATTAGAAGCAGCCAACAATAGAATACAGGAGGCAGAAGAACGAATCAGCGAGGTGGAGGACAGATTAGTGGAAATCACTAATGTGGAAGAGAAAAGAGAAAAAAGATGGAAAGGAAATGAGCTGAGTCTCTGAGAACTCTGCAATACTGTTAAATGCACCAATATCCGTATTATAGGGGTGCCAGAGGGAGAAGAGAGAGAAGGGGACAGAAAAAATGTTCGAGGAGATAATAGCTGAAAACTTTCCTAATATGGGAAAGGAATCACTCAGTCAAATTCAGGAAGTGCAACGAGTACCATATAAAATAAACCCAAGGAGGAACACCCTGAGACACATATTAATCAAAATGACCAAAATTAAAGACAAAGAGAAAATATTGAAAGCTGCTAGGGAAAAGAAACAAATCACATACAAGGGAACCCCAATAAGGTTATCAGCAGATTTCTCATCTGAAACTCTACAGACCAGAAGGGAGTGGCATGATATACTTAATGTGATGAAAGGGAAAAACTTCCAACCAAGATTGCCTTACCCTGCAAGGCTCACATTCAGATTTGAAGGAGAGATCAAAACCTTTACAGATAAGCAAAAGCTAAGAGATTTCTGCAACACTAAACCAGCTTTACAACAAATCTAAAAGGAACTTCTCTAGGCAGAAAAGAAAAGGCCACGACCAGAAACAAAAACACCACAAATGACAAGGCTCACCAGTAAAGGCATATATACAACAAAGATACTAAATCATCCATACACAACAATGCTACCAAAATCAGAAATCGTGAGAAAAGAAAACAAATGCAGGTCACTGGAGACACACGTGCAATTAAGAAACCAACAACTTAAAAATCTCATTTGTATATAGACTCATATATCAAAACTTCAGGGTAAAAAAAAGAAAAAATCAA
Organism: Catagonus wagneri; assembly: GCA_004024745.2. Taxonomy (NCBI): domain Eukaryota; kingdom Metazoa; phylum Chordata; class Mammalia; order Artiodactyla; family Tayassuidae; genus Catagonus; species Catagonus wagneri. Next base: position 20,900,217 of record PVHT021183693.1, read on the forward strand.
CAAAACCCCCAAACAGTTAATACAATGGCAATAAGAACATATATATCAGTAACTACCTTAAATGTTAATAGACTGAATGCCCCAACCAAAAGACATAGACTATCTGAATGGATACAAAAACAAGGAAACAACCAATGGATCACTGAAGAAATCAAAGAGGAAATTAAAAAATACCTAGAAGCAAATGACAACAAAGGCACGACACTCCAAAACCTCTGGGATTCAGCAAAAGCAGCACTAAGAGGAAAGTGTATAGCAATACAAGCCAACCTCAGGAAACAAGAAAAAGCTCAAATAAACAACCTAACTTTACATCTAAAGCATCTAGAGAGGGAAGAAGCCAGGTCATGGAAACAACCTAAATGCCCATCGTCAGAGGAGTGGATAGGGAAGATATGGTACATATACATAATGGAATATTACTCAGCCATTAAAAGGAACAGAATAACATTTATAGCAACATGGATGAACCTAGAAGTTATCATACCAAGTGGAACCAGTCAGACAATTAGACAGCAACACCCAATGCTACTGCTTACATGTGGAAACTAAAGAGACACAATGAACTTCTTTGAAGAACAGACAATGACTCATAGATTTTGGAAAACCTTGGTTTTTCAAATAAGACAATCTGGGGGGTGGGGGGATGCACTGTGGGTTTGGGACACAAAATCTATCATATTGTCTTATTATCTTTGTACACCTATAACTGAAATAAATTCATTGTTAATAAAAAATAAATAAAACAGAAAAAAAAAAAAACCTACCTGTGCCACCACGGCAGACTCTGAACAACATCATAAAACTTATCCTCAATAAAGTGTTCTGTACAAAAAAAAAAAATAAATCCAGTTATCCTAGTTATACTACCGTTTTCCTTCTAAGTTGTGTAACTGCCACACAACCATTTTTGAAGTGATCTATTTTGGCTTCTACATCGAGAACTACTAAAAAGCATTCACTTATCTTTAAATAGTCAACTTTGAAACAAAGAGAGAAAAATTCCATACTGCATAAAACTTCCAAAGTGATAATATCTTTAAAAGGGGTGATTTCTAAGCATATAAAGGAAAGGCTGGGGAGTTCCTGCTGCAGCTCAGAAGGTTAAGAACCCTACATAGTGTCCGTAAGGATGCAGGTACAATCCCTGGCCTCACTCAGTGGGTTAAGGATCCAGACTTGCCACCAGCTGCTGTGTAGGTCACAGATGTGGCTTGGATCTCTTTTGCCATGGCTGTGGTGTAGTCCTCAGTTGCTGCTCTCCAATTTGACCCATAGCCCTGGAACTTCTATATGCTGCAGGTGTGACCTTTTAAAAAGAAGGAAGGAAGGAAGGATGGAAGGAAAGAAGGAAAGCAGGAAGGCAGACAGTCAGGCTGTACTTACTATTGGATATGCTGTCTTGATGTTGTCAAATATTTATTGTAATTCATTAATTTTGATATCAAGTGACCATATATTGCAATATTTTACGTTTGAAATGCATTTAGGTTTCCTTTGAAAAGATAAATGAACAGGTTTTATTTGAAGCTTACCCATGTAATCAATGTATGTTACAAAAAGTTCAGAATTCCAGTGTTTGTAAATGAATAATTATTAAATTTGATATTATCAAAACTTCCACTACAGGTGTCTTAAAGTTGATAGTATAAATTAATGTAACTTTAAACATAGCAAGAATACTTAATGAATGCTCATATCCCTTTTACTAATCACTATATACAATTTCATTTCCTTTATTCTCTTTTTTAATATATTTACATAAAACTTTTATATCACATGAATATCAATATTTATAGTTAAAGATAGAGACAGAGATATGTTAATTTTTCTGATTACCCTCTTGAGAAGGTGTGATACTGCCTGAGTGCTCCTGTCAAGCTTTTCCTTTATGTTGTGGTTCAGTAATCAGAATATAATTATTGAAAAAGTCAAAATTGTATTAAAAGCCAGTTTTTAATACAATTAAAAGACTATATAGAATTAAAAGACTATATAGAATGCATCCACATAGGTGTGACACTTGAGTCACTGGTCTTTGCAAACTGACTTTTAATTTATTTATTTATTTTATGTCTTTTCTAGGGCCTCACTTATGGCATATGGAGGTTCCCAGGCTAGGGTTCCAAATGGAGCTGTAGCCACCAGCCTATGCCACAGCCATAGCAACGCGGGATCTGAGCCATGTCTGCAACCTACACTACAGCTCATGGCAATGCCAGATCCTTATCCCACTGAGCAAGGCCAGGGATTGAACCTGCAACCTCATGGTTCCCAGTCACATTTGTTATCTGCTGAGCCATGGTGGGAACTCTGCACACTGCTTTTTAATTTATACATCCTTAGTTAAAATCATTTCTTCAAGGAAGAGTGAAATATTTGGACTCATCATAGGACTCTGTACATAAGCTTTCTTCATCATGAATTATCAAACAGTTCATTAATTAACTTCTTTTCAGGTTATTTTTTCAGCATTATCAGAAAAACAGCTAAGTATAAATTATATATGACAGGACAGAAGGGTTAACTTGTGATAGGAAGAAAATCATTAGACTAGGGACAAGCACATTTTCCATGATGGTACTGTGTGATCCAAAAACGGTCATGTAAATGTGCTAACAAAATCTGTTTACACAGAAGTTTTATAAATGGAGAAATTGGAATGTTTCTATTTTTTACACTTAAAAATTTTACTTTGTGGAGTTGCCATTGCGGTACAGTGGAAACGAATCCGAGTAGGAAACATGAGTTTGTGGGATCCAGCATTGCCGTGAACTGTGGTGGCTCTCCAGTTTTCCCAACACCACTTATTGAACAGGCTGTCTTTTCTCCAATATATATTCTTACCTCTTTTGTCATAGATTAGTTGACTGTAGATGCATGGGATTAATTCTGGGGTTTCATATCCTGTTCCACTGATCTATATTTCTGTCTTTGTGCTAGTACCATACGGTTTTGATGACTAGCTTTGTAGTATAGCCTGAAGTCAGGGAGCCTGATTCCTCCTGTTCTATTTTTCTTTTTCAGGATGTCTTTGGCTGTTCTGGGTACTTTTTGTTTCCAAATAAACTTTAAAATATTTTGTTCTAGTTCTGTGAAAAAGGTCTTTGGTAACATAAACCACAAAGAACTTGTAGGTGGATTTCTAAGGGAATATGGAAGGGCAATTACAGTGTCTACTGTACTGCTCCTGTGAAACATGGAGTGGGAGACTAAATAAAAACTGTGCCTAGTTTATAATATTAATAAAAGTAGGAGTTCCCATTGTGGCTCCGCAGAAAAGAAACCGACTATTATCCATGAGGATGCGGGTTTGAATCCTGGCCTTGCTCAATGGGTTATTGATCCAGTGTTGCCGAATGCTTTGGTATAGGTCAGAGGAGTGACTCAGATCTGGAGTGCTGTGGATGTGGTGCAGGCCAGCAGCTTAGTTCGGAATTGACCCCTAGCCTGAGAACATCTATATGCTGTACTTGCAGCCCTAAAAATAAATAAATAAATAAATAAATAAATACATACATACATACATACATACATACATAAATACATAAATAAATACATAAATAAACACCTCCCATGTGAATGCTGTATAAATAATTTTACTTTGAGATAGAGGGTTGGTGGTTTAATTATTATTTGACATTGAAGAGTAGGAGTTGAATATGTCTTTTTGTGCAGTGAATATATTTAGAACTTTTCACATTACATCATTTTTTTTTACTTAATGGATTTTATTTCAGTTATAGGTGTACGTAAATCCTCACAAGTCAATTTGACAGATTTTTTTGTCCCAAACCCACAGTGTATCCTCCCACCCCTCAGACTGTTTTATTTGAAAAACCAAGGTTTTCCAAAGTCTGTGAGTCATTGTCTGTTCTGCAAAGAGGTTAATTGTGTCTTTTTCGTTTCCTCATGAAAGCGGTAGCATTGGGTGTTGCTGTTTAATTGTCAGACTGGTTTCATTTCGCATGATAATTTCCAGGTTCGTGCATGTTTCTATAATAGTTGGTAATTCGTTTCTTTTAATGGCTGAGTAATATTCGATTGTGTGTATGTACCCTGTCTTCCCTATCCACTCCTCTGTCGATGGGCATTTAGGTTGTTTCCATGATCTGGCTATTGCATAGAGTGCTGCAATGAACACTGGAGTACAGGTGTCTTTTCGGGTCATGGTGTATGCTGGATAGATGCCCAGGAGTGGGATTGCTGGATCAAATGGTAATTCTATTTTGAGTTTTCTGAGGAATCTCCATACTGTTTTCCACAGTGGTTGCACTAATTTGCATTCCCACCAGAAGTGTAATAGGGATCCTTCTTCTCCACCCCCTCTCCAGCACTTATTGTTTGTAGACTTTTTGATGATGGCCATTCTGGCTGGTATAAGGTGGTACCTCATAGTGGTTTTGATTTGCATTTCTCTAATGAGGAGAGATGTTGAATGTCTTTTCATGTGTTTATTTGCCATCTGCATGTCTTCTCTGGAGAATTGTCTGCCTAGATCCTCTGCCCATGTTTGGATGGGGTTGTTTGTTTCTTTGGTATTGACCTGTAGGAGGTGTTTGTAATTTTGGGGGATTAATCCCTTGTCAGTTGATTCATTTGCAAATATTTTCTCCCATTCTGTGGGTTGTCTTTTGGTTTTGTTTAGGGTTTCCTTAGCTGTGCAGAAACTTTGAAGTTTAATTAAGTCCCATTTGTTTATTTCTCTTTTTATTGTCTTTACTCTGACACATGGATCTGAGAAGATGTTGCTATCATTTATGTCAGATAATGTTTGCCCTATGTTTTCCTCTAATAGGTTTATAGTATCTGGTCTTATATCTAGATCTTGAAACCATTTTGAGTTTATTTTTGTGCATGGTGTTAAGAAGTGTTCTAGTTTCATTTTTTTACATGTAGCTGTCCAGTTTTCCCAGCACCACTTATTGAAGAGGCTGTCTTTTGTCCAATGTATATTCTTGCCTCCTTTGTCATAGATTAGTTGACTATAGATGCTTGGATTTAATTCTGGGCTTTCTATCCTGTTCCACTGATCTATATTTCTGTCTTTGTGCCAGTACCATACGGTTTTGATGACTGTATCTTTGTAGTAGAGTCTGAAGTCAGGGAGCCTGATTCCTCCAACTCCATTTTTCTTTTTCAGGGTGTCTTTGGCTATTCTGGGTTTTTTGTGTTTCCAAACAAACTTTAAAATATTTTGTTCTAGTTCTGTGAAAAAGGTCCTTGGTAGTTTGATAGGGATTGCATTGAATCTGTAGATTGCTTTGGGTAGTATAGTCATTTTGATAATATTGAATCTCCAATCCAAGAGCATGGTATGTCTTTCCACCTGTTCAAGTCATCCTTGATTTCTTTCATCAGCACCTTATAATTTTCTGAGTACAGGTCTTTTGTCTCTTTAGGCAGGTTTATACCTAAGTATTTGATTCTTTTTGATGCTATGGTAAATGGGATTGCTTCCCTAATTTCTCTTTCTGCTCTTTCATTGTTAGTATATAGAAATGCAGTTGATTTCTGTGTATTAATTTTGTATCCTGCAACTTTGCCAAATTCATTGATGAGCTCTAACAGTTTTCTGGTAGAGTCCTTAGGATTCTCTAGGTATAGTATCATGTCGTCTGCAAAAAGTGATAGTTTGACTTCTTCCTTCCCAATTTGTGTTCCTTTATTTCTTTTTCTTCTCTGATTGCTGTAGCTAGGACTTCCAGAACTATGTTGAATAGTAGCGGCGAGAGTGGACAGCCCTGTCTTGTTCCTGATCTCAGCGGGACTTCTTTCAGCTTTTCACCATTGAGAATAAAGTGAGATCTGGGTTTGTCATAGATGGCCTTGATTATGTTGAGGTAGGTTCCCCCTATGCCCACTTTCTGAAGGTTTTTTATCAGAAATCGGTGTTGGATTTTGTCAAAGGCTTTTTCTGCATCTATGGAGAGGATCATATGGTTTTTATTCTTTGGTTTGTTAATGTGGTATATCACAGTGATTGATTTGCGGGTATTGAAGAATCCTTGCATCCCTGGGATAAATCCCACTTGATCATGATGTACAATCCTTTTACTGTATTGTTGCATTCGGTTGGCTGTTATTTTGTTGAGAATTTTTGCATCTATGTTCATCAGTGAAATTAGCATATAATTTTCTTTTTTTGTGATATCTTTGTCTGCTTTTGGTATCAGGGCGATGGCTGACTCACAGAATGAGTTTGGGAGTGTCCCTTCCTCTGCAATTTTTTGGAAGATTTTCAGAAGGATAGGTGTTTGCTCTTCTCTAAATATTTGATAAAATTCACCTATGAAGCCATCTCGTCCTGGACTTTTGTTTTTTGGAAGTTATTTAATCACAGTTTCAATTTCAGAACTTGTGACTGGTCTATTCATATTTTCTATTTCATCTTGGTTTAATCTTGGGAGATTGTACTTGTCTAAGAATTTGTCCATTTCTTCTAGGTTTTCCATTTTATTGCCATATAGTTGCATATAGTAGTCTCTTATGATCCTTTGTATTTCCGTGATGTCTGTTGTTATTTTTCCTTTTTCATTTCTAATTTTATTGATTTGTGTCCTCTCTCTTTTTTTTCTTGTTAAGTCTGGTTAAGGGTTTATCAATTTAGTTGATTTTTTCAAAGAACCAGCTTTTAGTTTCATTGATCTTTTTATGGTTCTCTTCATTTCTATTTCATTGATTTCTGCTCTGGTCTTTATGATTTCTTTTCTACTACTAACTTTAGGCCTTGTCAGTTCTTCCCTCTCTAGCTGCTTTAGATGTAAAGTTAGGTTGTTTATTTGAGCTTTTTCTTGTTTCCTGAGTTAGAGTTGTATTGCTATAAACTTTACTCTTAGAACTGCTTTTGCTGCATCCCAGAGGTTTGGGAGTGTCGTATCTTTTTTATCATTTGCATCTAGGTATTTTTTAATTTACTTTTTGGTTTCTTCAGTGATCCATTGGTTATTTAGTAGTGTGTTGTTTAGTCTCCGTGTGTTTGTATTTTTGGCAATTTTTTTCTTGTTGTTGATTTCCAGTCATATAGCATTGTGGTCAGAAAGATGCTTGAAATGATTTCAATTTTCTTAAAGTTACTGAGGCTTGATTTGTAGCCCAGGATGTGATCAGTCTTAGAGAATGTTCATGCACACTTGAGAAGTATGTGTATTCTGTTGCTTTTGGATGGAATGTCCTATAAATATCTGTTAAGTCCATGTGATCTAATGCTTCATTCAGGGCCTGTGTTTCCTTATTGATTTTCCGCCTGGATGACCTGTCCATTGCTGTAAGTGGGGTGTTAAAGTCCCCCACTATGATGGTGTTATTGTTGAATTCTCCATTTAAGGTTGTTAGAAGTTGCCTTATATATTGTGGTGATCCTATGTTGGGTGCATAGATATTTAAAATGGTTATATCTTCTTCTTGGATTGGTCCTTTGATCATTATATAATGCCCTTCCTTGTCTCTTAAAATTGTCTTCATTTTAAAGTTATTTTGTCTGATAGGAGTATTGCTACTCTGGCTTTCTTTGGATGCCCATTTGCATGGAATATTTTCTTCCATCCTCTCACTTTCAATTTGTATGTGTCTCTAGAAGTGAAGTGGGTCTCTTGAAGACTGCATATATATGGGTCTTGTTTTTGTATCCATTCATCTAGTCTATGTCTTTTGGCTGGGGCATTCAGTCCATTAACATTTAAGGTAATTATTGATATATATATTCTTATTGCCATTGCATTAACTATTTGGGTTTTTTGTTGCTCTTTTTTTCTTCCTTTATTCTCTTGTTGTCTCCTCTCACAAGATGGCTATCTTTAATGTTGTATTTGAGTTGATTTTTCTTATTTGTTTGTGTATCAATTGTGGATTTTGCTTTGCAGTTACCCTGAAGTTTTGATCTAGGAGTCTATATATAAATGAAATTGTATTAAGTTGTTGGTTTCCTAATTGAATGTGTGTCTCCAGTGACCTGCATTTGTGCTCCCTTCTCATGATTTCTGATTTTGGTAGCATAATTGTGCATGGATGATTTAACATCTTTACTTTATATATGCCTTTACTGGTGGGCCTTGTCGTTTGTGGTGTTTTTGTTTCTGTTTGTGGCCTTTTCTGCCTAGAGAAGTTCCTTCAGGATTTGTTGTAAAGCTGGTTTAGTGTTGCCGAAATCTCTTAGCTTTTGCTTATCTGTGAAGGTTTTGATCTCTCCTTCAAATCTGAATGTGAGCCCTGCTGGATAAAGTAATCTTGCTTGGAAGTTTTTTCCTTTCATCACATTTGGTATAGCGTGCCACTCCCATCTGGTCTGCAGAGTTTCAGCTGAAAAATCTGCTGTTAACCTTATTGGGGTTCCCTTGTATGTCATCTGTTTCTTTTCCCTAGCTGCTCTCAATATTGTCTCTTTGTCTTTAATTTCGGTCATTTTGATTAATATGTGTCTAAGGGTGTTCCTCTTTGGGTTTATTTTATATGGTACTTGTTGCGCTTCCTGGATTTAAGTGAGTGGTTCCTTTCCCATATTAGGGAAGTTTTTGAGTATTATCTCTTTGAATATTTTTTCTGTCCCCTTCTCTCTCTCTTCTCCCTCTGGCACCCCTATAATACGGATGTTGGTGCATTTAACAGTATCCCAGAGTTCTCTGAGACTCAGCTCATTTCCTTTCAATCTTTTATCTCTTTTCTCTTCTGCATTAGTGATTTCCACTAAACTGTCCTCCACCTCACTGATTCATTCTTCTGCCTCCTGTATTCTACTGTTGGCTGCTTCTAATGAATTTTTTAATTCAGTTATTGTATTTTGTGTCTCTTCTTGTTTAATTTTTACAGCTTGTATTTCTCTGCTCAGTGTTTCCTAGAAATTATCAGTCTTTCGCTCCAGTCTATTTCCAATGCCTTGCATCATCTTCAGCATCAACAGTCTAAAGTCTCTTTCTGAGGGGCTGATAATCTCCTCATCACGGAGCTGTTGTCTGGGCTTTTCTCTTTCTCCCTTATCTGAGTTGTACTTTTCTGTCTTTTCATTTTTATAGGTTTTTGGTGTGGTGACTTTTTGCCAACAATAGAGTTGTAGCCTCTCTTAGTTCTGGTGTTTGCCTCCCCTGTGGCTAATGTTCATATGGGCGGGGCTTGCTGTAGGCTTCCTGATGGGAGGGACTGATGCCTGCTCACTGGTAGGTGGGGTTGATTCCTCTCCCTCTGATGGGTGGGGCTTTATCTCTGGCTGAGATTAGAGGCTGGCTGTGTGCCTAAAGTGTCTTTAGGCAGCCAGTTTGCTAGTGGGTGGGGTTGAGATCCCACCTGGATTAATGTTTGGCCTGGGGTTAAGCTGATGGGAGGGACCAGATTTTCCCAGAAGTGGCCACCTCCAGAGAAATGCAGGCTGATGAATGTTCTGGAGAGCTTCACTTCCAATGCCCTTCCCCCACAACTAGCCACAGTCACCCCTGTTTTCCCAGGCGATTCTCCGAGAATTGCCATCAGGTTCCACCTGGATTCCTATGGAGACTGCTTTGCCCTGAGACCCAGTGCACGTGAAAGTCTGTGTGTGCCTTTCAAGGATGAGGTCTCTGTTTCCCCCAGTCCTGTGGAGCTCCTGCACACAAGCCCTGCTGGCCTTCAATGCCAGAAGCTCTGGGGACTCTTTCTCCCTGTACCAGATCCCCAGGCATGGGGATTTGACGTGGGGCTCAGAACTCTCAGTCCTGTAGCTGAGTCTGTGATGCAGTTCCTTTCCAGTCTGTGGGACTTCCCACCCAGGAGGTATGGGGTTGCTTCTATCGCATAATCGCCCCTCTTACCTCTTAATGTGGTCTCCTCTTTGTCTTCTGGGGCACAATATCTTTTTTGGAAGTTTACATTCCGTTTGGTTGAAGGTTCTCGGCATTTGGTTGTAGTTTTGCTGTTTTTTTGGAGAGAAGTTGAGCTCCAGTCCTATTCCGCATCTTGAGTTTGATTTTTCTCATATATTTTTTCTCATTGATAATGAGTGATTAGTAGTTTTAACATAAAGGAGTGTTATCAGAAAGGCTTAGGGCCAAATATTACATGGCCAGTCACATGGAGGGTCTAGAATTCTCCTTGTGGAGTGAGGATGTATATGTGTGTCGGTGTGTGTGTGTGACTATAATAAAACCTTGAAAGGGTAGAGTTTGTCATATCTAGAATATAGTTATAAACTAAGTGTGGATAAGGAGAAAGATACTTGGGTAGTAACTGGATAACTGCAAGTAGATGTAAGATGCTTTAGCAACAGTTGAGCTAAGACTTAATCTTAGTATTTGGTTCACCAGGTATGAATTAGGTTGGCACCCACAGAGAGTTCAAATATACATGGCACATGAGATGGAGCAGTCAATATATCCCTGTTGGAAATTTATAAGATGGGTGCTCAGATAAGAACTAATATTAAACATGGTCAACCTTTAAAACAATTCTAATGTATCAATTATAAATATCTGATATGATGTTTTAGGTGCATGGTTGTGATACATTGTTTAAATCATAGCTCCCCATGTATGAGTTGTGTGTTAGCACTGTCACTATGTTTTGGACATTTAAATTTTTTGGAACTATTGTAGCAAAATAAATGAGGATAAGAACCAACAGATTAACTAAACATTATTTCCAGTAAGGGCATCTGCCTTCCAACTAACCAGAAATATTCTAGACTTCTAAATGTAATTATGTAATAAGGAGCAATCAGTGATAAGCTCTATGAAAAAAACAAAGATCGGTAGGAATACAGTTGCAAGATTATTTTATGTAGGGTGATCATAGAAGGCCTCTCTATGACGATGACATTTAATAATAGACCAAAATAAAGTGAAGAAGTAAATGATATGACTATATGGGGAAGGATGTTCCAGGCAAAGGAAATAGCAAATACACAGATTAAAAAGCAGCATCATGCTTGTTTTATTAGAGGACCATGAAGGCAATCAGTATGATTTTAGCAGAGAACATAGCTAGAGGAATACATATGTGATCACAGAGTGTGCCTATAGAGAATGAGTTTATGTGAAATGTTCAGGGAGTGGTAAGAATTTTTCCTTTTCAATCTGAGTGAGATGGAAACTGTTGGAGCAGAAATACTATCTGATATAAATGTTTTAAAAGGTGATACCAGGAGTTCCCATTGTGGCTCAGTGGTTAACAAATCTGACTAGGAACCATGGGGTTGCAGGTTTGATCCCTGGCCTTGCTCAGTGGGTTAACGATCAGGCTGTGAGCTGTGGTGTAGGTTGCAGACACGGCTGGGATCCTGCATTGCTGCGGCTGTGGTGTTGGCCGGCGGCTACAGCTCTGATTAGATCCCTAGCCTGGGAACCTCCATATGCCATGAGTGTGGCCCTAAAAAAGGCAAAAAACAAACAAACAAAAAAAGGTGATACCAGCAGTGGTATGGAGAGTGCTGATTTTATTGGAGTACATCAATTGGAGAATTGGCCAAAATACTTATTTTATTGTCTTCCTTTCAGATTAAATGATAGTGCCTGTTAAGATAACCTTATAAAATGTAAAGCATCAAATCAATACTAATTGTAAACAAACGTATGCAAATCTTTATTTAAACTATTAGTGAAATTTAAGACATAGACCTCCAATTTTCATTGGTAAATCTATGACGCTCAGAATGTTTACTTGCAACTAAACACTTCATGTTTATTAACATTTTCTGTCCTGATATAACGTCATTTTGAACTGAGACATATGAGACATATAATTAACGAAAAGAATTTCTTGCTCATCAACTCCACTTTTATTTATTAGCAGTCTACAGATTTGAGCACTGAATGTCTGAAATATCAAGGACACAATGATTTTAATTCTAGGATGATTAACATATAAATCTTCTAAAAGTTATTAGTTTTAAAAGTGATTTTATTTTTTTCAAAACTTTTCATGCAGTCTCAGTTGATCCTTGACGATGTTTTAAGTGGAAAGCTATTTTAACATTAAAACTTCAAAATTATTGCCAATTATAATAACTGAACAAATTCATAGTTGTTTGTACAAAAACTGCCTTTTATTCCATAAATACTAATTTCAACATCTCCCAAATAATAATTTAAACCCATAAGCATAATTATCAGTATATTAGGAAAGCAAACAACAAAAAAAGGAAAAACCTGCCACTTTGAAGAGTCCTTGATTGACCTCCATTGAATAAGTGAGGGCCTGGCAAGGGAAGTATTGCTCAGTAAAATGAGTTATTTCACCTAAAGAAACAGCATACATTTGCCAAACAATGTAGGTGAGTTTTCACCACTTCCTTTAATTTTAGTAATCAATTTGAAAGCTGTACTAAAAGCAGTATAAAGTTCATTGTCCTCTGGCACAAAATCAGACTGCACATTTAAATTTGGCTATGTTGTAAAAAAATCACATAAACAATAAATGCTTTCACATGAAAAGATGCCCAAAATAAAATACCTTAAGTTTTATAGTGAGTTAGAAAATAGTTTTTTAAATTAATTTTAAAAGAAAAACCTTCTAATTAATTTGGAGGAAGTGGAATGATTTAATATTCACAGTTGCTTATTTTTTTTTACTTTTTGCTTTAAAAATTGCCATAGGTTTGCTGCTTTTTTTGAGAAAAATTGTAAGAAATAATCATTAACATTTTTCCAATGCATATTTTGGAGAATCACCCTACTGAATTGTTATACATATTATCCCAATTCCCCCAAATAGTCTTTTGAAGTTGTTATACTATAATATAGATGAGAAATTGAGGCACTGAGTTCAATTGTGCCCAGAGTCTCACAAGCGTAAATTGTGAAGCTGAAATTTCAACTCAAAAAATCTGCAAGCTGACTACATATGATTAAACACTGATTATTTTCCTTATGGAGAATCGTGAGAGTTTGAGTAAAGACATATTTATCAGACTTTTCTAATAATTAGATTTTTAATATCAAGGTGCTATCTATGTTTGTAAAAAAAAAGATGATTTTTCACTTATAAAATTGGCATGGTGTTTTTTCCCCCAAACCCAGATAGAATTGGAAGATCATATAATGTAATCTTTCCAAAAGAAATTTTGGCACATCAATTAAAAGCTTTTTATTAGTCATAACTTTTGACTCAGAAACTCATCATTTGGAAAAGTTACGATTGATTATCCATGATCAGGGAACTAGGGATAGAAAGTCATAAATGTAGATTGCCCAAGGTAAAAGGCACTGATTTCCATTTAGATTGTGTGAGTAGTCCAGGGACAAGAACCCTGGGTTAGTAAGGATACATAGTTACGCTCCAATTTGGCTGTACTCCAAACACAACATAATTGTGGTGATACAAAATTTTTAATCGAAATACCATATAAACTGCTCAAAGATTATTTTAGCTTGAAGACATAGCACATAGCCAGTTAGTCTCCATGGAAGCCTTCATGACCAGACTCCTAGACCCAGTTTTTTCCCATTGCCTGAAACCAACCAGTGTAATTTTAATATATGACCCAATTAAGTCACTATCCCGTTTAGCAAAAAAAAAAAAAAAAAAAAAGAAACCATAGAATTTCTTTTATGACTAAATTTCCCATGAAAAATCCTCCTATGAGCCAAAAATATCACAGTTCATATACAGGAGTCCCTCTGGTCTTTGGCTTACCTGGATACCATAATAAAATTGACCTTCTATTAATCACTGAAGCTCTGGTGCTTCTTTTCCACTCTTGGGTGTATAATTCAGATTTATGGTATGTCCTAGGATACCATGCTACTCTTGCATGTTCTGCAGCATCTTCAAGCACTGTAAGGAAGCAGAAGGTGATTTCAACTGCTTTTAGGATTAGTATACATCTACCATTATTCTAATTTGGGGAAGTTTTTAGCCTTCTCTATCTCAGGGGTAGGACAGCCTTAACTCTAAGCATGATGTTCCTCCTAACCATTCCTTAATCTAGCTTACCAAGCACCCTGACTGACAATGTGAATTCATTCTTCTTTCTATCTGGATTTTTCATATATAAACATAGGTTAAATATAAATAGATTAATTCCTCACTTCTCTCAACACAACACTTAAATGCAAACTTCTTGGTAAAGCATTTGTGGTGATACCATTTGTGTTCATATGTATCTAAATTTCCTTCCTTTTTTTTAACATCTCTGACATGATTGCCTCTAGACATGACACTAGTTCTTCCCACAGGTCATCAGCCAAAATTAGTCATATAGTACCAAATCCAGTTACTGTAATCTAGTTGCTTTGGGTAGTAGTGGTAGACTCATAACTAATAAGCTCAACTCCACATCCCCATTCCAGCAAAGATAAAGTCTTATTTTGTTATAATGAGTCTAGAATTTAGGTTCCTATATCACTGCTTAAGAGGCAATTGCCGTAGTGAGCTTCTGTATCTACAGAAGAATTTGCAGGAGTTAAAAAGACACATTTATATGCTAAACCAATCAAAATTTAAGAGCTATTTTTTTTACTACCTAATATACTCTCCTTAAACTAAAAATTTAAAATTATATCCACTTCTCCCAATATTTTCTTATCCTCCCACCCTTCTTAATTTTGTTCAAAGGACTTATTATCTAAAATGTCATATAAGTATTAATTTAAAAAATTCTTACTGTCACTGCCATAGCAGATAGATGCAGGTCACTACCATACCATAGATGCAGATATAGACATATTCATAAACAATAAATTATATGCATAATTTAATAATGATATATGTGCTTATATATTAACAGTAACTAAATTATAGCCATAAGAGAACAGGGATTTTTATCTGTTTTGTTCACTACTATATGTCCAGCATATAGAAAGAAAGGTGCTCAATAAGTATTTGTAGAAAAATGAATTGGTTAAACATGTCTGAAATAATTTAAGATTTAGAAAATCATATTTGTGCTTATATCAGGAATCTGATTTTGGCTTAACTTTCTCCCAGTATTTATATATATATTTTTTTAAGAAAGAATAGTATTATTTTGCTTTGCTATATAATTCCTCACAGCTTGAGAAAAATCTGATTAATAAAATGGTGTTCATAAATCAGGGAGTAATTTGACAATTCCTTTTAAGTTATTACTATTGATATGGATACTATAATTATTGTAATTCAGTTCAGACATATGAGGTAATTTAAAATTTCCTTTTCTTGGATTTCATCCAAAACTTATGATCCTCGACATTTATTCATTTATTGATGCTTCGAATACCTAATAATATTTGTCCTATGATAGTGTGAAAGTGTGTAGAAAATCAATTCTTGAAAAACATGAAAGTTCTGAGTATAAAGAAATCAATACATTTTATTGCTTAATATCCTCATTCTCATATGCTTCCTTAAAAATTATGTAATATTCAATTTTTATTCATTTGTAGGAGGAGAGGCATTTTTTATGAGAACATCTAAACTGCCACATACTTAACATGTGAGTAAAATTTTCCTATGTATAAAAGTCATTTCCTGTGAGAAAAATTTTGAGAATATTGGTTTATACAGTGCATTAAATTATTATAGAAAAATATTAAGAAATCTAATATAAAATGACAAATACTTCTATTTTCTACACATTTCAAAGACAAAAATAATTTATTTAGGAAACTGAACTCTTAGATGGATATCGTTTTGTCCTGTTATTTTACCTGGTTTCTCCAAAATGTTAGAATTGACAGTCAACAACATTTTATCAGTAGTTAATATTACAGAAGTTTATAAAAACTGTATTTAAATTATGTACTTATTTTTATTTTTTGAACTTCTTTTACTTTTAAAATCAAAACCTAATGTTTTAGTCAATTACTTTTTTATGTCATCTTGTTCTGATATTTCTTTTTACCTGCTATTTGATTCCCTTCTTCCTCTCCCTCTCTTTATCTTAAGAAAGAAAATTCAGTGGCCTTGGACAAAGATGTTACTTTATGAGATACTCTCAATAGATAGCTAAATAGAGATGTGGAAATAGACATATAGATGCAGATGTAGACATATAAGTAATATAAAAATTCTATACATAATTAATAATATGTACTATATAATATGTAATAATGATATATGTGCTTATATATTAACAGTATTTTGAGATTAAAAATAAATATTAGGTATTTTAACCCATGGTTATATGAATCAAAAAGACAATAATTTAAAAATTACTTCTATGTTTTATTGTCCAAAATTATTTCTTGCTCTCTCAATAAAATGAAAAGTATAATTTTTTTTAATTGTTCAGAAGCTAGTACTAGATTATTGTCCTCCAATGTTATGTGTTCTTAATAACAAAATATTAGAATTATGTAATATTAATGTAGCAGAGTTGTGTTGCATATTCTCAGTTCTGTTCACCTTAATTAAAAATTATACAACTTAACAATATGTCAATAGCCATAAAATATAAGTGGTATATTTATAGATGAAATAGAATAATGTGATATTTTATGGAGATGCTTCATCACTAGGAAAATAAACTTTTTAAAACCATTAATGGCATAAAATATTTTCTACATATTCTCATTTACTTTAACCAAGAAAGCCAATAACTGAGATTTCTGAAGCATAGCACCACCTTACTCACTCAGCCATGGAGTGGATTTTATATTACTTAATGATAAAGTTTCTCCTTATGATTTCATTCACCCACTAATAGTATTTCTCTTTCCTTTTTCTGCCATAGAAATGTATTTGATTATACTTCATTTTTTGTCTTTAATCATTTTGATTTACATTTTAAGAATGTGATAGATGAGAAATTACTGAATATTTTTAAAATATTTAGAGAGAACCTAGCAATGTTTTGAGAACTGACAAAAAACTGGAATATTTCTATTGTTAAAAATACTGAAGGGAGAGAATCCTATATATGGTTGTCATGAAGTAAGGGCTAGTGTTTCAAATGAAGTGCTTTAATGTGATTAGTTCTTAAAATACATATTACAGAATCTCACCTATATTTTGTAATATGTTTAATAGGGAAAATACATCACTTATTAATATATTCATGCAAATTAATATTCATATTAATATTTTCAGGAGTACTAAGATTATTTTTTCTCTATCTTAATAATTATTCCAAAAATATATCTTTATATAGAATTATGACTTTAGGACCTGTTAATATTTACAAAACAATTGAAAGAAAATAAAAGAGTGAAAGTGCAAATTAGAATACTAACTGAAACAAATGAACCAGATAATACTTCAAATAAATGACATAACCACCATGAAATTCATGGAGGAGTACTATCCCAAATGGTTTTTAATCAACAGCATTTGGATGATACATCCTCAGGCTCAGAAAAAAAGAACTCGAAAAATATTGAACTGTATAGTAAATAGCTTTATTTTTCACAGAAAACTGAAACTACAAGGCTTAAACATTTATGTAAATATATTGTGGATCATTTGAACTTGACTTCTCACTGTGAAGATGGAAGTTATAAATATAGAAAAGGAGAAGAGGATAGAATGAGGCTTTGCTGTTGGATTGGAATGGAAGGTGTCAGTGTGAGCTTATGTGTTTGTGCAGAAACCCGTACTGATACATATTCAGATATAGATGTATATAGGTGTAAATATAGATTCATATAGTTTTAAATATAGTTACATCTATAAGTGGATATCTGTGTGTGCACAGAAATAGAATGTGTATATATGTATAAATACAAATATGTATGTATACATATAGATAGATATAGATACATAATCTAAAAAACAATGATTTTCTAGTGTCCAGGAACTCAGGTTATGGCCAAGTCTTTGCTAACAAGAACTAAGACTCCTTGGGCAGAGACCTTATTCTAGGGCTAGAACAGCTGAAGTTCAGGATGAATCTGGAATATCTTGTTATCTGGAAAGAGCTGAAGGAATGAAAAGGACAAGCCAAAAGACAAAGGAACCATCCTGATGTGTCTTCCCTTCAATATAGGTCAAATGTACCATGTATAAAGGATAATAATCCATTTGATAAATTGGAAATTTGAGTTCATTGTGATATAAGTAAATTATGACAAAGGAAAGTACTTCCTTCAAAGTAGAAAGACAAAAAATAGGAAAGAAATTTTTGAAAAAAAATCACTTTCAAAACCATTATAATAATTTAGACAATAATAATTATGATACTAAAACTAACAGACATAGTTTGAAGAGTACTATATTTATACAGTAATAAAGTATCTCTCCCAAAGATAATTATGAAACACAAAAGAAACATATAGTAATTTTTCATTAAAGAAACCTCCCAGGCCTTACCTTAGTCATGTGAAAAAAATTTACATCATCAGTGCTCATATAAATCCCATGAATTTCCTGACACGATGTGCTTTTAATAGAGTGTAACATCACTTAAGCATTATTGCTGCCAAAAGTGCATAACTGAAATTTATTCCTGAAATAACATTAGAAAATCCAAATGTGTGTATATATGTGAGACATTAAACTAATTTGAAATACTAACATTTTAAGAATATAGAAAAATATATTCATCATTTGATTATTCTCAAAATTTTTCTCCATACCTAAAATTATTAAAGTGTTTTAAAAAAGTTAGAAAAAAATGAACATTTCATTAAGAGGTTTGATACACACAAATATCTATCTATCTATCTATCTATCTATATATATATATATATATATGGTATATATTTCAGTCTTTTAATCTTTTTTTTTAAATAGTGGGAGCAATTATATATTGCTACCTTCTATATTCTGACCAGGAATTGATGTCCATCGATATATGAACTCATACCGTTCTTGAAATATCTTACTAAATGAAACCAACTGTAACTATTATCTGCCACCATTATTATTCTGATTGCCAAAATTTCCCCTAGAACAACAGGCTTTATGTATATGGTCTACTTTATATGTAATATATAGGCAACAGGTTTACTCCCAAATTGCCAATACTCACGGTGGATTACCATTTTTCCAATATCAGGCAATTATTTCCATGCTGCTAGCCAAAAGACATTCAGATAATGCCATAGTGCTTTAGGTTTTCTTTTGTCAGTAGCTCACTACTGATAATATGTGTGTTCATCTGAATGGGCCAGGTTATACAGAGAAGTTCAGCATTTGCAGTGGTTTGAAAAGTAAGTGTTTAATTGTGATGGCAAAAAAAAAAAAATAGCTGCCACAGTCTCTTTCTGAACATTTAATGTGTTTCTTTCCTAGAATATTATTATGTCATCTCCATAATGCTCATAATGGCTATCATAATCGTAATCATCAAGTACTATATCTTAATGCATTAAAAGTACAAGGTTTTTGGGGAGTTCCCGTCATGGCTCAGTGCTTAACGAAACCAACTAGTATCCATGAGGACACAGTTCAGTCCCTGGCTTTGCTCAGTGTGTTAAATATCCAGCATTGCCATAAGCTGTGGTGTGAGTCACAGACGCGGCTCGGATCCCACATTGCCTAGGCGTAGGCCAGCGGCTACAGCTACAATTCCACCCCCTTGCCTGGGAATCTCCATATCCCACAGATGGGGCCCTAAAAACACAAAAAGACCAAAAAAAAAAAAAGGCGACAAGATTTTGGAAAAGAGTGTAGTTTTTGTTCCCTATTTACATCATGATAGAAGTGCAAGAATAAATGTTAATTATTTTGATCAATTGATACGATTCAACATTATTAATGTAATATTTGATTATACAGAAGATGAGCAGGAGTTTTCTAGTTGAGTGAATTCTAAAATTGTTATATTCATGCATATAAATCAAGAATTAATTTGTACAAATTCAATGAATAAGACTCTATTCTTATAAAACCATTTTCTTTACCTTAGAAAGTAAACCTAGTGAAGCATTCCCATATAAATTATATGATCTTAATAATATTACTCATGAGATTTTTATACATGAAAGCACTCTCTATTTTGCTGATAATTACTTTTACTTATTTGTAAATTATTATTTATATTTTTGATATATTATGAATATTGTCTTTGAGTAATGAATTAGTTTTTTAGGGCTTCCAGGACAAATACCACAGATTGAATGGCTTAAAAAACAGAATTAGGAGTTCCTGTCATGGTGCAGCAGAAACTAATCTGACTGGTAACCATGAGGTTGCAGGTTCGATCCCTGACCTTGCTCAGTGGGTTGGGGATCAGGCATTGTGGTGAGCTGTGGTATAGGTCGCAGATGTGTCTTGGATCTGGTGTTGCTGTGGCTGTGGCTGGCAGCTACAGCTCCGATTAGACCCCTAGCCTGGGAACATCCATATGCCATTGGTGCAGCCCTAAAAGGACAAAAGACCAAAATAAAAAAAATGGAATTATATTTCCTCACAATCCTAGAGGCAAGAAGTCCAAGATCAAGAAGTTGGCAGGGTTGGTTTCATTCTGAGGCCTCTCTCCTTAGCTTATAGATGGCCATCTTCTTTCATTGTCTTTGTATGATTTTCTCCATGTGTAGGTCTATGTCTTAATCTCCTCTTTCTACAAGGATACTAGTCTGATTGGATTAGGGCTTACCCTAATGACCTCACTTTAATTCAATTACCTCTTTAAAAGACTTATTTAAAAGCACAGTAACATTTTCAGATACTGGAGGTCAGAAGTTCACCACATGAACACAATTCACCTATAACAAGTAAACAAATTTATCAGTTTAACTAAAATGTATGTTAATGAAATTAAGGAAAGTTATATTTGTTTTTGTATGATGATTTTTATTTTTTCATTATAGCTGGTTTACAGTGTTCTGTCAATTTTCTACTGTACAGTATGATGACCCAGTTACACATACATATACTGATTTTTTTCTCACATCGTCATGCTCCATCATAAGTGACTAGACATATTTCCCAGTGCTACACAACAGGATTTCATTGCTTATACATTCCAAAGGCAATAGTTTACCTCAATTAACCCCAAGTTCCCAGTCCATCCCACTCCTACCCCCTCCCTCTTGGCAATCACAAGTCTGTTCTCCAAGTCCATGATTTTTGTTTCTGTGGAAAGGTTCATTTGTGCCATATATTAAATTCCAGATATAAGTGATATCATATGGTATTTGTCATTCTCTTTCTGACTTAATTCACTCAATATGAGAGTCTCTAGGTCCATGCATATTGCTGCAAGTGACATTATTTTGTTCTTTTCATGCCTGTGTAGTATTCCATTCTGTATATATAACACATCTTCCTAATCCAATCCTCTGTCGATGGACATTTAGGTTGTTTCCATGTCTTGGCTATTGTGAATAGTGTTTCAAAGAATATGCGGGTGCGTGTGTCTTTTTCAAGGAATGTTTGTCCAGATATATATCCAAGAGTGGGATAACTGGGTCATATGGTTGTTCTATGTATAGTTTTCTAAGATACCTCTATAGTGTTTTCCATAGTGGTTGTATCAATTTACATTCCCACCAGTAGTCCAAGAGGGTTCCCTTTTCTCCACACTGCCTCCAGCATTTGATATTTGTGGACTTATTGATGATGGCCATTCTGCCTGGTGTGAGGTGGTATCTAGTGGTAGTTATGATTTGCATTTCTCTAATAATCAGTGATGTTGAGCATTTTTTCATGTGCTTGTTGGCCATCTGTATATCTTCTTTGGAGAAATGTCTATTCAAGTCTTTTGCCCATTTTTCAATTGGGCTATTAAATTTTTGCTGATGAGTTATATTAAGTTGTTTGTATATTTTAGAGATTAAGCTTTGATCAGTTGCATCATTTGAAACTATTTTCTCCCATTCTGTAAGCTGTGTTTTTGTTCTCTTTTTGTTTCCTTTGCGTGCAAAAGCTTGTCAGTTTGATTAGGCTGATCAACAAATTCAGCAAAGTAGGCAGTCATAAGATTAACATTCAGAAATCAGTTGCATTTCTATATGCTAACAATGAAATATTAGAAAAGGAATACAAAAATACAATACATTTTAAAATTTCACCCCAAAAAATCAAATACCTGGGAATAAACCTGATCAAGGAAGTGAAAGACTTATATGATGAGAACTATAAAACATTAATAAAGGAAATTAGGATGAAAAGAAATGGAAAGATATTTCATGCTCCTGGGTTGGAAAAATTAATATTGTAAAAATGGCCATACTACCCAAAGCAATCTATAGATTCAATGCAATCCCTATCAAATTAGCCATTTTTCAATTGGGCCGTTAGATTTTTGCTGAACTAGAACAGAACAAACAGAACTAGAACAGGACTAGAACAAACAATCCAAAAATTTATATGGAAACCATATAAACTAGAACTAGAACAAACACAGAACTAGAGCAAACAATCCAAAAATTTATATGGAACCATATAAAAGATCCAGAATTGCCAAAGCAATTCTGAGGAACAAAAACCAAACAAGAGGCATAACTGTCCCAGACTTCAGGCAATATTACAAAGTCACAGTAATCAACACAGTGTGGTACTGGTACCAAAAAAGATATACGGACCAATGGAACAGAATTGAGAACCCAGAAATAAACCCAGACACCTACAGGCAATTAATCTTTGACAAAGGAAGAAAGAACAAAAAATGGGAAAAAGACAGTCTTTTCAGTAAGTATTGTTGGGAAACTCAGACAGCTGCATGCAAATCAATGGAACTAGAACATGCACTCACACATGCACAAACATAAACTCAAAATGGCTTAAAGACTTAAATATAAGACAAGACACCATCAAACCCCTGGAAGAGAACATAGGCAAACATTCTCTGACATCAACCTTATAAATGTTTTCTCAGGTCAGCCTCCCAAAGCAACAGAAATAAAAGCAAAGTTACATTTGGGTTTTCCTATTACTTAAAAGGTGCCTCAGTATAAGAAATTGCTATTAAATCATGTCCACTGCTTTCTAGCTCATAATTTGATATGGGGACTTGTTGTTGGAAAAAGAGGTACAAAATGACATATGTTCTGTCCACTTATCCCTCATTCCTCTCTTCTTCTCTGAGTAATACATGGCTGATTTGTATCCTGGTCACTCATACAGTTTCAGAGGTATATTTGTATCTCTATTTGTGAAAATGTGAGTTGTAGCTTTGAAATTTCCAACTATGTCCATCACAGTTTGGGGTCCCCAAACTGTGATGGACATAGTTGGAAATCAGCACATACTGTATTAGTTTTTATTTATTGTTGTTTTGTGGCTGCTGTAATAAATTACCACCAACCATATGGTTTTAACCAGAAGAAATTTATTCTCTCATATTTCAGAATGTTATAGGCCTGAAATCTAGCTGTAAAAAGGAGCTGTGTTCTTCCCAAAGTGACTACTAGGGAGAATCAGTTCCTTTCCTCTTTCAGCTTTCTGTGGTGTTTGGCATTTCTTGGCTTGTGGCTGTATTTATCATTGCTCTGCCTTTACATCACCTCCATCACTGTGTCTATCTGTGAAAAAATTCTATTTACCTCTCTTTTTTCACAGGTTTATTGAGATATGTGACGTATCTACCACAGTGTGTAAATTCAAGGTATACAATATAATTGTTTTATGTTTGTATACATTCTGAAATTACTACCCAAATTAGGTTAGACATCCATCCCCTCACATAGTTACCTTTTTTTCACTTCTCACTTATAAGAATGTATGTGATAGCATTTAGGGTCAACCTAGATAATCCAGGATAAACTCCTCCTTTCAAGATTCTTAATTTAATTACATCATTTGGCATATAAGGTAATATTTAATTTTACCGTAGAAGGTAATATTCACAGGGTTCCATGATTAGGATGTGAATGTATCTTTGGGAAGGAACAATATTTTACCTTCATGAAAGAGTTATATTAGGCGTCACATGTAGAATAACAGAAGGAAATAGGTTGAACAGTAAAGTTTGAGGGTTTTTTTTTGGTCGTTATTTTTGTTTTTGCTTTTGAGAAACATTGAGCTGTGATCTTATCTCAGTGAAGATCTCAAACCTACCGGAACATCTGAACATGGAATAACCTTGCAGATTTGTTCAAAGGTGGGGTAAAGAGGTGACGGCTCTCTAACCAGTTATTAAATATAGCCTTCTCCGAGAAGTACTTTGGATGTGTGAGTCTCTCTAGCTGAGGCATTTTTCAGCAATGACTGAAGACTGTTGGTCAGTGGAACTCCTGCCAGCTGCTAGAATAATCTCTTTACTTTAAATGGGGAAAATGCTAGCAGTACATCACAGTGTGTATTGAAATGTCAAATCACGTAGAAATGTCTCTGAAAGCAAAAGAGAAACACCATGAGAAATGCAGGTTTCCCAAACACTCTACCCAAACTCATCCAAACCAATCTAGGTCCTTAAAACTCTACCTTTGATTCTGAATGCAATTTAAATTTCCGCAAATTTTGCTTAGGGTGTATGTAAAGTAT
Organism: Catagonus wagneri; assembly: GCA_004024745.2. Taxonomy (NCBI): domain Eukaryota; kingdom Metazoa; phylum Chordata; class Mammalia; order Artiodactyla; family Tayassuidae; genus Catagonus; species Catagonus wagneri. The sequence goes on from PVHT021183693.1 coordinate 20,924,463, forward strand.
GTTTATTTTGTTTGTAACTAAACAGTCAAAAATATTAGGAAAACATACAGAAATGTGTATTCTACTAAGCTGAGCTATAAGAACTCCAGGAAATTTATATAACACGTGTTTCATTAATACTGACTGAAATCCTCTACTTTATAATATTTTCATATTATGATAATGGGCAAAAAATATCCTATCATTTTTGGGTAGTTCGTTATGTATAGAAATATGACTGATTTTTGTATCTTCATTTTGTATCCTGTAACTATTGAATTTGCTTATAAATTCTAAGTTTTTATGTTGAGTTTTAGGGTTTTTTATTTACATATGACCATGTCATTTACAAACAGAGATAATTAAACTTCTTTTCTAACATGTTTCCTTTTATTTATTTTTCTTGTCTAATTGCTCTGGCTAGAACTTATAAGGCTATGTTAAAAAGACATGGTGAGAGTGGGCAACTTGGCTTCTATGAAATCTTAGAGGGAAAGTTTTCATTTTTCTCCCCATGCATTATGTTGTTTGATGTGATATTTTCATGTACAGCCTATATTGTTTTGAGGTAAATTCTATAGTGCCTATTTTTCAAGAATTTAAATCATGAATGGACATCGAACATTATCAAATGCTTTTTTCTACCTCTCTTAGATGATCATCTGTATCTGCTTAGATTTTTTTTTAAATTTTGTTTATGTGGTATTTCACATAGATTGATTTGTGTATGCTGAGCCATCCTTGAATCCCTTGGATAAGTCCCATTTGGTTATATTGCGTGATCTTTTTAATGTGCTGTTGAATTTGTTTTGCTAGTATTTTTTTGAGGATATTTGCATCAGCAATTTTTCATGCATATGCACTTGAATTTGTTTTCCTTATGATGTCTTTGCCTAGTTTTGGTAAGGGTGGTGCTGGCCTCATAAAAGAAGTTTGGAAGTATTCCTTCTTTTTTGTATTTTTCAGGAAGAGTTTAAGATGGAAGTCTTTGTGTGTTTGGTAGAATTTGTCTATGATGTCATCTGGTCTTGGGCTTTACTTTGTTAGGGAGTTTTTCATTCCTGCTTAAACCTCCTTACTCATTATTGGCCAATTAAGACTTTCCATTTCCTCTTGATTAGTTTTGGTCAAGTGTATTTTTCAAGGAATTTATGCATTATCTCTAGGCTATCCAGGTAGTTGATATAAAAATAGTTCTTAATTGTCCTCTATGGTCTCTTTTTTATTTCTGAGTGTTTTATCTTAATGTTTTTAATTTCTGATCCTGTTTTTATTAAATTGTCTCTGTTTTTTTCTTAGCTAGTGTAAGAGTTTGTTGACTTTATCTTTCAACACACCAACTTTTAGTTTTGTTGATTACATATACTGTGTTTCTATTCTTTATTTATTCCTTCTCTAATATTTATTTACTTCCTCTGCTAACTTTGAGCTTTGATCTTTTTCTAATTCCTTTTGATGTAAATGTAGGTGAGATCTTGTTAATGTTTCAACACACAATTTCAAATAAATCTCTGTAAATATTAAAAACAACCTTGAAGTGTCTTTTAGCCATGACCTTTTATTAACTGAGTATTTGAATTTTCCCTTTCCTAATAACACTACAGATATAGCCTAATTTTCCTTTACATTAAAATATGATCCTCACTTTTCCTTTACATTCTCCTAGTCACTTAACCATACAATTTTCACCACAGGTCTCAAATTGTTAACCTTCCTCTGACAACATGTTGAAGGAAAATGGGGCTAGAGTGTTAGAGTTTGTAACCTTCTATTTTAAAAAACACCTTAATAATATGTTTGAACTGCCTAGAAGTATATATATTTATCATAGTACTTAACTTGTTTTTAATCTCTTTAAATAAGGTATGTTTTCTTGTCAGAATCACACATTAGATATATCAAACTATTGTTAGAATTTTCAACAAATTATTTTCACTAAAAATAGGTATACCTTTTTCCCTTTGGAAATGAAAGAGTAAAATGCATGGAAAATTTGAAAAAATAATATGAGCATGAAATGTTATTTACTTTTCTCATATTTTATAATCTATAATTAAGTGATGTGAACTCTGGATAATCAGTTGATTGAGAGAGTACTAAAATCATCATGCCTTAGCTTTTCTTCCTTATCATCAATAATCAATACCCTTGAAACAAAAATAGGACACTGCAATGATTTCAAATAGTTAAGACATCTAGTAGAGCATAAAAGTAATAAACAAAGCATGTAATTGAATTTGAATATTTTATTCTTTTTTTCATTGTATAGAAGTAATTAAATTTTCAACAAAAATATAAATTGCATGTATTTCTCATATCATTCTCATACAAATTTTAAATTTGTCTCTGAAATTAAGCTATTCTGCATAACATCCCTTGGAATACTGACAGTTGTTATTCTTTTAATATTTGTACTGACACGTAATTAGAGCTTTCACCTTTTATTTTGATTATAATTTGGCTGTGTTTTGCTTAATTCAATATAACTTTATGTGGGTAATCAGTTAAGTTATTGAAAGCAGTGAGCTAAAAAGCCAAGTTTAAATTCATTCAGAAACTGTAATCTCTGGCCCCACATAAAAATCTATTCTTCTATGTACAAAGGTAACAGAGTGGAGTGTGTACATATTTTCAAAGTTCATGGTGATTAATACAAATATAATTGAAGTTCAATTTAAATAAAAATAAGCAAAACTATCATTTTTAAAGACTAAGAACATAGCAGTGACCAGCAGTTGTGGCTCTCTATATCTTATTATAATATAAACTAACAGCTAATTGAAGTTTTTTTTTCCTTCAGTATTTTATTTCCCCACATTGCAAGTAGATAGCAGGTCATTTTCTGTAATTTTTTCTTGGTAATGTTGTGCATTTACAACAAAGCTAGATTTTATTGTATTCTTAAAGCTTACTATGAAATGTTATTGAAGCGATTAAGTTCAATACAGTTCAGGAGGTTGGAGAAGAATTGGAGATATAAGATGAAACCAAAATATCTAAAACAGAAATTGATGATTGGCGACATAAGAGATAGGAAGGAAACATACAAGCATCATTGGAATTATCACAGAACTAGAAAAAAAATGTAAATCTGTATGGAAACACAAAAGACCCTGAATGGCCAAATAGTATTGAAAATGAAAAGTGGAGCTGGAGGAATCAGGCTTCCTGGCTTCAAAATACACTGCAAAGCTACACTCATTAACACAGTATGGTACTGGCATAAAACCAGAAATATAGATCAATGCAAATGGATTGAAAGCCTACAAATATATAATATATATACACACACACACACACATATATATTATGTATACACACACACACACATATTTATGGTCAAGTAATCTATGATAATGGAGGCATGAATACAATGAAGAAAAGACAGTCTCTTTAATAAGCGATGCTGGGAAAACTGGACAGTGCCATTTAATAAAAATAAAATTAGAACATTCTCTAACAACAATCACAAAAATAAACTCAAACTGTATTAAAAACCCAAACAAAAGGTCAAATATGACTCATAGAGAAAAACAATAGGCAGAACACTCTCTGACATAAACTGCCACAATATCTTTTTGGATCCACCACCTAGAGTAATGAAAATTAAAACAAAAATAGAGCAAATGAGATTTAATTAAACTTAAAAATTTTTCACAGCAATGGAAACCATAAACAAAACAAAAAGACAGTCCACACAATCGGAGATAATGTTTGCAAATGAAGCAACAAAAAAGGATTAATCTCCAAAATATACAAACACCTCCTGTAGCTCAATATAAAAAAAAATAAATAAATAAATGGAAGAAGCTCTAAATAGATATTTCTCCAAAAAAGACATGCAGATGGCCAAAAAACAAAAACCTTAAAAATATGCTCAACACCCCTAATATTACAGAAATGCAAATCAAAACTAGGATAAGGTATCACCTTATGCCAGTCAGAATGGTCATCATGATTTATGCACACCTATAAGTGAAATAAAATCCATTAAGAGAAAAAAATAAATAAATAAATAAATAAATAAATGTTTATTATGTTTTGATTGCTATTGTTTATTATAGATACAATGCATTGTTTCCATCTTTCATTTAATTTTTTATTAAAGTATAGTTGATTTACAAAAAAAAAAAAAAGTCTACAAACAGTAAATGCTGGAGAGGGTACAGAGCAAAAACAAATCTCCTATGCTATTGGTGGGAAAGTACATTGTTACAGCCATTATGGAAAACGGTATGGAGATTCCTCATACCTAATAATAGAACTACCATATGATCCAGCAATCTCACTCATGGACATTTATCCAGAGAAAACCATAATTTAAAAAGATGCATGCACTTCACTGTTCACTTCAGCACTATTTACAGTAGCCAAGACATGGAAGCAGCCTAGATGTCCATCACCAGAGGAATGGATAAAGAAGATATGGTACATATATACAGTGGAATATTATTCAGCCACAAAAAGAATGAAATAATGTCATTTGCAGCAACAAGGATTTCCTAGAGATTATCATACTAAGTGAGGTAAGTCAGATAGAAAAAGACAAATTTCATATGACATCACTTATATGTGGAATCTAAACAAAGAATACTAATAAACGTATATGCAAAACAGAAACAGAGACGTCGAAAACAAACTTTATGGTTATTAAAGCAGACAGATGGGGTAGGGATGGATTAAGGGTTTGGGGCTGGCATATGCACACTGTGATATATGGAATGGGAAAGAAGCACAAGGAAGTCTACCCAATATTCTCTGATAATCTGTATGGGGAAAGAATCTGAAAAAGAATGTATGTGTGTATATGTATAACTGAATCATTTTGTTGTACAGCAGAAATTCACAACATTGTAAATCAACTATACTTCAATGAAACCTTTTAAAAAATAATCACAGTAGATTTTTTTTTTAACTATGATGAGGATACTGCAGGAGACACCATGGGAAACTGGATTCTGTGCACGTGGCTCTGAGCCGTGACACACATTTTCCATAACCTTGCCAAACATGATAGGAAAAAAACCGAAAGATATCTTCTTTTGGCTTCTAACACATCTAATTATCAGATACGCAGGGCTTGAGTCAGAAGACCTTCATTAAATTTCGGAGTTCCCTTCATGGCTCAGTGGTTAACAAATCCGACTAAGAACCATGAGGTTGCGGGTTCGATCCCTGGCTTTGCTCAGTGGGTTAACAATCCGGCTGTGAGCTGTGGTGAAGGTCGCAGATGCGGCTTGGATCCCGCATTGCTGTGGCTGTGGCGAAGGCCAGCAGCTACTGCTCCTGTTAGACCCATAGCCTGGGAACCTCCATTTGCCATGGTGCGTCTATAGATAAAGGGAAAAAAAAAAAGAAAATTTAATTTTGAAAATAAATTATAATTATTGTTAATGTCCACTGCACATGCCTAACTTCTAGTGTTACTCTTGACCCTCCTTCCCAAGAAATAGCCAAATCATGAATTGTGTGTTTATCATTTTTTATATTTGAAATACATTTATATCTTAAACAACACATTTTTTCAGTTTTTTACACTTTATGATCTATATGATTTTAACTCTCTTCTGTATGTTTAACTCACTTATGTTTATAGGAGCTATGTTTTTATTTTCATTACTCTCTAGGATTCCAGTTTTTATCCACAGATTATCTCTACCACTGATAAGGGCATTTATGTTATTTCCAGTTTTTCTCCAATGTAAATGATGCTTATATGGCTACTTTTTGCATTTTTTAATTATTTCCTTATTCATATGTGCAAAAGTTTCTCTAAGGTATGTATTTATATAAGGGTGCAATTGTTAAGTCAAGGAGCATTGCATTTAAAAATTAACAAATCAAGTCATGTATTTCTTAACACATTCATTTCACCAATATATTATATAATCCACACTCAAAAATAGATCCATTTTTATGAATCCCTATTTTTATTGAGTTTACAATTAGAGTAGGACAGATTTAAAATTTCCTTAGCTGTCTTATGCATGGCTGAGATATTGTTATTCCTGGCCTTTGCCCACCAAATGCCTAGCAGATCTTTAACAAGTCATCTTAAAAGCAAAGATAACTCTCTCTCCCACATTTCTAAACTCTTGGCAGTAATCATTATTTTTTAATTGTCTTACATATTGAGATCTCAGATGCCTATTTAATGAATGTGTGTTATATTTTGATGAAAAAAAGTATTTATATTAGTGTAGTCCATCCCCCTAATATCTGATTTGTTCCCTAATATGTGAGAAACTCACTACTTTGGTATATTTTGAGATGTTTCCCAGGCAATTATAGATATGGTGTTTCTCTGAAGAACTCCTGGTTTATCAATTTACCTATCACTTCTGCAGTCCATTTGTTAAATCTCGTGGTATCACTGGGTTTTAGCTCTCTATTCTCCTTTCTTAAATTACTTGTGTCCAGATTCACCTATTTTATCAAACCACCTGTATATGTGCAACATAAAATTTTAGTCAAATATCACTCCTTTAATATATAATATGATTTTCACAGAAAGAAAATTTATTTTATCTTTTTTCATTTTATTATTATTTCTAGTAGTAATCATTAATTTTATATGTAAAGTAAAAATCCAAAGTATTTTTCCAGTTAATTTTACTTTCCATAAAGAGTTAGATTGGAAAAAATGGAATAAATCTACATCTAAGTTATTTAGGATGGTAGAGAATTTTAATTTAATTGGCCTATAGTAGTTTTCTGAGGTTTGTGAAAATATGAATGAAATGAAATTTCAAAAGCTATTTAAATATTGAAGATTAAAATTGTCTTGGAGAAATTTGTGATGGCCTAATCAGGATGGGAAATATTTTACATATGTGGTGTTTCATGGAAGGTTCAAAATTCATAAAATTTAAATTTAGTTAACAAAGAATATGTTAAACTCAATGTACCTAAGATTGTGATCTGAGAAAAGGGAGCAAAAGAATCAAGGAATAGATAGACCTGAAGTACTTGGTTAAGTCTTGTTATATGACCAGTAAATAGAATAAAATATTTTAAAAAAGAAGTTAGTGTAGTTCAAATCCTTAAATTTTTAAACATGTTTTGTTTAATAAATTTCAATGACTAAAGATGGAGCATCCTAAGACCTTCCAGAAAATCCTTGTCACCATATCCAGAATTGTTCCAATTTTTATGCCATTGTAGTGGCATCAACTGAAATAATCTATTGTGAAAATTTTCATGAATATTTACAGCCAGGTATTAGATAATCTGCATGAACTTTTAATTTTAGATACTCTTACGGTACTCAATAGATTATAGTGAAAGCTGTCTACTGGATAGGGTATGCATATTTCATGCTATAGTTTTCTTCCCTGGACCATTAAGTATAAGGCTTTGCCAGAACATAAATTACAATCATTACTGTAAAGACTGTAAATGGTTTTGAGGCCATGTGAAAAACAACAGAGACCACTTTATTAATATAAATTAAGATATAACCAGGTTATCATCAATTCTCAGTAAATATTTATTTTAGCAATAAATAGCAAATATCAGGGCAACAGACTCAATCCACAGTATCAGTAATTCAATTTCTTTTAAAAAGTCTAAAGTTTTATTTACTCTCATTTTGTTAAAATAAGTTTATTTTTGACATACATTTGTCTAGTCTATGATGACAGAGATAGTGGTAATATGTTATATTTTCCTGTGTATAAAGTCTTTCAAATATTTTAATCTAAACTTTTAAATAAGAAAATATTGGTATCTATGAAGATAATATATTAATACTAATTTTATTGCTACTTTTAATTCTTGTTTCATCAAATATATTGTAGACACAAATTATCAACTGGTTCTTCAAACGATCCTCATGTTTTACATGAGAACTGATATGGGAAAACTGTAAAAGAGAGAGACTTCTTCTAACAGTAATATTATAAAAATTGGAAACTAGAAAACTTCCTCAAAAGTGTCTATGCAGGGAGTTCCCGTTGTGGCTCATTTGTTTACAAACCCAACTAGTGAGTTAAGGAACTGGTGGTGTAGGTCTCAGAGGCAGCTCAGATCCCATGTTGCCATGGCTGGGTGTGGGCTGGCAGCCGCAGCTCTGATTCAACCCCCAGCCTGGAAATTTTACATATACCACGGGTGTGGCCCTAAAAAAAAAAAAATAAAAAGGTATCTATACAACTATTTATTTTATATTTAACTTCCTTTAGATATTCAAATTACCATAAATTTGTGACCTAAAATAACACAGATTTATTATCTTCTTGATATCAGAAGTTGGATATTAGTCTTATGGGGCTAAAATCAAGATGTTGGCAGGGCTACATTCTTTCTAGAGGTTCTACAGAGTCTATTTTCTTGTTTTTTCAGCTTTAAGAAGCTAATTATATTTCATGGGTCATGGTCTTTCCTCCATCTTCAAGGTCAGTCATTCCAACCTCTGCTTCCTTTGACATAACTATTTTTTCAGATTCTAAAAATCCTGTTTGCTTCTTATAAAGACCATTGTGATTACAGTGTGTCTACTCATATAATTCAGGATAACTTCCCCATAATCCTTAACTAAATCACATTTGCAAAATATTTTGACATGTAAACTAACATGTTCATATTCTTTTTAGGGGCGTTATTATTCCGTCTGCTATAGTATCTGAGGTTACGTCAGCATTTTCATGACAATGTGCAGTATGTGTGTGCACCTGTGTATGAATCAGAAGTATTACATCACATCTACTTTTGAATAACTCAACAAGCATTCCTTTGATCAACAGGTATATCATTATCCATAATGATAGGAAAGGGCTGACTTTCCTCAAAGACTAAAATGTCTATGTTGTCATATGTTCCAAAAAAGAGACTGATAGACTGATGATTAAGCAGTACTTTATTATTCAGTTTTACATATATATGCATATACATATACATATATATATATGCACATATATATATGTGTGTATATATATATATATATATAAATGCTTTGTGTCTGTTTTTTATTTTATTCATTTTGAGTGAATTTTCTATTATTTTATTAGAACAGAGAAAACATTTGAAGACATCACCTCTTTAATATATTTAGCAACAAATGAGTACTTCTAAAGTAGCATGGCTCTTCTCTTCAAAACTAGAATTTTCTTGGTTTGAATTTGTGTTCTCTGTTTCTATTCTACAATATAGATGATCCAGTTTTAGAAAATACTAAAGGGCTTTGATTTTAAAATTGATTCCTCAATTTTATTTTTCCCCAAATCTTTGCAACTATTCAAAATATCCAGCAAAGAAAACTTGAGACTATTATTAAACTCTGTTTTTTGAGGGGCTATCCCAGTTGTTTCTCAAGAAATGTTTTCAGGAAGATTTTGGAACCCCTAACAAGGTGAATTTTCAAACCTGCCTTACTCAGTAGTTGTTTATATTGTGATTAAAGTGAGAAAATACACCTCATTAAGCTTTCAAGTATATTGTATTTTGTCTTCAGATTCCTTTTCAGTTAAACATGTTTCCAAATTTGACTGCCCTAGAAGAGGTGTTACATTTTATTTTATCACAGATGGACCTGTGAGTTTGTTCTTTAATGACTGATCATTCTCATCTTATATAATAATTTTGTTGCAATTTTGATGAAATTAGTTCTTGTAGCATATAGCAATTTAGTCAATAGTGTCTTTTTTCTCTTCTTCTTACATTCAAATATAAGTGCCCACTGAATTTGACAACAAAAGAGAAATCTCGGTGCTTTGATAGACAAATAGTGAAAGATTGTAACAAGCAAGACCAAAAAAAAAAAAAAGAGCTTCATTTTAAGGCTCGAGGGTTTAACTGCAAAGCAATATTGACAATTCTTTGAAGAATATGGACTACGAAATGAGTACAGGAGGGTAGTTATGGAGAAGTGGTAAGGGACCATGGAGGAGCAGTATAGGGAAGCTGTGTTTCTTTGCTTGGTTGCTTGCTGTTGGTTTAGTTTAGTTTGCCATTTTATGCTTGCTTTTTGTTTTTTATTTTTCCGTTGTAATTTGCGGTGAGAAATATAGAAGTCATGTTTAAATTCAGATTAGTTACAAACCAGATAAATTAATTATTCTTAAGTATATCTGTAGAAATGAAAAATATACAAAATGTAAGTTCAGAAAAGAGCCATTATTACGTGTATTATTAACATGACATGAAAAGTGGATTCAGTAAGTTTCCAAAGGAGGACAGGAGAGATGCAGCAGGATGCTGCAAGATTTTCAATTATCTGAGCTCCATATTTCTGTCACAATCCTAAAATAAAGGTGTAGAAGGGCAAGAAACTGTCCAAGAGAATCATGGCCTCATTGAATTGGAAGTCTTTGGAATCTTGTGTGAATGTGAGCTACAGCAAATATTTAGCAGTCTAGTCAGCTTCCAGGAAGTTAGGAAGATATTTCTCCTACAGAACTAGCAAATTAACATGGGGCAATTAATATTTATAAATGCTAAATGCGCAGAAGTAATGTATTTGCTGTCATATTTGGTCCTCCAAGTCAAAATGCTTTGTTAATAATTTCTAACAGGTAATAGTGACCAACCATCAAGGTTTGCCTGGGACTGTCCCAGTTTTAAGACTAAAAGTCATGTACCCCAGGAAACCCCTTCAGTTTCAGACAAATCAGGGAGAGTTCCTAACTCTACTATATGTATATATATATTCAGCATAAATTTTCAATCGCTGAAATTCCAGACTTAGAATCTCTCATATGTCACAAATAATTGCTTGAGATTAACAATGTCTAACTTAAGACCAGATATCTGAAACACTTGTATTGTTGTCATCCAAGAAAATAAATAATAAATTTCTTTGGCATTTGATTACATAAAAGATAAATGTTTACATTCATAGTGCATCACTGGAGTACAAGCCAATACAAGAGAAAAAAAAATCAATGGAGAGAGAGTGAGAGGCTGGAAGGGGCTTTATTAGTAGGACTCTGTGTACCATGACCAAGAACACTAGTTTTGAGAATGAAACATTTTTTTCCAAGCATTTTCCTTCTTTGGCAGCATCGCCCTAATATATACCACTATCATGGCAGAAGAAGGTGACCTGAAGGTACATTTGTGATGCATCAGCTGTGCTAATTTGGAACTTTTTTGCCTGATGTGCAGTAATGATATATAGTAACTGTGGCTGGGAGTTCCTTAGAGATCCCATTGTAGAAAAATTGATATCATTTGAATCTTGGATGCACTCATCCAATTTCTCTATTGTTCATTAAGCAGCACCAGTGGTGAGTTATGGAGTGAAAATCTATACATATTAATATCTTATGTCATTATAAGTTGTAGTTTCCAGTTTATTATTCTCAAATATTTTCTAGAACTGGAATTCTAGTAAAGTTAAAAAATTATTCAACTGTAAAAAAGTATTAGAAAAATAGATTGACAGATGATTATCATAGTGACAAGAGAAGTTGCTTTACAGTTAATTCCCTTTTTTAACTTTTGTTTCAATTAACACCTTGCTGAATGTCATCATGATACAGTAAAAAGTCAGAGAGACTCAAATTCAAGAACTGACTCTTCCAATTCAATATTATGGTTATTCCAGGCAGTTATATAATTTCCCTAAGCCTTGGTTTCCTTATTTGTTAAATGTAGACAGCTCTCCTTAGAATTTGCTTTGAAGATTACGTGATAATATATACTATGCATAAAGCATACAGCGTATGCTCATACTTACCCTTCAAATCTGTTTGAAACTCACTGGCCAAAAGTGGAGCGATTCGTCATCACCTTTTGCTGTTGCTGTTGTTGTTAGAATATAGTTGATATATAGTGCTGTGCCAATTTATGCTCTATGATCCAGACTGGATATAGTTCCCTGTGTTGTACAGTAGGAAATCATTGCTTATCCGTTCTAAGTGTAATAGCTTGCATCTACAAATATGTGAACTTTCTGAGATTGTCTGATCTCTCTTACTCAAGTGGAAAAAGAAAGTGTTTCCACCTTTAAAACGTGGGCCAAAAGAGGGAGATCATAGATGGAGGAAAGCAGGGTGGCAGAAGTTCAGTTCCATAATATGGTGGATGCCAGTCCTACCTAGTCATAACTCTGACTTAGAAACCCAGATTCTCAGAACTGGAATAAATGGAGTTGCATTATTTTAGAAAAACTTTTACCTAGCTCTCCTGTATTATCATTTTATGAATTATTGTGTATGCAATATACAAAATACATTTCAAAGTCTAGCATATAACATACACAGTTTACATATGGTAAAATATAATAGCTGCTCTTAAAGAATAACAACTATTGTTTGATGACTTCCTAGTTTCTGCAAACAAATTTAGAATCTCTCCCAAATCCTATAAAAACACTCTCCAAAATCCAAAAAAATATATTAGACTTATTAAAATCATTAAACCTACACTAATTTTGATAAAGGTACAACACATAAAAGAAACATTGCTTTAAAAAATAATAGGGGAAACTTGTTACCAAGTACTGTAGAAAGGAAAAGATATTCCATCCTCCTGGGTTGGAGGAATTAATATTGTTAAAATGGCCATACTACCCAAAGCAATCTAGAGATTCAATGCAATCCCTATCAAATTACCCATGACGTTTTTCACAAAACTAGAACAAACAATCCAAAAATTTATGTGTAACCATATAAAAGACCCAGAATTACCAAAGCAATTCTAAGGAACAAAAACTAAGCAAGAGGCATAACTCTCCCAGACTTAAACCAATATTACAAAGCCACAGTAATCAAGACAGTGTGATACTAGTAGCAAAATTGACATACAGACCAGTGGAACATACCAGAGAACCCAGAAATAAACCCAGACACCTAGAGTCAATTAATCTTCACCAAAGGAGGGAAGAAGATTATACAATGGGAAAAAGTGTTTTCAGCAAGTGGTGCTCAGAGAATTGGATAGCCACGTGTAAATCAATGACACTGGAACACTCCCTCACACCATGCACAAAAATAAACTTAAAATGGCTCAAACGTAGGACAGGACACCATCAAACTCCTGGAAGAGAACATAGGCAGAACGTTCTTGACATCAACCTTACAAATGTTTTCTTAGGTCAGTCTCCCAAGCCAAATGAAATAAAAGCAAAAAATAACCCAATGGGACGTAATCAAATTGATAGGCTTGTGCACAGCAAAGGAAACCGTAAGAAAAAAACAAAAAGATAACCTCCAGAATGGGAGATAATAATTTTAAATGATGCAACTGACAAGAGCTTAATCTCTAAAATATACAAACAACTTATACAACGCAACAGCAAAAAAAAAAATTGAAAAATGGGCAGATCTGAATAGACATTTCTTCAAAGATGATATACAGATTGCCAACAGCACATGAAAAAATGCCCAACATCACTAATTATTAGAGAAACACAAATCAAAACTACAATGAGGTACCACCTCCCACCTGTCAGAATGGCCATCATTAACAAGTCAACAAGTAACAAATGCTGGAGAGGGTGTGGAGAAAAGGGTACCCTCCTACACTGTTGATGGCAATGTAAATTGGTACAACCATTATAGAAAACAGAATGGAGGTACCTCAGAAAACTATAGAACTACCATATTACCCAGCAATCACACTCTCGGCATTTATCCAGACAAAACTTTCCTTTAAAAAGCTGGCATGCACCCCTATTTTCATTGAAGCACTATTCACAATAGCAAAAACATGGAAACAACCTAAATGTCCATTGACAGATGAATGGATTAAGAGGAAGTGGTATACATACATAATGGAGTACTACTTTGCTATTAAAAAGAACAAAGTAATGCCATTTGCAGCAACATGGATGGAACTAGAGACTCTCATACTAAGTGAAGTCAGAAAGAGAAAGACAAACACCATATGATATCACTTATATCTGGAATTAATATATGGCACAAAGAACCTTTCCGCAGAAAAGAAACTCATGGACCTGGAGAACAGACTTGTGTTTGCCAAAGGGGAGGGGGAGGGGGTAGGATGGACTGGGAGTCTGAGGTTAGTAGATGCAAACTATTGCATTTGAGACGGATAAGCAATGAGATCCTGTTGTATGGGCACAAGGAACTATATCTAGTCACTTAAGGAATATGATGGAGGATAATGTGAGAAAATGAATATATTTATATATGTGTGCGTGTGTGTGTGTGTGTGTGTAACTGAATCACTTTGCTGTACAGCAGAAACTGAGAGAATACTGTAAAACAACTATAATGGAAAAAATTAAAATAATTAATAAAAAAAGATTTAAAAATACTGTTGATTCAATAGTTCCCTTACTAACAGTATATGTAAATATATTCATTTTATTTTGAATATTTCTTCACATTTTTGTAAAAATATTCAGTATTTTAATCTCTCCCCTAGAATTATTTAAAATTAAAATATTTACTCTAGTTGACTTAAACTCACGTAGGAGTAATACATTTCAACCCAGGCCTCAATCTTAAACTTTCTGCTTCTGTCTTCATTGCTAAAGACATTCTTTTTTTTTTCCTTTTTTTTTCTATTTTGGGGGCTGCCTCTGCATCATATGGAAGTTCCTGGATAGGGGTTGAATTAGAGCTACAGCTGCCAACCTAGGCCACAGCCACCAGCCTACACCACAGCCACAGCAATGTGGGACCCAAGCCACATCTATGACCTGGGCTACAGTTTGTAGCATTGCTGGATTCTTAACCCACTGATTGAGGCCAGGGACTGGATACTAGTGGATACTCGTGGATACTAGTCAGGTTCTTAACCCACTTGAGCCCAACAGGAGCTCCACTATGAGGTATTCTTGATTTCGGGAGCAATTAAGTTTATCTTTCTTATTCAGACAGATCATGATTTATGGAGTAAATAAGAAATTTCAGATGGATCAAAGCAGTTTAAGTTCAAAACCTAATTTTCACCAAGATCTTACCCACATGATTTACTCAAAGGACATAATGGCTTGGGCTCTGTCTACTGAACCACTATGTATCAACACATCCAGCTAATACACTCATCTTTAATCTTGCACATTTCATTTCACCTCACTTTCCAGCAACATTTGCTGTGAAAAAAATCCTGGGGCTTCTAACATAGGTATAATTGGATCCACTCTGAATTTTTAATAAGATTTTCAGAAGTGAAAATCAATACTGGAAGAAAATTGTAAATTGATGTAGAAAAATTCCTATTTATGTCCTTTGTACATACCTTTTAGCCTTTTCTAATTGCACACCAGCTGGTCATTAAAAAACAAAAGTCCTCAAGGGGCAGAAGCATATTTTTATATTGATTCTCTATCTTTTCCAGAGTTATGTCTCCCATTCTAATATTATAAGACTGAAATTTCCTTCCCCCTTTGGCATTCATATTTCCTTTTGCCTTAGACGTTGCTTTCTTCTGATTGTTCCCATATCCTTGGTTTCCCTATCAAAATCTGAACAAATGTTTGACTCGATAAATGTAAGTATTATATAGATTATTTTAAAATACTATGAATATACTTAAAAATCCCATGCTTTCAAGAAGAAAAGACAATTACCTCGTTGTGACTGGCTGTGGGGTGCAGAGATAACTCACACCCAGAGCCACATCTGCAGGGAGGAGGGACATTGTTGGCAGGTAACTCAGTTGGCATATCACACACAATTTGAACTGTGATGGTGGCCAGTCCACTACAGCCCATCCCTCTGAGACACAAAGCCCATACAGACCCCAGCTGCCCTACAGAGTGGATCCACAACAGGGCTGCACAGGCAAGCTAGCAGGAATAGCCAGCTGTGAAGAACAAAGAAGAGTCAGACCCAAGATTGTATTGAGAGGACAAGGGCAACAGTTGCTGGCACATGTACAGACAGTGCATAGGAGGGAGCTCTGACATCTGTCTACAACAGAACCAGTGTAGCTCATGCTCCATAATGAGCTGAGAACCTGCTCATGATGCACATGCTTCAACACTGCCCCCCTCTGGGGAAAGGGTCCCAATTCTGGGAGAGGGGAAAGGAAACACTAGGAGAAGAGAGCCAGCTTAGAACCAATCCTCAGGGCTTCTACCCCAGCAGCTTGTTGATCCAACCCCCACCCTCACTGAGCAGAGGGGAAGCCCCACCACACACTCATCTCTAGCCATAGTCCTTCTACCTCTAGGCCCAATTCCTGCTACCATGATAGCTGACAGTAAAACCTGAGGAAAGACATGACCTGCTTGCATGCCAAATCTAGCTCTCCAACCAAAGACCTGGGCACAAGTAGTCTATATAGGGATGTAAAACTAAGAGATCATCAATACTAACCCTACTCTAAAAGAAATGTTAAAGAGTATTCTCTAAGTGGAAAAGAGGTAAGAATCTATAGGAAAATGAAAATCCCACTATGAAGGGCAAGTATATAGCAAGGGCAGAGGATCAAACACTTAAATAAGCTAATATGAATATTAAAGACAAAAATTGTAAAATCAAGCATAATTATAGTAAATAGTTTGGTGATAAACATTAACTATTGATAAAATAGTTATCATATTAATAAAATATGACATCAAAATCACAAAATGTGAGGGAAAAGAGTAAAAAATGTAGATCTTTTGGAAAGTGTTTGAACTTAATTGACTTTTAAAAGAAGTAGATATAAGTCAACATATATGAACCCCATGGCAACCACAAATCGAAAACCTGCAATAGATCTACAAAAACCAAAGAGTGCAACCACTTGGGAAAACAGTATGGGGATGCCTCAAAAAACTAAAAATAGAATCACTGTTTGATCCATCGATCCCACTCCTGAGCATCTATCAGGAGAAGACCATGACTCAAAAAGATAAATGTACTCCAATGTGCATTGAAGCACTATATACAATAGCCAAGACATGGTAGCAACCTAAAAGTCCATTGAAAGAGGAGTGGATAAAGAAGGTGTAATATGTATATACACAATGGAATATTACTCAGCAAGAAATAATGGCATTTGCAGCAACATGGATAGACCTAGAAATTATCATGCTAAGTGAAGTTAGACAGTGAGACACCAGCCAACGTCATGTGCTATCACTTATATGTGGGATCTAAAAAAGGATACAGGGAACATATTTGCATAACAGATACTGACTCACAGACCTTGAAAAACTTATACTTTCCAAAGGAGACAGGTATAGGGTAGGACGATGGGCAGGGGGTTTGGGATGGAAGTGCTATAAAATTGGGTTGTGATGATTGCTGTACAACTAAAAATGTAACAGAATTCATTGAGTTAAAAATAAAATAAGAAATGGTATTAAACTGAAAAGAGTAATGAAAGCATGCCACTAGATAAAATCATCATACCACAGGAAAGAAATTCAAAGAAGAAGAAATGGAAACAATAGGAAAACAAGTAATAAAATGGCAATAAGTACTTACCTATTAATAATTACTTTAAAATCAAAGGATTAAACACTTTAATAAAAAGACATAGGGTGGCTGATTGGATTAAGAAATAAGACCCATGTACACTGGCTGAAGAGATTGACTCACTGCAGAACTAAAGGTACACACAGACAGAAAATAAGGGAATGGAAAATTTATTTAATGTTAACTGAAACAACAAAAGAAGGGGTGGTAATACTCATATAAGATAAAATAAACTTTAAAACAGGCGCTAACAAAAGATGAAGAAGGGCATTATGTAATGATAAAAAGATCAATGCAAGGATTAGATTTACAGAGGTTCCCGTCATGGCTCATTGGTTAATGAGTCCGACTAAAAATCTTGGCCTTGCTCAGTGGGTTAAGGATCTGGCGTTACTGTGAGCTGTGGTGTGAATTGCAGACGTGGCTCAGATCCCGCGTTGCTGTAGCTGTGGCGAAGGCCGGCAGCTACAGCTCCTGTTAGACTGCTAGCCTGGGAACCTTCAAATGCTGCAGGTGCAGCCCAAATAAGGCAAAAAGACAAAAATAAATAAATAAATAAATAAATAAATAAATAAATAAATAAATAAATAAATAAATAATTGCATAATCAGTAGTTCCCATCGTGGCTCAGCAGAAACAAATCTGACTAGCATCCATGAGGATGCAGTTTCCATCCCTGGCCTTGCTCAATGGTTTGAGGATCTAGCATTGCTGTGAGCTGTGGTGTAGGTCACAGAAGCGGCTCAGATCCCATGTTACTGCGGAGTAGGCTGGTAGCTACAGCTCCAATTCGATCCCTAGCCTGAGAACCTCCATATGCCACAGGTGCAGCCCTAAAAAAGACTAAATAAATAAATAAATAAATAAAATTACTTAATCATATAACAGCTAGTTTTATATAATTTTAACATATCTACATGCTATTAGTACATTTCCATGTGAATATGAATTCTTTAAAACAATATCTACTGTACCACTGTATCTAAATATAAAATATTTTTGGAAAATTTTTAAAATTACTTTTATTCCTTTCTATAATCTTTGTACATTGGCTATTAGTCAATAGACAAAAGAAAACATCTCCTTGGTGAATATTAAGCTGTTTCAGCATACATTCAAGATATATATACTTTGAATCATGTGTATCACAGAGCTTTATAAGAGAGTCAGAACCCTCATCAAGAAATAAAACCTATTGTTTAAAATTTATCATTTCTTTCTATTGAGCTGTCAGAGAATGCTTTCATATTGAGAGATACTTTAGAATAAAATCATATCTCTTTTTCCCCATTTAATCACTCTATTAATGGGTGCAAAAATAATTTGGAAGTCATAGAATATGCCCAGGCAAAATTCATCTGGATTCTTCTTAAATCCTAAGGCAAGGTTGAGCAAATTATATCCTAATAATTATATTTCAATTCATAAATCAAAATACTAGTCAAAATACTTAAATTGAATGTTTTAAAGACATAGACTAACCTAGAAGCAGCAGTATCATTTGCATTTGTAATTGCTAATGTTCATGAACATTGCACTGTGTGTGAGTTTCAGGGGAAGCTGCCAGGAAATTAAGCTGTTTCATTCATCAGTAAGTATGTATATTTATACCAAGTACTTTCCAAATGCTCACAACAAAGCGATTTAGCCAATTTTCTCCATTTTAGAAGCAGAAAATTAACCTATTCTAATTATCAATGTCATATGTTAGTTGCATAAGAGAAAAAAGACTAATAATTAAATTGGTTTAGTATTTAGTGAGCACAGTGAAACAATTCAAGAGGAAATAGTTTCTATGCAGGATGAGAAACATATAGAAAATTACTGTGGAACACAAATTTGAAAGATTATAAATCAATTTAAAGAATATTTGATTCAATTTTTAAGAGGGTTAGAGTATGGTAGAGAACCAGGAGATAGGAGTAAGATCAAACATATATGTGTGTCTGTGTGTGTGTAGACATAAACACATAAACACTGCTATATGTGAAAATGACTTACTAAGTTTATTCATGTAACTTCTGAAAATGAAACAAAAATACCTTAAAAATTCTGTATTTAGAACAGGAGTGATACTTCAACTTTAACATTTTTTTTCTTCTTTTTGTACACTCTTCCCTATTTTCTTCGGTATATCCAACTCATTCGAAGATTTTATATTTCACACTTTTTTGCAAGGTACTACGAAGAGGTTTTGAAATCTGTTAGAAACTTTAAATCCTTAAATTCATTTTTATCCAGTGAAATTCAATTTGTTTACATCTGTGTACATATTTAAGAACTATACACAGAGATTTATAAAGTTTTCAAGTAGTCTAGGATGACAAATTTAAATTACACTTGAAATCTTTAATCATGAGTATAGAAAGTTGTATCAGTCAGGGTCCATTCAGGAGTCAGAGATCATACCAATAACCTGAATAGGGAAATTTTAATGAAAATAATTGTTAACTAGTAATGGAGAATTAAGTGTTAAGAATCTAGAGCAAACTCTAAAGAACATAGCAGTAGTAGTGGTAGAGAGCAGCCACTATCTGTAGGGTTAAAGAAGAATACTAGAGAACTTAGAGCCCACTCCTTCCGCCCCTCCCACCCCACACTCACAGACACACATACACACTGCAGAGGTTGGGGTCCTGGTTCACTGGATGGTAAAAGTTTTGGAAAATGCTATAGGTCAGGATTAACAGACAAAAAAGAGGGGTTGGTGAAACACACTGGGAAGCACCCACAGGGCTGCCCTGTGAGATTGGCCATGAAAGCCCTAGACTAGCAACACACTGTAGAAAAAGCAAGCAAGCAAACGAACAACAACAACAACAAAAAACAAACACTAGAGCAGGAATAGAAGCCCCTTCCTTTGAAGTGTCCCTTCACTGCCCTCTACTGATAACCTAGCATTGTGGCAGCAAACAGAGGAAAAAGATTTAAAGTGTTCAGCTCCCGTACCACAAAGCAGGGAATAGAATGGTGAATTTGGAGCTTAGATGCAACTAAATGGCATAGGAATGAAGGATAGTAAATAAGAATTTTATTGGAGTATATTTGTGGGAATCCAGTAGCTGTTTTTTCTTTGCTTTTGGTTTTTGGTTTTTGGTTTTTTGTATTGAGGCATTTGCTATGGATTTTAATGTTATTATTACTGGCCTCTCATTTAAAGGGATCTTCAGTGTGCAAGGGATAATAAGCTATTTGGACATATTTATTTTTAAGTGAAGATAATGAACTATCTTCCATGAGCATATACATTTTAGGGTTGTATTGCACTTTATCACTCATTGTATCAAATTTGCATTCTTTTCCTGATATAGAAAACAGTTTATGGAGGTAAAATAACCATCCAGGGTCTTATAGCTGTTAAGGTGCAGTGTTATTACTTTGGAAACAAACAAAATTTCTCTATGATTATAAGGTTCCCACTGTATCTCTTGACCATGATGATTTTCGTTTCACCCATGAAGTTTCTGATGTTCAATGACTTAATCGTAATCAATCGATAGAGGGAAGCATATTAGTACAAGAGCTCAGACTTCTGATGCCTTGTTTAGGTCTTTTGTCATTATTTCTTCCATTCCCCAAACACCATTATTGGTGTTTGTTATGTGAATGAGACAGAAGAAGAGGAGTAAAAGGAAAATATTCTGCATAATTTGAAATATATACAGGTTTTATAAATAGGAATGGTTAATTTGTATTAGGTATCTTTGAAAGTTGAAGAGTTAACATTTCTGTAAATAATATTTTTGGAGCAAAGTTTGAGATTTTTTAAACCACATGTGACCTAACCTGCTTGACACTACAAGTAAACAGTGGAATAATAAGCATTATCTCCATAGAGAAGCTACTGAAATATTGATATCTTTGATTCTGAGTGACATAAAATCTACTAGCAGTGATTGCTGACTAGAATTCAAACCATGTTTATAGCTCTTCAAAATATTCACTACAACAACAATTAAATTTTAAGAAAACATGGCATCTTATAAACAAACATTAAATTCCATACAAACAGAAAAAAATATTTCTATTGACCTTAATTAATTTTGGAGTAATATAAAAAGATTATGCATTAGAATTTGTGGCAAAATTGATTTGGACATTATGTATTTAAATTACATATTTCACATTTTTCTATTCAGTCTTCTTATTATGACCATCCGTGATCTTACCCTGATTATCTACCCCATTTTCTATGGTACTGTTTCCCAGAGGCACCAAAATACAGCCAAAAAGACTTTTTTATTAAACATAAAATCTTTTCACCGCCTAGGGTTTAGATACACTGTTTTCTTCTTCTAGAATGATCTTAATTCAATACTTCATGTGACTGAGTCCTTCTCATTTTTGTTTCAGATTAGGTATCATCTTCTAAAAAGTAGCTTCTTACCATCCCAGTAGAGGGGAAAACAAACAAGCAAACAAAAACATCCAATTTCTTCAATCTTGGACTCTTTCCTTTTTCTCTTTAGCATCCAATCCTTTTAAATCAAAAGTATTTTCCCTATTATTTCCAGTACTGCAATTCTGACAAAACTGGAAAACACAAAAGCAGCCAATTTCTTACTTTGGGTTCTGGAAAAAAATATATTGCATTAAAAGATATACATACCAAAAGAAAATCTAAAATAAATGAGAAAATGTGGTTCAAAGACATATTAATAATAGATTTATAGATATTCTCACATGATTTTTGTATCTTTATTTTTGTTGACTCAATGATGTTAGAAAGAGTGTAACAAACATTATTCAATTAAATTCCAGTGTGCCCTTGGAAATATATCATACAAAGTTGCTGATTTGGGTATATTCACATATTCAGGTATTCCCCTCCCTGTGTTTTGTAAATAGCACTTTTTGGTAAAGTTGTCATTACTACTTAATTTTTTTCTCATTTTTCTTGTTAAAAAATGGGTTGTATGACTAGTTTCAGCAACAGCCATTTTGAGCTTATTAATTTCAAGTCCTTGTTAGTTAGCAGAATTTGTTTTTGTGTCATTGATTATCCCCTAATGAATTCAAAGCAATTCACATTTTTAAATCATTCTTCCAACACAGAAATTTTGCTCCCTTTATTTGTTTTATCCTTGAAAGATGTTCTGTCTATTCTCTTTCACTGTAGTTAAGAATGCAGGCTCTTCTGGAGTTCCCGTCGTGGCGCAGTGGTTAACA